>CAXKVI010000001.1:55312759-55315259 GCA_964058755.1 Campiglossa producta | reverse complement strand
TTATTTTATTTTATTTTATTTTATTTTATTTTATTTTATTTTATTTCATTTTATTTTATTTTATTTTATTTTATTTTATTTTATTTTATTTTATTTTATTTTATTTTATTTTATTTTATTTTATTTTATTTTATTTTATTTTATTTTATTTTATTTTATTTTATTTTATTTTATTTTATTTTATTTTATTTCATTTTATTTTATTTTATTTTATTTTATTATATTTTATGTTACTTTATTTTATTTTATTTTATTTTATTTTATTTTATTTTATTTTATTTTATTTTATTTTATTTTATTTTATTTTATTTTATTTTATTTTATTTTATTTTATTTTATTTAATTTTATTTTATTTTATTTTATTTTATTTTATTTTATTTTATTTTATTTTATTTTATTTTATTTTATTTTATTTTATTTTATTTTATTTTATTTTATTTTATTTTATTTTATTTTATTTTATTTTATTTTATTTTATGTTACTCTATTTTATTTTATGTTACTTTATTTTATTTTATTTTATTTTATTTTATTTTATTTTATTTTATTTTATTTTATTTTATGTTACTCTATTTTATTTTATTTTATTTTATTTTATTTTATTTTATGTTACTTTATTTTATTTTATTTTATTTTATTTTATTTTATTTTATTTTATTTTATTTTATTTTATGTTACTTTATTTTATTTTATTTTATTTTATTTTACTTTATTTTATTTTATTTTATTTTATTTTATTTTACTTTATTTTATTTTATTTTATGTTACTTTATTTTATTTTATGTTACTTTATTTTATTTATTTTATTTTATTTTACTTTATTTTATTTTATTTTATTTTATTTTATGTTACTTTATTTTATTTTATTTTATTTTATTTTATTTTATTTTATGTTACTTTATTTTATTTTATTTTATTTTATTTTATTTTATTTTACTTTATTTTATTTTATTTTATTTTATGTTACTTTATTTTATTTTATGTTACTTTATTTTATTTTATTTTATTTTATTTTATTTTATTTTATTTTATTTTATTTTATTTTATTTTATTTTATTTTATTTTATTTTATTTTATTTTATTTTATTTTATTTTATTTTATTTTATTTTATTTTATTTTATTTTATTTTATTTTATTTTATTTTATTTTATTTTATTTTATTTTATTTTATTTTATTTTATTTTATTTTATTTATTTTATTTTATTTTATTTTATTTTATTTTATTTTATTTTATTTTATTTTATTTTATTTTATTTTATTTTATTTTATTTTATTTTATTTTATTTTATTTTATTTTATTTTATTTTATTTTATTTTATTTTATTTTATTTTATTTTATTTTATTTTATTTTATTTTATTTTATTTTATTTATTTTATGTTACTCTATTTTATTTTATGTTACTTTATTTTATTTTATTTTATTTTATTTTATTTTATTTTATTTTATTTTATTTTATTTTATTTTATTTTATTTTATGTTACTCTATTTTATTTTATTTTATTTTATTTTATTTTATTTTATGTTACTTTATTTTATTTTATTTTATTTTATTTTATTTTATTTTATTTTATTTTATGTTACTTTATTTTATTTTATTTTATTTTATTTTATTTTATTTTACTTTATTTTATTTTATTTTATTTTATGTTACTTTATTTTATTTTATTTTATTTTATTTTATTTTATTTTATTTTATTTTATTTTATTTTATTTTATTTTATTTTATTTTATTTTATTTTATTTTATTTCATTTTATTTTATTTTATTTTATTTTATTTTATTTTATTTTATTTTATTTTATTTTATTTTATTTTATTTTATTTTATTTTATTTTATTTTATTTTATTTTATTTTATTTTATTTTATTTTATTTTATTTTATTTTATTTCATTTTATTTTATTTTATTTTATTTTATTATATTTTATGTTACTTTATTTTATTTTATTTTATTTTATTTTATTTTATTTTATTTTATTTTATTTTATTTTATTTTATTTTATTTTATTTTATTTTATTTTATTTTATTTTATTTTATTTTATTTTATTTTATTTTATTTTATTTTATTTTATTTTATTTTATTTATTTTATTTTATTTTATTTTATTTTATTTTATTTTATTTTATTTTATTTATTTTATTTTATTTTATTTTATTTTATTTTATTTTATTTTATTTTATTTTATTTTATTTTATTTTATTTTATTTTATTTTATTTTATTTTATTTTATTTTATTTTATGTTACTCTATTTTATTTTATGTTACTTTATTTTATTTTATTTTATTTTATTTTATTTTATTTTATTTTATTTTATTTTATGTTACTCTATTTTATTTTATTTTATTTTATTTTATTTTATTTTATGTTACTTTATTTTATTTTATTTTATTTTATTTTATTTTATTTTATTTTATTTTATTTTATGTTACTTTATTTTATTTTATTTTATTTTATTTTATTTTACTTTATTTTATTTTATTTTATTTTATGTTACT
>CAXKVI010000001.1:55154559-55312559 GCA_964058755.1 Campiglossa producta | reverse complement strand
ACAAACTTTAAGCTCATAGCGAATGACGGTTGATAACAATACCCATTAAATATAATATTGTGGGTCTCAAATTTTGTATTCTTAAAGGATCTATGAGCATTTACTGGTGTAGGAAAATTTCATTTTGACATGATAAAGCCATCAACAAATTTTATACATTTCCATATTTCGCGATATCGAAAAACTTTTTTCTAGGCTTGAGAAAATAAAAAATTCTAACAAATCAACAACATATGTATCTTACGAGTACATTTGTATATATAAAGATATACAAATTTATGCATAGATTAGACCTAAAACCTTCAGTACCACCGCATGAAACACAGAGTATGTTGATAGCCGGTATGCATGTACTTGGTTGATTTGAAAGCGTTGCTTGTTATTTTTGACGAAATTTTGTATCTAAAACTTTAATAATATTCTTCGGAAAATTAGAGAAGAAACATAATTTGATAAACACTTGCGTGCTCATTCGGGGTTACACCAACAGAACAGCAAAAGGCCAACAACCAACCAAACAACGATAACACGAACTTTATTGCTGTTTCTTGTGTTTTAGTAATAAGAAATGAGAAATAACCACTAGAGCAATGCAGTATGGGATAGCGGGAAACATTTTGTTGTTGTTGTGCTACTCAGGGCAAATGTTAAACTTGCTGACGCGGAAAACAAGTGGAAGTTCAGATACACTCCCACCTTTGGCATTTCCTGCGCTTGTATCGTTTTCTTGTTTGCTTTGTTGTTTTCTATTTTCTACTTCAATTTAATTCTCTATTTTTTCACAAAAGTGATTTCAGTTTTTAATTTAAAAATTTTCATGTTCTTCTTTTGCGCCAGCAGTGTCAATGTTTCTAAAATTAAAATTCAATTTCTATGTCAAACACATAAACAAACATAGAGCAAGTCAAGGTAGGAGGGTGCGCGCAACATCCATTTAGCAAGTGCCCGGCAGCAGTAGCAGCAACAAAAACAACAACAACATAAACAGAAAACAATAAGATAATCACGGCGACAAAGGACTTTTTACGCAACATTCTTACTACATAGCTATACGTCGTAGATGTCCAAGCGAATGGCGGCAGGCGTTGGATGCAGCAAGTATACCTTTGCATGCTGTCCTTGTTGTTGTACGTATAGTAGCAGGACAATATGTCAAATATGTCGCATCTGTCAAAAAATCTGTGTCTTACAATTGCATACGCTCAACACGCACTCAAATACGTAAATTAGAAACAAACATACAAGGCGACGAGTGTCGGCACGTATCCGTTGAGACTGAGCAAAAAAGTTGTGCGAAAAAGCAAATCTGCAGTGATGCTTTTCAAGTGAAACTCACCCCAGACAACAGCTGGGCTTATTTCCTTGGACGAAAAAAAAATGTATTAAAAAAAACAACTAAAAAAAAAATTGCGACCTGTTTTATGAATTCATTTTTTCGACCTAAGCACAGTGGTCTATTTTGAAAGAAACCGAACAAGTTCCGTTTCACTTTTGGGTGTCGCAGAAAACGCATACTTATAGGGCGAATTATTTAAAGAGATATAATTTCCGATCTGAGTTGGGTAATATTTCAATAGACAATTAGGTAATAATGCCGTGGATTGAGTGCGGGTTCACCCCATTAACTTTGACACAACTTGAGATCCCGATTACAATGTAATATAAAAAAATCCGCTAGGTGGCACTGAGCTTAAAATATTAAAAAAAGATTAAATTTGGTAATAGAAAAGAACAGAGTTGGTCGAATAACAGTCACTGCTCGGTGGTGATAGAAAAAAGTGCCGTCGACTGAGTGACAGTTAGAAAATTCACATTTTTTGGGATAAGAAAAGATATTCCGTAAAAATATAATATTGTGCTGTGCGATGCTATGTTAAGTTATGTATTGTTATGTTATGTTATATAATTTTATGGCGTGCTCTGTTATGTTACGCTATATTATGTTGTGTCATGCTATTCTGTGTTTTGTTATGCTATGATCTTTAAGGTGCGACATGCTATAGATTCTAGTTATGCAATGTTATGTTATCTTATGTTCTGTTATGTATCTAACGCTATGCTGTGCTATTTTTGAAAACAAATAACTCTGGAAGGGGACTATCTCGAACCGGTAGCCAACATATGAGCCCATTAAAGCACAAGTGGTATAAGTCCACATTTCTCGTACTGAGATATTCACGGTTTTGTGTTGTCAACAAACAGGGGGTACCCTTGATTACAAGTTAGTTCTGCTGTTTATTTCATTTCTATGGGAGATGGGAGTTACCCGGTTAGTCTGTTATATAGAACACATTTTCCCCTCCATAGCGTCATGACTAACTAAAAAAACGAAACTGGACTTATACCACTTGTGCTTTAAACTTCTCATATGGAGATTGTCCACTCAGCCAAGAATATAATTAAAAAAAAAAAAAAACTGTTTATAAAAGCTATGAATTGGGAGAACAAACTTAAAACACTAAAATTAAAAATACTTCAACTCTATATTTTGCAGAAGTATTCAATTACAGAACAAGTTCCTTTAAAACACCCCAAGCTTTCAATATTCGAGAGTGTGATTAGATAAATCAATTCGAAGGACATGATTCGTGTTTGTTGTACTTCAGCTATTGTTGTACGGCAACCCCAGCTAAAGGTTCTAGAAAAGAGCGCAAAGCTAACGCTACTAACATTCAAAGAGTCAAGGCAAAAACACAGCGTTAGAAATAGTAAAAAAGAAAAAAGAACGCGCGTGCCGCCTGTCAAGAAAAAAAGGTTCTAAAGGATACCCTGACGCTTGTACCAAATTCGAACGACGAAGCATGAGAGGGAAATGGATGAAAGCGTTTTGAAGCCAAATAAGTCGTTTAGAAATGAAACATTAACTAAAAAAAAGACGCTTTTATGCGCACATACACACATACATGCCTACAAGGGGACATATTCACATTTTTATTTTCCAAGAAACCAGCAGGCAGCATGCCGTATGCAAGGATGATTGATGAAACCGATTCGCGAGAAAGGCATCTTTTGAGAAGGAAACCCCAAAAGTGCGAATAATCAGTGTGGGATGACAACAAATCAAAGAGTCGAGTACTATTTCATTCACTTTATTGATATTTACCAATCGTCCGTGAACCTTAGAGCAACAAGTCAATATGACAGCACGACAAGTTGTAATTGTTGTAGACAGAGGCAACAGCAGCGACAATGGCTATGGAAAAGGGTTTTCACTGTGTGGCACGTCAAAGGCTGACTGTGCTTCGAGGATACGGGGCTTGCTAACTGATTAAATGACTAGATGGTTATTGTTGGAAGGCTTTGGAAGCCAAAAAATTCAATTGAAAGGAGACAGGCAGCGAACACTACTCTACTTTCATACATGCAAACATATGCGAACGTCAGCTTCAATGAACCGTCAAATGTAACAACAAACTTGGCAGGAATTTATTATTCTTCATTTATAGGGGAAATGCGTTGAAATTGAAAGTAATTCTGTTAGTTGTATTGCTTGCTTTATGTACTTATGCATGTCTGCCAACAAGACTTCGGAATTTATAGTTACATAATAAAGAATGAAAAATATTATTATTATTGGACGGTGAAAATCGCCTAGGCTGTTTTAATGAAGTAAGTAAGTAAATATTTATTTATGTTCGCGTATCATTGAAATTTATTTTATTTTATTTTATTAAATTTTATTTTATTTTATTTTATTTTATTTTATTTTTTATTATTTTATTTTATTTTATTTTATTTTATTTTTTATTATTTTATTTTATTTTATTTTATTTTATTTTATTTTATTTTATTTTATTTTATTTTATATTATTTTAATTTATGTTATTTTAGCCTTTTGTTGAGCTGAAGGTGACCCTGGCCTACAGCTCAACAAAATATCAAATTATATTATTTTATTTCATTTATTTTATTTTATTTTTTATTTTATTTTTTATTTTATTTTTTTTTTTATTTTATATATTTTATTTTATTTTTTGTTTTTCATTTTTTTATTTATTTTATTTTACTCCAATTTATTATGATTCTTTTTTGTTTTGTTTTTTCGTATTTTAAATTTTGCCTAAAAGCTCTTTAAATTTGAAATAATCCTACGCACTTCTAAATCCAATTCCTCCAGAAAACTCATATATACATCCAAATGTTTACTATCTACTTAGATGCGCGTTTCATGCTATCATACTTTTCTCAGAAAGACTTAATATCGAAGTAGTTTCTTTGCTTTATCCAACTTGTAACTAAGTAGCAATTTTATTAAAAACTTCATTAAAACATTCTAGGCGCGCGCTAATAGTGAGAAAAGTAAGATGGAATGAAATTGCACGGCATGAAAAAAATCAAAAAAATAAAAATAAATAAAACCCGAGTTAACTGCTGAGATGCACAGAAGACAACTCTGCTAAGCCTTTTCTTGTTATTGCCTTCGAAACGAAAAGAAAATTCAATTGCACCAACAAAGCTACATACCGCACCTAGCACACTATCAGCAAACAAATTAAAAAGTTATGCTCACAAAATAGTTAGAAAACATAAAATCCTAGCGATTACGCGCCACAAATCGACCAACCGAACGACAGCAGCCTAAGCCGACAATTCTAAACCTGTCGTCGCCGCGTCGCGCTGCTCTCATACATACAATTCATATATTCTACTGACACACCCACGGAGACGATTATTACGTGAGTTCTGTGTTTTTTTTTTTTTTGTAGGCTGACGACAGGCACATTTTCCAGTCGCTCTCGAATGCCAGACATTGCCATGGTTGCAATGGAAAATTTAAATTGCTTTTGTGCTGATTGCATGCGACCGCACGGTGAGCGCATCAGAGCAATAATAAATATTGCGACTTCCTGCACTCGTCTAATGTCTAGCGCCGCGGCCGACCAGCCACACCGACCCACAACGCCGACACTTTTCAATTTCCTCGCATTTTTCTTTTATTTTACTATTTCAGTTTGGTTGTACTAAATTGCCTGTCTGAGCGAAGTAAAAAATTAAAAATGTGGTCGCAGGCAGAAAACTTTTATATTGCAATGACGCTATATTGACAGCCGCAAAAAAATTCAAAACTGTACCTTCAGAGCAAAGTGAAATATGAATAGTTTCAAAAAACAAAGAAGTAAAAACATTACAGATCATAGCATAGCAAATCATAATATAACATTGCTTCAAAAAAACAAATAATACTACATAACATAACATAACTTAATATAACCTAGTACAAAACAACATATCATACAAAAATATAACTTAAAACACGGTTCGAAAAAGCATAAAATTACGTTATGTTATAATATGTTATATTATGCCATTCTATGTTATCTTACATTATGTTATGTGTGTGATTTGTTTGTTTAGCTAAAATTATATAAGATAGCAGCAAAACAAAAGAAGGAAAACATAACACGGCATAACACATAATAACACAACTAAGCACAGCACAGCATAACATGGTTTAGGAAAGCTTAAGGTGCTACGCCCCTTTATCGATAACTCCCCCTTTTCTGTGAGAATGGTATTGGTCTTAAAAACCTTTACGATAAAGCTTAAAGTTACATTATGTTATGATATGTTATTTTATGCTATTTTATGTTCTCTTCGCTCTTACACAGGGTGTTCCTCAAAAGTATTCTAAAGCAAAGTAATATTCCATGTAGCGGTCGATAAATAACCTACTTAGCACTCTAATTTATAAAATTTTTTAGTTTCTTCAACATTTTAAATAATTAATTTACTTAACAGCGGCTTCATAAGCGCTTTCGCAAATTTTCCACTTATAATATATGCATGGTTAGAGTAGACATTTTTTTTTTTTTAATATTGTTATAAAACATTCGTATATATGTATTAGTTTGCCTTTTGCTATGCAAGCGTTTTCATACTAATTGAAAAATCTTATGTAAATTTCTGTCACAAATGAATTTTAATTAATTCATCTGTATGCAAAAATGCCGCTGGTCGATCAAGTCACACACACACACGAACATAAAAGCTAGCAAGAAACCAACACATAATTGTACGCATGGCATAGCGCCTATTTGTATGCAACAGCGAGTGAGCGCATGAGTGTTTTTTCGGTTCAAAGCTTTTGCTGAAATCGTTTAATATTTCAATATGTGCATATTTAAACAATAGCCTTAGGCTGTCAAAAACACATAAGCAAATATACATACCAGTTATAAACGTTAAAGCACACAAATACTCACACCTAAGATATGTACCTACGCTTGACTTAGTTCATATTATTTTTATTCGTGATTGCATTTAAACATAGTCTTTTTTTGTGATTAATTTATATTTTGGTGCTCTCATTCTCATATGCTATTTCTACAAATTCAAAATTCTGAAAACTTGTTGACATACATTTTTAATGCTCTATTAAAAATCGCAGAGAAGTTCGCAATCTAATACAACCCTTTGCACTCTATATTATTTTAAACTTAAACCTCAATCGTGTGCATTTATTTGTACATACTTTACTTAAACAAATTACCTTTTGTATGTATTGGAAGCAAAATAAAAATTGTGCTCTTTCCTCGAACTATCAGTTGTAATGTTTAACAAAAACATATTATTAAGTATGAACTTACATACTCATTATTTTGTGAATATCCTGTGATGAAGCACTGATATTTTGCAATTTTATTTACTTTAATTTTACGTTAATGACTTGAATTATTTCGCTTTTGAAGCTAATGAAACCCACAATTCTGTGTAATTTTAAAATTAATAAAAATCAAAATTCGAAATGACTATTATTTGTTTAAAAGCGATAGGAATTTGTAGAATTTTTAATAAATAATTTACGGTGTTGTGTGGCAAACAAAATATGGTGTAAGCTGTTGTAAGATATAGGACAGGCATGTCCACAAGAGTTGACTTATTTTATATGAAAAAAAAAGTTTTTGAAAACACTGTACCTGCACCTCAAAATTCCGTTGGCCCTAAGGCGACCAAAAAAAAAATTTGTTGTTTTATCTATTACCTAAAGTCGAAGATATCACATATAAATTTTGGTTCCGATCGTAGAACGTTGAGGCGTATCGCACGGGGTTCAGGGTTCAGATGAGCTTATTAGTTTTAATTTTTTGAGTTTCCATAGGACAATCTGTACTTTGCTGTGTACTTATGTATTAGGTACTATGTATTAGATTAAAAAAAAAATTCATGCAAAAAGAGCAATAGCAAAGTTTGACGTTTCTGCCTGTTTAATAACAGGAGTTATAGCCCAAAATCCGTTTATTGGAACTATCGATTGTATGGGGCTATGAGAAATTTTAATCGAATCTTAATGATTTTCAACATTGATATTGCTAAAAAGAGCCATAGCTATACAATTTCCTACCTATTTTATTACAAAAGTTATGTCCAAAAAACCTTATATCGGTTCTATGGGGGCTATATCTTATACTGGTTCGATCTCGCCAGTTCCTACAAATGATTCATATAGTACAAAATGGTAGCCACATACAAAATTTCAGCCAGATATCTCAAAAACTGAGGGACTAGTCTGCGCTCAAACAGACAGACGGACAGACGGACATGGCTAAATGAACTCAGATTGTTATCCTGATTATTTCGGTATACTTATTGATGGGCCCATCTCTTCTTCTTCTCATACTTACAAACATCGGACCAAAGTTATAATCTATTATATATAAATGCGCAAACATAACTGGTTCCTCCCTTTTTTGCAATAACCACAATTCTAAGGTATATAAAATTTGGTATGCATCGATATGTCTCGCCGAGCAGAGTGGCCGACAACAAACCAAAAATTAAAAAAAATTAATTATAATTATAATTTGAAAATCACACCACTACAAGTGCTATACACGCATTCGCTTTATAGAGCCGCTGTTATGGGGGTATGTAGGTATGACCACTTGCATTGTTGTGTTTGCATTCATTGCAGTAGGGTGAGTTGTTTTGTTGGCAGCAATAAGATAACATGAGCCAGCGCGTCAACTTTATTGAGCTTAGGTACAAACAGTGTTTACAAAAACAAAATCTGTGCGTGGGGATTCATAGAAGCAAATGCTTTTGAAAAAAGCACAAATAAGCTAGATCATGCACAAGGCCCTTCGTGGCTAGACTTCATCATCATTTATTGGCGCTTAACCGCCTAAGCGATTTTGGCCGTTTCGTATCAAAGCACGCCAGTCATTCCTTTTTAGCGATAACCGACGCCAATTGGAAACCCCAAGGGAGTTCAAGTCATCCTCCACCTGTTGTTTCCATCTTAGTGAAATAAAATAAAATGGAAAATTGATAAAATTAAAAAAAAAGTAAAATCAGAAATAGAAAAGTGATTTAAAGTAAAAAAATAAAATTTGTTGGAAATGAAAGGAAAGGAAAGGAAAAATTTGTTGGAAAAATGAAATAAATAAAAGTATTAAATTAAGAAAATAATAGGAAAGGAAAGGAATGGATATAAGGAAAATAAAGGTAAGTTAAGGTAACGAACGGAAAATATGACAGAAAAATCAAAGGGAAAGGAAAGGAATTGAAAAGAAAAAAGGAAGGGAAGAAAGGAAATGTAATGTAGGTAAAGCAGTGGAAAAGCGAAGCAAAAGGAGAAAAACAAAGAAAGGAAAGAAGGAAAAAAGAAGGGAAAGAAAAGGTAGCGAAGAAGAAGGTATGGAAAATAAATGAAAATAAAAAGAAAGAAAAATAAAGGAAAGAAAGGTAATGAAAAGCTAAAAAAATAAATTAAGGAAATGAATGAAAGAAAAAGAAAAGCAAAGGAGTTGCGGAAAGGAACAAAAGAAAATAAGTAAACGGTAGGAAAGGAAAGGTAAGAAAAGGAAAGGTAAGGAAACGAAATGACAGGAAAGGAAATTTAAGAAAAAAAGTGAAAGAAAATATAGGTAAGAAAAAAATAAAAGAAAAGAAATGAAATGAAAAAAAAATGAATAAAATGAAAGGAAACTAAAGCAACGGAAACGAAAGGAAAGGAAAGAAAAAGAAAATAAAAGGAAAAAGGAATGTAATGGAAATGGAAAGAAGGATCAGGTAAGAATATAAAAGAAACGAAAAGAAAGAAAAATAAAAGAAAAAACAGAAAAGAAAGAAAGAAAGAAGGGAAATAAAATGAAATGAAGGAAGAGAAAAGGAAAGAAACGAAAAGAAAGAAAAATAAAAGAAAAAAACAGAAAAGAAAGAAAGAAAGAAGGGAAATAAAATGAAATGAAAGAAGAGAAAAAGAAAGAAAAGGAAAGGAAAAGGAGAGGAAAGGAAAGGAAATAAAAGCAAATGAATGCTAAGGAAAGGAAAGTAAAGAAATACGTATGAAGACGACCTAAGAAGAATAAATAATTATCAACATTGAAAGAAATACGTATGAAGACGACCTAAGAAGAATAAATAATTATCAACATTGAAACTATATTACTGAATGGTGTAAAGAGGGAGGAAAAGGCAAAATGAATAGGAATGTATAGAAACCAAAAATATACAAAATATGGAAAAGAAAGGAAAATTTAAGAAATAGCAAAAAGGTAGGAAGATAAAATAAGGTTTTGTGGTTGAATTTCAACCACTGGGCGAACTCTAGTACCATTGCATGTTCATGAAAGGTATAAAAAGTTTTAAGTCCACTCTATTGTAGACACAAGGAAACAAATAATTGATTGGAAGGCTTTAAGACGAAGCTGAAGAAAATTAAATGAGCTGTTCAGTGCAGATAGTGACTAATTCCATCGATAGATAGTGCTAATGATATGCTATTCACTATATATTTTTTAACGTACTACCTAACTACATATGTATGTTTGTTTATATGAATCCACGCGACACTGTTTATTATTGTACATATTTCCAAAACAAATATTGATTGAACTTATTTGAGCCACATGTTAAACGCTACTTGCCACATATAGTGAACTTGCTATTTGTCGATACAAATCTGGTTTACTTTTGAGTAGATCAAATGACCCGCATTATGAAAGTAATTCCTAAAATTGTTTATTGATTTTTACATCATTCAAAAATAATACTCTCAATTACGAGTGTGCGAGTGTTAACTTATCATGTAAAGGTTTTTTTACTGCACTTTTATTTGAAAAAAGAAAAGGGCTGTAGTTGAAGGTAAAATCACAGGACAGTTTGCATCTTTATTCCAAAGCCTTAATTGGTAATATAACCAATTAAGTTTCTTATAACACGCAATGTGACTAATCAAGACATTTGATCTAATGGAAGCAAAACAATGTGCAGTTAGGTGCTGCGCTACTGCAGTTGGGAGTTTCCACAATAGAGGGCCCTTTTCAATTATTTTCAATTCAAAATCGAAACCAACAATGATGAACTCTAGAAATTTAAATTAAGATCTGTAACTTACGGTAATTTTTTTCGCCATTCCACAGTGGTCCTAAATCGTTAGTTTATGGCTTAAACTCAATTTTTAAGTTATGAAGCGTTAAAAAAAGCTACAGATTTTCCATGCTATTGTATCTGAAAACCGGAGTTATTTAAAACATCTGGAAACCACCACAGTGCACTGCTTTCTGCTAAACCATCAAAGTCACTTGTTTCTTCACAATTATATTTTAAGAGGTATTTTATGCTGAAAAATTTTATAATTTTCGTCTTGCGTAGAATAAAAGTTACACAATTTCAAGCTTCTTCACACAAGTAAAGACACTATATTATTTAGTGAAGTGTATTTAATGAGACTGTGCAAGCAAATTTTGATAATTTTTACCAATTTTTAAAAAGTGTGATATTTTATCAGTGGACTTCCATCTAAAAATTTTTTTGAACCCAGCCTAATGGATATACAGTTCATATCAGTCTAAAAGGGATAAATTTTATATAATAACACACTACATTATAATAGCTGGGTTATAAGTTTTATAACACAGCACCTGTTACGGTTTCATAAAGTCTTAGATAGAACCTAAGAATTAATTTTTATATAAATGCAGCAAATTCCTCAAGCTGAGCATTAATTTTTTAGTTCCATAATTGAAAATGTAGTCTTCCTTGTAATTATAAAAGTGTCCATAGAAGTGTCACAAGTTACAGTGGAAATTCCCATGTTTTTATAAAAAAAAACAGCTATTGACTTGTGAGCATATATCCTTGCTGCATTTAAAATGCATATGGAATTGCATAGTCACCAACGGCTGCACCATTTAAATGGTGTTTTAAAAATCAAACAACCAAATGACACACCATGAACACTATAATTTTATGCGCAAATGCGCTACGTGTAGGCAAATAATGCTTGTCATTTTGTATACTTCACAGACCGGGCGACAAATAGAACACCATATTAAGGCCACCTTACTTACCGATATGTATACAAACATGTTTACCAACAAAAAACGTACCCTATAAAAGGATTATTTCGATTGATCACAGAATGTATAACGGCTGTGAACTCGGATCCTTACTTCTCATAAGTGCTGGCGACATTATGTGGTGGGCAACATACACATACATAAATATGTATATAAGCCACCGCCAATACCACCATAGCTATAGTCAGATTCATAGCCACAAATATTGCACGTTATTATCACTGTGGGCCTTTATACCTATAAGCACTTGTAAATATGTATGGCTGTGGTTAACCATATGCACATCGGTGTACATACCACCTTACAGCCATTGAATATTATACAATGCAATTCAATCAATTTTAGCCAACTGACAGACATTCAGCCAATATTATTTAAATACATATGAACATAAGTGTATTGGTGATGTTTTTTACTTGGATTGGTGAGACTTACACTCACGTTGTGTATTTGTTAAAGTGGCCTGTGTTGGCTTTTGTGGTTTTTGGTAGAAATGAGAGAATTAAGTTTAACATATATTTAGTGAAATCCTTTCATTTTACCACAGAAACAAAGCATTTCGTAGGCCAATATTTTGGCCACATGTATTTAGCTTGCGAATGTATTTGTAAGTTGCTGGTAGAAAAGTAACTATGACTGAATTTACGTGAGTTTTACGTGAATTATCAACATAAAATGCAAGAAAATGCGCCTAAAATTATGCCATATTATCTTTGTTTTCAATTGACTTTGGTTCTTTGATAGGGTGTGTTGTCCGTTCAAAAATTTCCATGAATATAGTAAAATTAAGACAGATTTGTATAGATTGCTGACTGAGGTATCACCCTATCGGTCTTCATTAAGGAGTTTGGCTGAAGATCTCGCTATCTCAAAATGTTTTTCAAATGACACAAATTATTGTAAATTCAATATATTTTCGCTTATGATAGAGCGCCTTTAGTTAAGTGTTGGGACAAGGTGTTCTTCAACCAAATTCTGATTTTAAAAAATATTCTAAGATTGTGTTCTATTCAGCAATATGAAATAATGGGAACTCGTTATAAGTAGGACATGCTACTCGATGAGCAAATGAAAAGTATTTTGTTCAGTTTATTTTCGTACCCTGATTTTTAGCCGCAGACTAACAAAGGACAATTTTGAGCACGGATTTGCATTCAGCATACATATGTACTTTTTTAGTCGGGATGTTCACAGACCGCAGCTGATTTACGCTTTTTGCGCATACTTTTTGGAGATATTCACGCCAGCAGAACGCAGAGCCCCCAAGGCCCATATGTTTTATGGGGCTTCTTAAACCAATTTTTTTACATCAGGACTAAGGTAGTTAACCATCATGAATTAACCCAGTTTTTTTAAGATCCGAAATCACACCAAACAAATAAGAAATAAAAATAAATACCACTCTCTACAACTCGATCAAATATCAGAAAAATGTACCAAACAGTTTTTGTATATCTCCGCTCTAAACTTTTATGTCGATTGTCTCGAAACTGCCCTGAAGCGAAAGCAACTAATGGAAAACTACTTTACAACTAGTTGATGCACCGGGCGCAACTTGTCTATGTTCTGTCTTTTTTCCATATAAGCAACTGATATTTTTTACGTGTTGATGCCCTACGAAATGTCAATTGTCAGATTTCGATAAGAACATACAAGACATCTACTAGTCATGATATACTAGAATTATATTAGTTGTAAAATACCAGTCCCATACTAGTTCACCCTGGACTAGTATGATTTCCATAAAACTAACTAGTCCCCATACTAGTCTAAAAAGAAGAGAAAAAAGAAGCAAACGAAACGAATGAATTTTGTATTTTTCAACTGGTATGATTTCATCCAGAAAAATCTAGTTGTATACTAGTATGGAATGGATATTTCCTGACCAGTATGACTTCAGCAGAAAATTCTAGTTGTATACTAGTATAAAATAGGTATTTTCAATTAGTATTTTCTGACTGAGTTCTGCCCAAAAGTTATAGTAACTATACAACTGTTGTATACTAGTAACTAGTTAATAATAGAATAAATTTATTAATAATTTTTGAACCGATTGAACAACCAAATATTTTTATTAAATAGACATAAAAATAGTGGTTAAATAACAGAAATTCCCAAAGAGTTAAATTTTTCAGAGAACTTAGAAAAATTTTCTTTTACCGATTATTTGTCACGAAGGTCCCCATCGATAACAGTTAATTTGGTAAAACCTATAGTTTTCGAGCTACAGCCACCTCTTCTCCATACATATCAAAAAAGACTAGTCCGGTAAATTTAGTTATCTTGATAACAAAAAAGTCGAGAAAAATCAAAAAATAACATGTTTGATGGTTTCTTAATAACTTCTTTAGCACACATGGAGTCGATTGGGAAATTATGTTATTTCAATGGTTTAAATTGATCGGGCTATGAATAATTCCCTTATATTTTGAGTCGTTATTTGCCAAATTTATAAGGAATTTTAGATGGTGCCCTTAAAACAGTTGGAATGGCGTTCATGTTTTGAAGAAAATATTTTGACAATGTTTTCAGCGGCTATGCTTCAAATACATATATATGAAGAGCTCCAAACCAAATTGCAATAATCAGTATACATTTATTACATTTTGATTTTAAGCGGGCTACTCACCTGCCAAGAAACGTCAAACTCCATATAAAAAAACGCTCAAGAAATGGTCAAGAACTGTTTTCGCACGTCAGGTTTTCTTGAGCCAATACTCAGCTCATAAGAAAAAATACTACAATTTTCTATGGTTGGCAATGCCGCTTTACCTCAAGAAATAAATATGCTCGTATATATTTCTTGAGGTAAACGTGCAAATTCACGGCAAAGGTGAGTAAATATTTCACTAAACATGTTTTATACATTTTTATTAGAGTAATTTGCAAAAAAATGGAAAATTTGATAAACGTCAAAATTTCTTGACCAGGCACAAGAAATATATGCTCATTTTTTTCTTGAGGCATTTCTTGGCAGGTGAGTAGCCCGCTTTAACCCTCATATGTTGTGTGCTGACACCTTACAATATTTGTAGAGAATAGTAATAACATACATACTAGGAATCTAGTTTACCTTATATCAGGATCCGTTACGGACATTGAGAAATTTGGTTCGAGAACCTACAGACAGTAGGATTAAAAACAAACTAGAAGAGTAAGCTGTTAGTAAAAATAAATCAAGATTCTACCTCAAAGGAAAAAAATCAACATTATTACACCTCAACTTATTAGTATTTACGCATGCTGTAACAATCTAGCAACTACAAGAGATCTAAATGAAAACTGGAAATGCAAGCGAAACATGCAGAAGCAGTGATAGCTAGAGAAACAAAATAAAAAGCAACCAATCTAGTCATCGCAAGTGTCAGACACAAACCTTTTTAGGAGAAGTTAAGTGGAGTGTAGTTCTAGTAGTACGAGTAGTAGTAGTAGAATTTGGCGATGGCATAGAAGCACAATCAGAAGACGCAGAACTGCAGCTGCTGCCAGTTGACATATTTTTTTGGCTTTCGGCGCCCGCAGCAATCCCACTCTTATCCATCAACTCTTCCTCCTCCTCCATATCCATAACAGATTGGGTGACGTTGGCAGCATACAGCACGGTCTTAGCTGACGTGGCACCAATATGCGACTCATCAGTGCCGCGACAGTCAATAGCAGCTGCTGCTGCCGCCGCCGCTGTCGCCACATTGCCATGGTCATTAGATGTATTGTCGTTATATTGTTGTTGTTGGAGGAGTACTGAGTTGTTGTTAGTAGCTCTTCCACTGCCACCATTGTTAGATGACACATAATGTGACATAAGTGAGTAAGCAATTGACCTATAGCCAGTTTTGCGTTTAATGCCACCGATACAACCGACGATGCCGACACCGGCAGCAGTTGCAGTCTTTTTAGCTACGATACGAGAACTAGTTCTTGCAGATAGATTAAGCATGTTATTTACATTGTTGTTGTTGTTGATGTTGGTTGGTGTTGCGGATGCTGAGGCAGACAGGTTGTTGTTGTGGTTGTTAGCTGCGGCATTGGCCGTTGCGAACATGGCGGCAGCGACTGCAGCAGGGCCATTACATGCCGGCGCCGGTATAAGCGTGAGATGGCGGGGCGGCCCGCCTGCTGCTGTAGCGGCATAATATTGTTGTTGCGTTTGCGTTGACGGTGGCGGTGATGCCATTTGCTGCTGGTGTTGTTGCTGCTGCTGCTGATGTATAGCGGCGGCGGCAGCTGCTGCAGCAGCCTGATATTTAGTGGGCGTGGCTGTAGCCGTGGCTAGATTATTAGCCTGTAATTGCATGTAAGTTTGCAACATTTGTAATTGTTGTTGTTGTTGCTGCTGCTGCTGCTGTTGTTGTTGCTGTTGAAAGTGATATTGCTGCTGCAACTGGAATTGCTGCTGCTGATGCAGTTGTTGTGTTGGATGCTGTTGCAGCATGCTGGCCGCGTATGTTTGATAAGCCGATGCTGTTAGCGGCGGTGCTGGCGTTGTCTGATGCAACTGGTGCAGATGTGTCGTGGCCGGGAGTGTTTGCAACAATTGCATCTGCTGTTTTGAAGTTTCGGTTTATTGGTTATGATTTTTTTTTTTCGAATTTTAAGCAAATTATGAGTGCGTGCTTGCTGGTGTGGTTTTGTTTTTGTATTATGATGATTGTGATGAGTGTGGCGCTTGTTGCTGTTTTGTATGTGACGGCGTTAGATTATTGCATAATACATATGAATATTTAATATAGTATAATACATAATGAACAAATCAATCAAAACTTTAGGCATTTTATTAAGTTGCGAGAGAATAGTAGAAAGATAGAAGGAAAGCAGAAATTTCGGTGATAGTGAAAGATTAAAAATGTAGAGTAGTGAGTTCATTTCGTCGCTCCCAAGGAAGCCTAACACGGTTGAGTTTTCTGCGTCGAAGACTAACACACTTCGTTCTCTGCGTCGAAGACTAACACACTTCAGTTTTCTGCGTCGAAGACTAACACATTTCAGTTTTCTGCGTCGAAAACTAAGACACTTCGTTCTCTGCGTCGAAGACTAATACATTTCAGTTTTCTGCGTGTAAGACTAACACACTTCAGCTTTCTGCGTCGAAAACTAACACACTTTAGTTTTCTGCGTCGAAAACTAACACACTTCGTTCTCTGCGTCGAAGACTAATACATTTCAGTTTTCTGCGTCGAAGACTAATACATTTCAGTTTTCTGCGTCGAAGACTAATACATTTCAGTTTTCTGCGTCGAATACTAACACACTTCGTTCTCTGGGAGGAAGACTAACGCTACAGACAGCAGGACTCCCGCAACGACATATCGGGCAGTTAATCGGAACAACTCGTCGTGGATAGGCAACCTCCGGGATGTGGCAAACCTCTAAGCACAGATCGTTGCGCGACCACTACAGTCGGGGATAGCTGTTTCAAAATAAACATTCCCAGAAGAGAAGACTGGGAGAGGACGGATTAGTGCCCTGAAACAAATGCGTGGCACTTCCATATACACCGACGGCTCGAAGTTGGACGGCAGAGTTGGAGGAGGGTAGTGATCTCTCCTTCAGACTACCTGATCATTGTAGCGTCTTCCAGGCGGAAGTCTCGGCAATCCTGGACGCCGCGGCCTGGATAAGCAAACGTGTTATCCTAGAAGATATCGTTATTTTCAGCGATGGCCAAGCGGCCATAAAATCCCTCGCTTATACACGTTAAACTCTGAACTGACGCTCAGCTGTCGTCGATCTCTTCAGGACATTGAGGGAAACTGTAAGGCAGACGAGCTTGCCCAGAAGGGCACGACCATGCAGGTTCTTCAGGATAAAGAGCGCTTAGGTATGCCGTTTGCCACATGCAAACTAATGCTGAAGGAGCACACACTCCGTCAAGCCAACGAAAGATGGCTGCAATTCCCAGGGTGCCGGATATCGAAACAATGGGATCTTAGAAGGTCTAGAAGCATTTATGCCCTAACTAGGAGGGAAATCTCCATATTGATAGGGGTATTAACCGGCCACTACCTCATTGGTAGGCAGGCAGAAAGGCTAGGTGTGCCCTACCAACGATGCTGCAGGAGTTGCAAAGATGATGAGGAGGAGGAAACAGTGAAGCACCTCATCTGCAACTGTCCGACTTTAAGCGGCGCGAGAACGCGCTCTTTGGAAGTTCCCTTCCCGGATAGCCTAAGCCAGATCGCGGAACTGGACATAAAGGACTTGATGGCCTTCATAAAGTCATCTAAGTGGTCCAAGGAGGAGTAACGGTGTCGGTTTAGGAGTGCCAGTCCCGGGATTCTGCTATGTGGAAAATCCCAACAACTCAGGGATTTTCCATATGGCTGGGTCCCGGGACTGACCTTCCTTGTGTTGGTGGTATCACAACGGGCCTTTCAAAACTGGCCTAAGTGTGCCTCTGCGGCAGCCACTTGAACCTAACCTAACCTAGTCTTCGACGCAGAGAACGAAGTGTGTTAGTTTTCGACGCAGAAACCTGAAGTGTATTAGTCTTCCACGCAGAAAACTGAATTGTATTAGTCTTCGACGCAGAAAACTGAAATGTATTAGTCTTCGACGCAGAGAACGAAGTGTGTTAGTTTTCCACGCAGAAAGCTGAAGTGTGTTAGTCTTCCACGAAGAGAACGAAGTGTGTTAGTCTTCGACGCAGAGAGCGAACTGTGTTAGTCTTCCAAGCTAACTGAACTGTATTAGTCTTCGTTGGGAGCGACGATTTAGAAACAAGATCCGCAAGAATAACGTAGAACAGTGGGATAGTACAGCTGTTAGTAATAAGTGCGCGGAAGTGGTCAAACAAAAGAAAAAAAAATATGCTGAATTATTACTTCAAAAGTAGCAAGAAAAGAATATTGCATCACTTTTTTTTTTATTTTGCGCAAAGTTGCTTAAGTAGTATTAAAGTGTTGTAACAACTACCAGTTGAACCGAGAATATTATGAGATATATGTAAGTCAGTATGTATTAGGTAAGCGAGATTTCAAATCTTGTATAGATTATAAGTTGATCGTAAACTTTACGAATTAAGATGCAAAAATAACTCATCAAAGTAAGTAAGTATATAGTGTAGGAAGAGAGTAGAGATAAAGTTTGTTTTAGATTGCAGAAAGTAGTAGACGAAAAGCTGAAATGCAATGAAGCATTTGCTACAAGTAAAGGATATAAACTTAGAACTTGCTACATTATTATCAGCTTAAGTTGGATAAATTATTATCTTTTTTAATAAATTATTATTTTTTTTTGCAAAAGCTTGCAGAAAAGGCAGTGACGAAAAAAAGGAGTGAAAAAGCGTTTTCTAAACGTTATAAATTATAGTATTTATGCTATATTTCAAAAATGTATAAGTATATCTTTTTTAGAGCTATTAAATATTAAAAAAAAAAAAAAATTGTTTCAAAGGTTTTCCTTTTGTGTTTTTATCTGCTATTCTTGCGAAGTATTGTGATGTATTTATATGCGATCTCAAAATAAGCATAACTTTAGTATAAAACGGCCAAAATCGCCTAGGCGGTTAAAGGCTATTTTAAGTAAGTAAGTAAGTATAAAAATTAAATTTGATTATTAGAAAAAAAATTACAAAGATCATACGGATGGCTTCAAAAGAAGTTATCAACGATTTCAAATTGCGCATTTTGGATAGAATAAAAAATTGTTAGATACAAGTAGCACATCATGCTACTTTGTCTTGAAAAAATGAATACGTTTTTCTGAATATCTCAACTACTGCGCCACATAGCGGGTTACCTTTTTAGAAAATACTTTTTGATCACCTTTCAAATGTGGGCACTTAAAATGACCGGAATAAGATTCATCCATAGAGACTGCAAAAGTATTGACTTCAGTTCCATCTAGCGGGAAAAATGTATCACCTACATACATACGTGAATCGAGAGGGCCTATCTGAAGAATAAATTTTCAAAGTCTTTGAATAATCCGTTCAGTTCCTTTTTCAGCAATTTTGTCAGACAAAAACTACCTACAATTTTATATATAGACTACCAGGTGACTTTGTCGACGAAACATGAATGAACAGGCCATTAAAATAGATTTTCTAAACATCGCGACTACAGCGCCACCTAGCGTGTTAAATTTTTTGTGAGAGTTTTTGATTGTCTCTCAAGCATGCATACGTGCCAAAAATGCAACGAATCAGGCCATAAATACAGATTTTGCAAATATAGCGACTACTGCGCCATCTAGCGGAAATATATAATTTGTGTCGAGAGGTCCTATTCAAGGAATAAACAGCTAATATTTGAAAAAATCCGTTAAGTACTTTTTGAGCAAATTCCTCACAAAAAACCCTAAAATTGTACCGCTCGATTCTGTGCTCTTGATAAATTTGTCAATCTAAAAATATAATCAGGAAAAAATTATTTTTATCTGCGTAAAAAAAATTATTTAAAATAAATTTGAATAGATAAAATAAAATTTGTTTTTGACGCAAAATTCAAAAACACGATTAAATTATTTTTTTTTTCTTTACTATTTATCAATATGGACAAATTTAACAAAAACACAAAAGAAGTTCATGAAAAAGTTATTTGTCAAATTCTCTATTTTGAACTCCAGAAGTAGTAGTTTATATTGGCGTTTTATCATTCAAATTAAGAGACAATAGTGAAATCGGACATTGCATTTCCAGCACTATAGCCCACAGTTTCGGCAACTTAAAATCAATAATATATAACGAAAACTTTTTCAACACAAATATTTTCGGTAATTTAATATTAAAGTATTGATAGCTCTTTCATAGAAAACTTTCGAATCAGTGTTCTCAAGTTTATGGAAGAATTCAAAAAATTCGTGGGAATGAGGAAATTCCATAATAGGAACTTTCTAATTTAAAGCAAGAATTTCGAAAGATTTCAGCCTCTCAACCATTTCGTTGATTTTTGGACTTGGGGTTTTGTATTTTTTCCATTAAATGTCAAAGCTATCCTAGGCGCTTTTGAAATTTTTGCATAAGCTTATGAACACTTTTTCGAATGATATCGGAAATTTTAAAACCTCGGGATAAATATGTTGCTAATTCCACTCCGGGTATCACAAAAAGGTCTGGTGGCCGAGGATCCAACCAAGAAAAAATTTTCAGTAAGCTGAGTGATTTCACAAAAAAACTATGTTACAAATGCATGGAGATAAGGATTCTTTCGATTCCTGAAAGCTTAAGTTAAGGTTGTAAGTTGGAAGTAACCAGGCTTATGTTCTAACTGATATCTGATATTTTTTCATTCGTACTTAGTTATTGAGACTAAATTAGCTAAGGGACAGCATATAAATAACTTCACAATACATCATGCCCTTCTTCAAGAAAGCAGAAGTGAGCTATAAACCAAACTTACCTACTAATAAAAAAGTATGTTAAGCAGCATTTGTAATAACTTAAAAAAAACCTAGCCAATTTGTTTATATATTGTAATTTTGTGTTGTTTTATTTTTGTGTTTTTCTTATTAATTCGCTTTTCTCTTTTGAATACTCTTACCATTATAATATCTTCTACAGGTTCTTCTCTGATCGTTGCTGTTGCCAAAGCCGCTGTCACTGAAGCTGTTGTTGCAACCGTTTCTTTTAACGCGGCAATGATGATTGATTTTCTATTTACGGCTATTGTTTTATGTTAGATCGTGTTTATAGGCTTTTAGATAAATAGTTTTATAGCGTTTTAGTTTAATGTAGCGCGTTTAATTCACTTGATTATGCACACCAACACAGTGTCACTGACAGGCGAATTGTTTTGAATGCCTTTAAGGAACTTGTTTGTTTTAAGTGCGTTAAATTTTATATAGATATATCGTTTAAATGACTGTTTTGATATTTTATACCTTTTGTTTATTGTTAGATACTTTTCGATTTTCTTTTCAATATTCTTACGTATTGCGGTGTTCGAACTGTTTTAGTTTTTGCGTTTTCTCAGTGACACACTTTTTGTTTTCGGCAACACTTTGTTGATTTTCTTGATTGATGTTTGTTGGCGCGTTGTGTGGTAAAAGTGCAGGATTTATTTTGGTTTGGGTATTGGATGATAAGGATGCACTGGTAGGGTTTTCGTGCTAAGGGTGTGGAAGCGAGTTGTTTTTTGTTCAATGATTTTGTGATGTTTTCAAAATTTTTTCGCACACAAATTGTTGCTTTACAATGTTTAGATTTTTGATTTTTGCAATTTGATTTTTTAAGTGATATGCCAATACTTAAATGCTATTTCTTACTTTGTTTTCTGCTTTTTGCTAATATTCTACACTAGATTTGTGGAATTATTTAATGATTTAAATTTTTTTTTTTTTTTTTTGATTGACTGAGCGTAACAAAGTTCGTGTTTATGTTTAAACTACGAAGTTTGCAAAACTATATTTGCTAAAAAATTGTCAGTTATAGAGTATAAGTAAGTAAAAAGATGTAAATGTATTTGATTGTTTGCTAAAATCGTGTAAGAATTATACTTTTAAGGTAAAAGTTTGAAACACTTTAGATTAGATGTCTTTTAATTTTCGTGTTTGCTTGTTCTGAAGCAAGTACGTTTTAGTTTTTAATATAGATTGTCACAATTTTGTGCTTCAGTATATATTTAAATGATTGATTAGACACAGCGAGCGTTTTATTCACATATAGATACCACAAAAGGGTTAGTTATAGCTAGAAATATATCTACGTATATATTAATTAAGATATGGTTTGATAAAATAGATATCAAGAGTTAGATTGTCAATATGTTGTGCATAGCTTTCCTGTTATCTTTTTTTTTACTTGTTACTTGCTTAAATCTATTTTTATATTTTATGCTATAAATCACGACAAATGTGTGCTACGTTTACTAAGTTAATTTTATTTTACGAAAACCCAGTTAGTAAGTTTATTAAGTTAGTGTATAGCTAAGACAAGTAAAGATATATAGAATTTGTTTTTATTTATATATATTTACTAAGACAAATATGAGTAGTTAAAATGTATACGGAGAGTATTTGTTGTATAGCAAATAGTCTATGCAAAGTGTTTGGGATTTAGATTGTCGTAAAGTTTATAGATCAATATAAGTTAAGGAGTTGTTCTCTCGCTAGATCACACAGCGCGTTTAGGTTTGAATGGTAGTTCGATTATAGATTGCTTTTGTAAATTTTGTATAGTATTTGTATAGAGAATTTTCAGAGTTTTTGATTGTAGAATGTAAATTTGATTATTTTAGAAATCTCTAATGATTTTTGCTAATTTATTTATTACTATATATTCCCATACAATCACTTTTACAAGTATGTCCTTTTTCTCTATGTATCTATGTATATGCTAACGTTCGCTGATTGTCAAAACGCTTACTTTCTTGTCAGTTTGGTGCGTTGATTGTTGCACCAAAGCCGATCTTTACCTTAAATATATTCTCTATAGCTTATTTGTATGTCTCTATTTGAATGCCGTAAAACAAAATACTTACGGTCACTCTTAAATCACTTGTTTAAAAATGCGTAAATTCTTTTGTTCAATAACTAGGTTTCCTAATGGGAAATATTTCACAAAAGATTTGTTTATATTTTTTGATTTAATTATTTTATTTTTTCTGATTTCTGATTGACTTTTTGCTGTGTCACGAAATTGACTTTGTTTACAATATTTTGTATAGTTTTGATATTTGCTTTTCTGTTACGTAAACAACCTTTTTACAATACTTTAGTAATTTTTCTACTTAAAACTTGCCTCCCAAATTACGCCTCTTGCGCTTTTAATACTTTAAATATTCTAACATTGATATGTACTCAAATCATTTGTATGATAATCCTGATTTTTCTATCTGTTAATATAATGTTTAGTATTTTATTTTTTTTTTTAATTTGTATGTTATTGGTGAAAAGAAATTTTCAACAACCTTTGAATTAATGTCAAAATTTAGTAAACAAATTTGTAAAAACCTCAGTATGTTTTTTATTAACTATTTTTAAATTTTTTCAAAAATTCACTTTCAATATTTTTATACTTTAGTTTTTCTAATTTCAGAACTCTGTTAAAATAACAAACGGCAAAAATTCCAGTTTTTTACTCAAGTTTTACAAGTAGCTCACGTTTTTAATAACCTTCGATCTCTTCTTGGCAAAACTTTGCTTTAGAGTTTTTGTAAATAGTCTCCTTTTGTTTTTAGCCTGAACTAACAATAGTTTCTTGTAAATTTGTGTTGTTTTTGGCTTTAAGTGCCAGTGATTATAAGCAATTTTTTTTTTCTAAAGAAGAATGTGTTTTTGAAGTATAGCTTTAGTTAGCCGATGAAATAGAATTCACAATTATTTGAAAAGTGATAGCGCGTTTTCTGAGTAATCAAATTCTCGTTTTCGATTCAACACAACAAAATTTTTGTTTTATCTCAAATTAGCAACAATTTGCTGTGATATTATTGCAATTCAATCTTTAGAGAGCTTTTTGATGAAAATTTAAATGTTTGTGGGCGTTTTATGATTTGGGGAAATGAGTATTGGTCTAGTAAAGGATTAGATACCACCGAAGTTTTGTATATTTTGTTTAGCGCTGGTGCTGCAATAAAATAAGTAGTTATAGTTATTACTGCTATAACGAAGGTGAAGTTTTACAAGACACTTTTTAAATTATAAGACAAAAAAACTCAGTTATTAAGTATGCCAATTATGAACAGAAAATTTGAATTTTTATGGTGTCACAAAAAGTGGAAACACAAAATTCCAAGTCTTCACTAAAAAATTCGTGCGACTAATATAAACAATTTTAAAATTTAATTGGAGATCTGATCTAGCTTTCATTCGCCTATCATTTCAAAGTCTGAGGTCTGAAGTGATCGAACTAAAAAATACTTTACAGCGCAATAGCTAATATGAAAAATAATTCAATATTATTTTATTCATATCGCGATTTTATAGTAAGGGACGAAATACAAATTTTACAGCAGAGCATTTTTTGTTTTTAATAACTGTAAAAATTGTTCCATACGATAAAAAAGAAAGCCAATTTTGAGCATAACTAGCTGAGGGATATAAAACGAATTTGCATAAAAAAGTAAATTGGAAAAAATCGTTCGTTACGATAATTCTGCGAAAAAGGGTCGATATGTTACTGAGAGCTTGCGCATAAAGTATAAATATGCCTGGAATTTTTATTAAAAAATTAGGAACGGATTTCGTTTTGACAAAAAAATAATATAGAAATTAAAACTAAGAATAACAAATGTGTTAAAAAATAAACAGAAGCTAAAAATAAATGTTTTTGAAGTACTTTTTAAACGGCTCACGTGCTAATCAGATATAAGGTTTATCGAACATAAGTTTACGTCAAAGGTAGTAAAGTTAGAAATTGAATTCCTTTCAGAAATTGATGCTTAAACAGATTTTTCATAGAGATATGGTTTGATATGAACCAGAGTTATAATAAGAAAAGGGTTCATAAGATCTGAGTTAGTTTTCTCTTTAAAAAAGTTTAGGAAAATATTTTGTCTCTATTTTTATTTTGGACTTGTCAATCATGCTCGAAGCCCCGAACAATTTAAACAGTTGTTCAATAAAGACAGTTTAAAATTGTGCAAATTTAAGGTTTATTTTGGGCTTTCTTGACTTTTGTTTGGAAAATCTACGAGGATTACAATCCCTTTTTCTATACAAAATATTTAAATGTTTTATTTTAAAATATTGTTGAACAACTCTCATAATTTAAAAAAAAAATAATGTCCAGAGCTGGGAAAATTCAATTCAATTACTATAACAATCCTTGGAATTGCTTGAAGAACGCTCTACCTATTTCAGGTTATTTTTATTTTTTGTTTCAAAAAACGGCAAAAATTCAATACATTTTCAGTCGGGATAAAGCGTTTTCCAATTTTGATATAGAGCGTTATTAAAAAAAAAACTTGAATAGGGCGTTTTTGAAAAATATTTTTAGTAGGGTGATGTCAGCTGTAGAAGTAAAATATAAATATAAATAAAAACAGAAACAGTTTTTAATCAAGTTTTATCTTTCTAAATCCTTTACAACTTTTTTCAGCTCTCATTTCGATTTCTTCGCCTCGAATTATGATACAAGAAATTTTAGGATTTTACACTCATAAAATCAGTTAAAATGTTTTATCGGTTTCTTTCCCGGTTACCGCGTGGGTTCTCAATATAATATCATTTTTTTCTATTTTTGCCTACAAATTGAAAGTACTTCGATTGTTTTTTTTAATAGCAAATGTTTTTTGTTTGTTTTTTTCACAAGTTCTTTCTTCTTCTTTTTTGTTTGCTATTTGATGGCGGGTCCTCCTTTTTTTAAATTTATGTAAAAATTTAAAAAAATTCAGTGCCTATTTGAGAAGAGCGTAAAGATATTGTGCTCAAAAGTAGGCGAAAGATTGAAGGTAGAAGTGTTCAGCGTGAATGATATCTATACAGTGTGTGAAATACGGGAGATAAGGGAGAAGAGAGCAAGAAAAATAAACAATAACAAAACTGAACGCAAAAAGTGTGGCTTAAAAATTTCAAAGTCAAGGCAGCGAACAAAGTAACTGGTAATTTGTTAAGCAAATAGTATTGAACATGACTAATGCCGGCAGCTCCAACGCGCTCAAATCAGGTTTTTAGGTGGGTAAATTCTCGACTCACAATTGTTTTGCGCTTCTTGTCTAATTGCTTACAATTTTTTATTTTTTAATATTTGTACAACCTCAACAGCAGGTCAGGGTCGCGCTCTTCAGAACTCATCTAAGCCAGTGTAGCAAACACTTAATTAAAGCAATAATGAATAGGATCAGTACAAAGAAATGTAGGCCCAACGCTGTTTAAGGTCATAAAGAACAATTTACGCAAATTCATGTTGATTCTTTAGTGAGGTCGTCTCGTTTATAGCTGATAGAGATCAAATTTTGCTAAGGTGTGCTTTGATCATGTGTTTGGTTTCGCTCATCATTATTGCTACATTTTTGTTTTTTGCTTTGAGTAACTTTTTTTGTTTGTGCCTTTTTAATTGCTTTTGCCATCATTAATTATTTTCGACTCTTTTCCCATCATAATTATTTGGCTGCAAACAGGTTGGTTGGCTGACCGTTCTATTTTTTTTTTCTTTGTAGCTACCCTTTTTGGTATACATTATAACTTGGCTGTAGCAATTTTGTTCGTTTCTTGGGCAATATTCACTTTATCTTCACACACTTGTTGGCGGCTCATGCAAACGTGCTCTCTTAATTCCAAGAATAAACGTTAACTTGTATGCCTCTCCATTCGAACCTCAATGTTTTTTCTTGTTATTTTTTTGTAATTTTTTATTACTTTTTATTTTATCCTCCTTTTTATGAGTCCCTTGCGCTTGACTTGCTATTTTCTGTTTTATTGTGTTTTGTTATTTTCCATTTTTGTTGTCTTTTTTCCTCACGTTTACTCTGTGATTATTTTCTGCCAAAGTATTTTTTCGAGTTTGTATTTTTTTTGTTTTCTTTTTATTTTTTTACTGTTTCTGTGTGTTGTTCTTTTTTGCCAACCTTTTCGACTTCTTAATTTATAATTTCATTCGCTCTCTGTTCAGCCCATTCGCTACTTATTTACTCATTCAGCTCATCAACACATTAGTGCGGCCACTAATGCTTGCTTGGCTTGCAAGGAAAACGTGTTTTTGCCGGTTGCTTGTTCGTTACGTTTGTTAGCACTCGGTCTTTTCTACATACCTGCAAATGTAAGTACTTAGCCAGTTGGTTTGTTGTTTGACTGATTGGCTCACTGGCTGGTCGAGACTTTAGCCGTTTTAACCTTAAAGCTATATTTGATTCTTTTGTTGGCCACAATGAAATCTTTATTTGTTGTCTCTTCTTGCGTTTCATCTTCTTCTATCTACAAGTGTTTGGTTTGTATCTGTGTCTTTGCTTACACCTGTATTAGTTGAGTTTATTATACAGTTTTTTTATTCTTACGTGACCAGTTTGTAGGCTTTTTATTGCCGCTGAAACTGAGTTTAAATTCTTCAGCCTTCTTCATGGTATTGTTTTTTTTTTTTTTAAATATTGTATAGCTATTCGGTACTCATGTGTGTTGCTGTTTCCAGAACATTATTCTCTCTTAGTGAGTTGGTTTTTGCTGTGCGCAATTTGTAAGCCGCATTTGTTGAAAGAATCAATGAACTTTTGCCGGTTTCGCTAGCGTTCGTTTGAGTATGAAGTGCTCTGGTAGCTGGCTTTGAATAAACTTGTTGCTATATTTGAAAAAATCTTACGACATCTACGTGTTTTCGTATGTTTTTTCAGCCTTTTATGATTGTCCAAATGTTTGGCAACAATTTAGTTTTGATTTTTTTTTTCATGAATTCTGTTTTTTATAAATGGTCCCGCGAAAGAACTAATTACTGTTCTCAGAACTCAGTACATTTATGCGTGAACTTGACTTGTTCTTGGCTAAACGATTGCGAAGAAGCAGAAATATTCTTAAAGCATAAGTGGTTAGCATGAAAAGGGGTTTATAAATTAGTTAGTTTTTTATAAAAAAAGTTTTTCGTTAGGCAAATTATAATTTGAATTCAGCTGAAACGTGAAATACTCACAGTTTTTTATATGGGAAAAAATCTGCTGGCTCGTTTAACACACTACAAATAATAATTTCGTAGAGGAATTTGAAAAAATTAAAATTCGATTGAAATTAAAAAGTTTAAATTTTTCACACAAAAATATAAAGCACACTGTAATTTTTTTCACGCACCTCTTGAACAAATTATGGAAACAATTCTTTCCACTCTTCACTTGAAAATAAAGTAAACCAATTAAGAATAATTATAAAACAAGAAAAACTTCACTTTAATTGATTTACTTTTTTTTGCTACTTTTCTCACCTAAATATTTTTCTAAAGCTGCTTTTTTGATTTAGAAAATGTTGCTCGCAGAATTGACGTGTTGTTTTCGAGAGTTGACTCGAAAGTCAATGGATATAGAAAATCGAAAATTAATAACTTTTTGCTGATGTTTTATGGTATTTACGATAAGCTTTAGCGGTTTTCAGGTCGTCGCCGTATAATTCGCAGTATTGCTCGTATTCGATTTGATTTCTTTGATTTGGTTTAATCACTGATGTTTCAAGATATTATTTTTGCTAACTCGAGAATCGAGGATTGTCCGCGTTTTTAGATGCTACGGTGTTGCTACTATTGCGGCCGTGTTCGATTTGAACGCAACTTTGATTTGGATATTGAAATTTTGTGTGCGTTGCGCGAAGCCTTCTTCTGATTCTGCTGCTGCTTAATTCAACTTCGCCTGCGTCGCGCACTCCTCGTTACGAATCGATGATGTCGTGTGTTCTGATGTTCGACTGCTGGTGCTTGACTGTGCTAACTCCGATTCTGAGGTTGTGACGTCGCTGCTGACTACGACTGAGACTGCGGCTGAGAGATTAAATCTTCAGAAAGACAGTGACAGTGAGCAGAGGAGTAGGAGTAGAAGGTGAAAGCGACGATGTTGTTGATAACTGAAACACTGTTGCTGATTTTAGCTACTCTACAACTCCTGTTGCTGTAGGTGCAAAATTTTTGTTTTTGTTAATATGTTTTGTCACTTTTTATTATTGGTTATTGTTAAGTTTTTGCTGATGAATTTCGATTTTTTTTTTCGATTCTCTTTTGTTGATTGTCGTTTCAGATATTTTTGATTTTATTTAGATATTTTTGCTGAATTTAATTGTTGTTGTTGTAATAATTTAATAGAGCGACGGCGGACAGATTGGAACGGGTTAAAGCAAAGACTGTACGAAGACTGAAGTAAGAACGACTGGCATACAAAGGTAATATACCAATTTTCCATTCGGAGTTCGGCTTTGAATCTGTTGAATTCATCGGCGTTTTGCACACGTGTGTGTGTGTGTATGTCTTTGTACCACCACCACCACCATCATTAACAACGAGCGCATAACCGAGTTCTGCACAGGCATGATTTTGACTCAGTGATTCTCTTCAGGCCACCGTTTTGTGCATTTGTATGCGTAGGATATGCACATGCGTGTGCACCTGTAAGTGAGTGTTGGTGTTCACAGAGCACCTTCTTCATCATCGTCATTAATATTTACCATATGTGTGAGTCTATATGTGATTGAACTTCCTTATTCAACACCTGAAATACATTTTGCCAGTTTCGTGTATTCATACACGCATACACCTCCCGCATTTAATGACTTTGATGACGAACGAGCGACCTTAGGGATTGTTGCTGTGATGTGCTCAGTGTTGTTATACAAAATAAACTCTTCCTCCACATTTTTGGATTTGTTTTTTATGTGTTCTACATTTCTCAAATATAAGACTCCGAAAATCAGCAAAGAGAAAATAAAGAGTATCGGCAGTTGCGTATTTCTCTTACTTTTCTAATGGGCTAAAGTTCTAACACAATTTGCTGTTCTCCAACAATTCGAACAGGTTGTTGACTGCTTTCTTACCTGTGCTATTTTTTCTCGCATGCCTTTGTCATACCTTCTTTCCATTGACAATAACTTGCCAGTAATGTGTGTGTTGTATGGGTCTTATTTAGTACTTTGATTGCTTCTGAACTTTAGCCATTTACACGTTATAATTATTACGTTTACCTTTTGTTTTTATTCTCCCTTTTTGCTATTCTTGTATATACCCAAAGACAAATTCACAGACTGGAGCTAATTTTTTTTTTTTTTGATATGTAAATTGTTGCTGATTACTCAATCAGAGTTGTTGAACACTAAACAACAGTGAAAATACCTTAAAATCTCTCTTATACACTCAGTTGTAACCGTTTAAGAGCGGTTATTGCCAATACAGCAAATTATGAGATGTGATTCCTTATCGTAGGTGAAAGAATATTAGTTGCGAGATAAATAATAAATGATTTTATTGACCCCAACTAGTGTCTTATGGGCATAGTTGGCATACCTCAAATTTAATTTGTTTTGCATACTTAAAGGCGTTAAAAATAACCGTGTCCGTGGGAATGCTCTCGGAAGACGATATATAATACGCCTGTCCTGCCAAGCCAGCCAACAAATAGCAAGGGCGATTTAAAATACAATTAGGTATGACAAAGAGGGCCCTCTCACTAGTGCTTTAGCACCTCCTGGTTGATGCTGAGGGCGCTAATGGGAGGCGAGTCTGCCGGCATCGCTAATATAAGCAAGGTATTTCATGGTTTTTTATCTGAACCATCCTAGCTTCGTGATCTGTGCCTGAAGATACAAATCCCGGGTGTCGCGATTGACTGAGCCTTTATTAATGTTGGGAAAATTCAAAGGAACAGTCAACCGGAGATACTGCTTGTTAGCAACGAGTGTCTGGAGCCATCTAGTGAAAGGGAAATAAACTAAAGATTGGCATAAGGAATGCGAAACTGAAGATATTCCCGGCACAGTATCATTAGAGCATAACCTACAAACCCCTGGATGAGCTCAGCCTAACAGAGCGAGCGGAGGTCAGTGCCTCGCCAAGCTCCCAAAAGGGTTCAGGTGCGTCTACTTTCTGATGATGAGGGTATGACCTTCTGGTCCATGGTTAATGAAGGAGGATGTTGATGCAGTAGCCTTTGATGTGGTGCTCAAAGATCAGGGGCCTCAAAACCAGGAACGAAAACCAGGAGGAGTTAAATCGACATTCAGCATCCTTGTTAGGAATATTGTTAACGCTTTCCCTTTACCTAATTTTGGTACGACATTCAATCACCAAATTTTCTGGAGCACCGATATATGTCATTAGAAAATGGCTTTCAGGTACTCTTTAAGGTTACCTTCCAATAGCCAAGAGTAAAGTCAAACTTCAGGAAGGTTTTCAAATATAATCTAGACTTCCTCCAGGAAAAATCCAATTTATTAGTATACATTTCAAACAAACTTAGAAATCAAAACAATTGCGTTGCCAACAGAATTTGATAAAATACCTCTTACTAGCTGGTCATGTTACGAACAGTAAACATTCTGTAATTTTCCTATTTCCATTCACAACATTCAGGGGCCATATGCCACATGTACACGTCATAATTGAATAGACAACCTTCTCCATGCCCAAAGCCGTATTTCCAACTCGCATAGTTGTGTTGAGGAAAATTCAAGCATTTCCCATTAAACGGTACGCTGCTCGCTTGCCCGTGTTTAAGGGTTGCACCCATTGTTGCGCTAACGTTGGCCATAATACTTGACGCATTCGGCTTTCATATTCGTGCTTGTGTATCGCATTGCATCGCATCGCTTTTGCCGAAATAACAAAAACCGCGCGCCTTGTGTGCAAATATGTTTATGCCGCCCCCGTCCACCCACTAAGCTGTAACTTACGGTTGCTGTTGCTGTTTGCGTTCAGTGTTATTGCTATTGTAATAACATCACTGTCTGCCAAACAACCGAGAGAGATAGTGCAGAACGTAGGTGCAAGCGAGAGGCAAACATGCGAAGCACACGGCATGTACATAAACATATTCACAGGCACCAATAGAAACACATGCGTCAAAGAAAAATCAACGAGAAAGTAATTGTTACACCTGCTTGCACATTTTCGATGGACATCGTACGAAAGACAATTCTCCCCTCCTGGCGAGAGGAGAAAGCAGCGCAGTTCAGGTGAGTATCACTCAGATCGCACTACCTCGTAGCGTCACGAAATCACTGCACGAGGAGGAATCAACACGTATCCTCGAGTACCGACTTCACATCGAAAGTCAAATTCATTAAAACTAAAGGTACGAAAACCGTATGAAGGTTCTTAGCCGACGTGTGACTCCGAAACGTAATTGCGCAGGCTCGAAAAATGTGTCCCAACCCCACTTATTACAGAAGGAGAAAAATTAAAAGCTGGGGCAAATATTTATTCTTTACATGTTTTGCCGATGTTACTGGGGTAATATCTATTGGCATGTTAAAAGCTCTCACTTTTTTATAATTTGGTTGAAGCTTTTATGTGTTTAACAGAGGATGGGTTTAGTAGCTCTAAATCTTCTGTTTGACATCAATACGTTGAATTTTGAATCATAAAATCAAAGATATCTATCCAAAACATTCCAGAACCAGCTCTTCCTAAAGGTATATCTTATACCAGGTAACCTCCCTAACCGGGAGCCAAAACGTGGATTTCCAAGACTTTGGCTGAGCAAATCTCGAATCACCTAGTATGGCATACCGGGAAACGACAAGTTAGACGAGCTTTCACAGTCCTGGAAGGGTTTAGGTATGCCGCTCGCGGCTGGTAAGCTCTTAGCGAGGTATATGTTCCTCAAACAAATGGGATAATATTAGTCCCTGCAATCATGCTAAACTGGTGTGGCCAGAAATTGTCGCAGGTAGGTCGGAAGACTTAGTTAAACTCAGAAGGGAGCGACTCTCGTTACTTATGGAGCTTCTCACGGGCCATACATGCATAGGGAGACATACAAAAAGGTGGGGAATACCCTTTAATAACTTCTACAGAAGCTGCAGAGATGAGGAGCATGAAACAGTGAGGCATCTTCAATGTGACCTGCGCTGTTGGGCATAAGGTTGAGATATCTGGGGGCTGGTGTTTTCTATAATCTCGGCGAATTATTAAAAATTAAGCCAAACTATACTCCCCATTTCGCGGAATCCCCATAATGGTTTGAGTAAGGGGTCATTAGATCCATGTGGTATCACAACGAAACCTTCGAGCCCTATATCTGCTAGTTCATCTACTAGTAGCCACTGCAAACCAACCTAACCTAACTTAATGCAGCCCTCATAAGCTTCTTTTGAGCTAACATACTTCGAGTCCCTGCACCTAATGGTCGACAACTTCGAATTTAATTTGGCTTACTTGGTTTTCCACATAATTTTATGTTATTTTATTTGGTTAACTTAATCTGTTTTCATTTTAATTGTTTTTATTTTTAATTTTATTTTGTATAGCTATATTTGATTTTATTTTACTTTCTTTAATTGTATGTTATTTTGTTTTAATTAATTCTTTTTTTTTTTATTTTATTTTTTATTATTTGTTTTTAATTTTTTTTATTTTTTTTATTCTATTTTATTTTATTTTATTAAATCTCTTTTTATTTAATTTTATTTTATTTGGTTTGCTGGGTTATTTAATTTTATTTTATTTTATATTTTATTTTATTTTATTTTATTTTATTTTTTTAAATTTTTTTAATTTTTTTAAATTTTTTTTTATTTTTTTTTTATTTTATTTTATTTTTTATTTTTTTTTTATTTTTTTTTATTTTTTTATTTTATTTATTTTATTTTATTTTATTTTATTTTATTTCATTTCATTTCATTTCATTTCATTTCATTTTATTTTATTTTATTTTATTTTATTTTATTTTATTTTACTTTATTTTATTTTATTTTATTTCATTTTATTTTAATTTATTTAATTTAATTTTATTTTATTTTATTTAATTTTATTTAATTTTATTTAATTTTATGTAATTTTATTTTATTTTATTTCGTTTTATTTTAATTTATTTAATTTAATTTTATTAATTAAAAAAAAAACACATTTTCATACAATCCCGAAAAATTGCTTGTAAATACCGTCGGTATTTACAGCAATAGACTACAAAGTCAAAAGCAACAAAGAGTTTAATTTTATTTTATTTTATTTTATTTTATTTTATTTTATTTTATTTAGTTTCTATTTATTTTTTTTTTCTTTTATTTTATTACGTGTTTTATATTATTTTATATTGTTTAATTTTAACTTATCTTGTTCTATTTTTTATTTAACTTTATTCTGTTTCATTTTGCTTTAGTTATTTTATTTCTTTGTTTTATTTTATTTTTTTTTTTAATTTTATTTTATATTTTATATTTTATTTCATTTTATTTTTATTTTATTTTATTTCATTTTATTTTACTACATTTTAGTTTATTTTATGTTATTTTAGTTTAATTTTATTTATTTTTTTTATTTTATTTTATTTTTTGAGTTGGTTTTAATTTATTTTATTATTACTTTGTTTTTAAAATTTGGATATTTTTCTATTTCACTATACATTTAAAACCTTTTTCCACCTCTTAAATATATGCATAAATGGACACTGACAAGGGTTTACCTTCAAGCTGGGTAGTGGCCTAAGGTGTTAGACCTTCTAGCATACAACTCACTACAGTGTTGTGAGTTCGACTCTCACAATGCCGGGAAGAAAAGTCCATGAAGAGATGTAATTCCAGTATCATCGAAACATATTACGGCTTGTCTGGTTCCTGCAGCGCGTAGATAAATTTTTCTCAAAAAAACACATTTTCATACAATCCCGAAAAATTGCTTGTAAATACCGTCGGTATTTACAGCAATAGACTACAAAGTCAAAAGCAACAAAGAGTTTAATTTTATTTTATTTTATTTTATTTTATTTTATTTTATTTTATTTGATTTTATTTTATTTTATTTTATTTGATTTTATTTTATTTTATTTCATTTCATTTCATTTTATTTTATTTTATTTTATTTTATTTTATTTTATTTTATTTTATTTTATTTTATTTTATTTTATTTTATTTTATTTTATTTTATTTTGTTTTATTTTATTTTATTTTATTTTATTTTATTTTATTTTATTTTATTTTATTTTATTTTATTTTATTTTATTTTATTTTATTTTATTTTATTTTATTTTATTTTATTTTATTTTATTTTATTTTATTTTATTTTATTTTATTTTATTTTATTTTATTTTATTTTATTTTATTTTATTTTATTTTATTTTATTTTAATTTATTTTATTTAGTTTCATTTTATTTTTTTTTTATTTTTTTTTATTACGTGTTTTATATTATTTTATATTGTTTAATTTTAACTTATCTTGTTCTATTTTTTATTTAACTTTATTCTGTTTCAGTTTGCTTAAGTTATTTTATTTCTTTGTTTTATTTTATTTTTTTTTTAATTTTATTTTATATTTTATATTTTATTTCATTTTATTTTTATCTTATTTTATTTCATTTTATTTTACTACATTTTAATTTATTTTATGTTATTTTAGTTTAATTTTATATATTTTTTTATTTTATTTTATTTTTTGAGTTGGTTTTAATTTATTTTATTATTACTTTGTTTTTAAAATTTGGATATTTTTCTATTTCACTATACATTTAAAACCTTTTTCCACCTCTTATCTTTCCTTTCCTTTCTTTTCCTATTTCCCATAACACACAATCAATTTGAAACTAATACCAATTAAAGTTTCAAACGAATATTTCCAAATGCATTTCCCTTCACTTAAGCCATTTGTCTGTTTCCAAAAATTTGCATTGACTAAGCCTCTCTTAGCAGCAACACGAAGCATCGATTAACTTTTTTTTAAAAAGCTCCTACATAATAAAATACAAAAAAATTTCAAAAATAAAAACATCGAGACAAAAACAGTGACGCATGCAGTGAACGTAAATGGATTCAAAATAAAAAGAAATAAACGTAGCATACAAAATATAACAAATGATTATATAAATACATGTTTCGGCCACACGACTACAAGACAACAGGACTAAATATTACTAACCATACATACAACATACATATTATTTAAGGTTATGCGAATAACAAAGCTTTAGTGTTTTTGCATTGTAATCAGTGCAGGGCAGCGCAGTCACAAAGTGCGACAAGAGACAGACAAACATAGTCGTTGTTCTAAAAATGACAAGCGATGAAGTCAGTCAGGACGATATCGGCCCATTGGAACAGCTTAAATTCTATGAGGCGAGGTGGGGGGAAGGCAACACAGTTATAATAGCATTGGTAGGTATTTAAGAGTACAGCCATCGAGTGTGTGTATGTGGGGGGTTGGATGATTTTATACGCGGTATCCTTTTTCAATAGGATTACCACAGATTTACATGAAAACGCATGGAAAGTGAATTGCATGAAATGGCATGGACGAAATGGTATTGCGAAACTGGCTGACTCCCAGCAAAAAAAGAACAGCTTCACAGTACTGCAACTTACTAACATACACATATAACCACCCTCAACATAACTGTGTGGCGTGCTCAATCAGCAAATCGCTCCGGCAACCTGTAAATCTGTTATTACTTGCACCCAGCGAACATTTGGAGTCCTACCTCACTCCTAAATCGGGAAATAAATAGGGCTTTATGGGCAAGTTGTGTTGTTGACACTAAATTAGGGAGCCCACATATTTTACTTAACTACCTTTAGATCAAGGTATGAGATATATGTATGAGCTGTTAAAAAGGTAATTACAGCCCACCTAAATGCGTGTTGGGTATTACAGCCCACCTAAATGCGTGTTGGGTATTACAGTTTCTGCTTTGCTTGGGTGCGTGTGAGTTGGTGCAAACAAAAGTTGTTATCTCTGTTGGAAACATTTCTCCCTCTCGTTGCCATTTTCCGGTACACTTTTTTATCAGTGACTTTTATTTTTTTCGAAATTTTTTATTGTGAATTTTTTATTTTCGTGTCCAGGTGGAAAAACAAGAGAACATTTTTGTATTTACATTTCCATGGATTATTGTGATTTCCGGAAAGTGGGAAGGCTAGGGGCGGGTATTGAAACTAGAGTTTGCAAACTAGCGATTGCACTATAAACGTTGGTGACATAATATAGCGAATATCGATGTTTTTTGACGAACTATCGACTCCTTTTTTTCTTTGGGTGGCATTCTACATTTAGGTGGAAGTTAAATGATATAAATATAAAAGATCCATCTTGACATGAACTGCAACGGAGTACCTTACTCAGCAATCGATTTATTTTATTTTATAATGCCTTTCATGAAGATGAAATGGTATTATAACTTTGGTCCGATGTTTGTAAGTATGACAAGAAGAAGAGATGGGCCCATCAATAAGTATACCGAAGTGATCAGGATGACGAGATGAGTTGGTTTAGCCATTTGCGTCTGTATGTCTGTCCGTCTGTCTGTTTGAACGCAAACTAGTCCCCCTGTTTTTGAGTTATACGATAAACGGATTTTGGGCTATAACTCCTGTAATTGAACAGGTAAGAACGTGAAATTTTGTAAGTATTATTTGTGCAATAGCGATATTGAATATCATTGAGATGGGATAAATATTTCACATAGCCCCCATACAATCGATTGTTCGGATAAACGGATTTTGGTAGATAACTCCTGTAATTAGATAGGTAGGAACGTGAAATTTCGTAACTATTGCTCTTTTAGAATGTGGAATATCGATGTTAAAAATCAATGAGAGTGGGCCAATATAACACATCGCCCCAATATAATCGATAGTTCCGATAATTTCGATATGAAAAAAAAAAAAAACTAATGGCGGCGATATACCAACAGGTTATCTCAACCTCTTACGAGATTTTTAGCCGAGCTTCTCTTTCCAACTTGTGGTGTGTTGCTTTTGAGTTTTTCCTACAAGTTGGCGGGACCTACAGTTTTTTGCCGACTCCGAACGGCACTTGCAAAGCAAATGAATTTTTTGCTGAGAAGCTTCTCATGGCAGAAATACACCCGGAGAATTTGCCAAACTACTGCCGAGGGGCGACCCCGCTTAGAAAAATTGTTTTTCTAAATAATTTTTGATGTTACTTTTGCCGGGCATCGAACCGCCACGACTTGGTGCAGAAGGCCGAACACTTAACCGCTACACCACGGCGGCCGCCGTCGATATGAGCTTATGTTAAATTAACACAGGCTGTACTGGGGATCGAACAGTGAAAATCGTGACGCTTATTCATGAAAGCTTTCGTCACAGCCGAATACAGCTTTCCTTACTTGTTTTAATTTATTTTATTCGATTTTACTTTATTCTATTTTTTATGTTATTTTCTTTTTTTTCAATTTATTTATTGAACACTATTTTTATTTTGCTTTCTTCTCTTTTATTTATTTTTACTTTTCTTTTTTTCGCTGAACTGAGGGAAAACTATAACTTTGAATAATCAGAAATCATCGTATACAATCGATAATAAAGAGGTTCATGAGACATGGTATCGACTATTGAAAGCTTGTGAACTATACTTATACACAAAGGTGTACGTTTGTACGGAAATGTGCAAACGAAGCAGTCATCCGCACCAACATTTCAACAAAAGTTTTAACATAGTCCAATAGCTTAGTGATAACTAAATTGGAAAAGATGACACTATGGCTTAGTTAGAGCATTAGCCGCTGAGTTTTAAATTTTGTTATAAGAGATAAAAATATCTACACATGAAGGATTTTTGTAAAGTGATATAAATCTATTATTTTACAAAAATTGTTAAATGCTAATATTAGTAATTTAGTGGGCATTACCTACACATGAAGATATTCAATAGAATAAAAATTTCCAAAAGCACTAATCCCGGCTCACAGTCCGTACAAGCTTATTGACAAACTTAAAAAGTCAAATCCGCGCACCAAAATTATTTCTGACTTTCCCTCCTTCCTCAATTGCGTGATTTACACCGACACAAGCACCCTTTAAAATTCCAATGGACCATGGCAAAGCGAGGGCTAACCATCTACTTCGTTATCATCATGACAATCAATATCAACGTAGTAGGTAATCATCAAATCAATGCCATCATCATTTTGTTCATAAAAATTGTTATTGATTCTGCATCAGTTGTAGTCGCGCGAGCGATTTATAGGATTTCCGCTTAATTTGTTTGCATAAATGAGAGTAACAGTGCTTTTGTTTTTATATTGATTGTACTTTCCTTTACTCGTAAAATCATTTGCGTGTGTAGTCATTCTACACCAATTTATTCGTATTTTTATGCAACAAAATAAATAAACAAAATAATAAAAAAAAAAAATGCAAACAACCTGCGTTTCGTACGTTCACCTTGAGATTTTAGTGGATTACAACTTTGGCTTGCAACGCTTACCTGCAACGATAAGAGGAAGAAACGAAAATTAATCGTGGTATTAAAAAGGTATTCGGTCCAGTGCAAAAATATAGTACAAAACATAAAAATTTAACAACTAAATGCAAGAAATACTAACGTAACACAAGTAGAATGACATCTATTTCTTGTTCTGGATAGGATAGTAACAGTTTAAATTTTAAGCATTATATGGTCTGTAAGAGTCTTTTATGGTAAATAAATATTTATTGTGAGATTATTCTCTTCAACTTTGCCTCACACTCGCATTGAGCACTTCGTCGTTTAAAACCTCCCATTGTGAAACTCCATAAGCACGATTGCCACTTTGGGAATCTTTTTCCTACCCCCAACTGAAAACCAACCGAAATGGTATTCATCATTCATGAAAACCTGCCCCACCAAGAATTTGACATTGTAGGAAGTCAGTGATAATACTTACGTCCGAGTTCTGTAATGTGGTCTCATCTCAAGTCCAAATTTGAGTTTCGGCGTTTGAGGTTTCATATGTACGAAATGGAATTGGAACACAAACTATTGTCTGGATTAATGACCAGAGACAGCTTAAAGAATTCTCGGGAAAAACTAAGGCAAAAGTCTACCACAATTCAAATCTTTCTACCAACCTATCAAGAGGAAAAAACCTACCAGTTTTGGTAGGAAAAGCCCACATCACATCCCTGTCCATAAGCCATGTCACACTCGCGTCGATATGTATCATTCCATCATGTGTATGTTCTTATTGAAGTAAGTTCTTTTGCATTATCGAGTGCATTCTTTAATCATTGAATAAACGTTCTTCTTCCCATCATATATAATCTTGGCTTGCGTCATTTATTGACGCTTAACCGCTAAGGCGATTTTGGACGTTTCGTATCAAGGCACGCCAGCCATTCCTGTTTAGTGATAACTGACGCCAATTGGAAACCGCAAAGGAGTTCAAGTCATCTTCCACTTGCTGTTTTCATCTTAGTCGAGGCCTCCCCTTCCTCTTCCGAATTCGGGTGTCGATAGAAAACCCTCTGTGCTGGAGCTTCTTTGTACATTCGCATAACATGACCCAGTCAGCGTAGCCTTTGGGCTTTAATTCGTTGAACTACTGCCAGGTCTGCGTAAAGCTCGTATAGCTCATCGTTAAATTTCCCTCGATACTCGCCGTTGGCATCACGGGAAGGACCATAAATCTTCCGGAGAACTTTTCTTGCAAATACTTCAAGGACCATCTAATTTTCTCTTGACACTGTCCATGATTTCGAGCCATACATCAGGACTGGCATGATGAGGGACTTATAGAGCGTGATCTTTTTTTGTCGAGAGAGGACTTTACTTCTCAATTGCCTACCTAGTAACACTTGTTGGCAAGAGTGATTCTCCGTTGGATTTCTAGACTGATATTGTTTTCGGTGTTAATACTGGTTCCCAAATAGACGAAGTCCCTCACAGTTTCAAATTTATAACTATCAACAGTGACATGGCTGCCAAGGCGCAGGTGCGCCGATTCTTTCTTTGATGACAGCAAATACTTCGTCTTGTCCTCGTTCACGGCAAGACCCACTTTTTTCGCTTCCTTATCTAGTCCAGAGAAAGCAGAGCTTACGGCGCGGTTGTTAAGGCCAATGATATCAATAACATCGGCATACGCCAGCAATTGCTCTTGTAAAAGATTGTACCATTGCGGCTTAGCTCTGCTGCTCGAATTATCTTCTGCAGCATCAGGTTGAAGAAATCGCACGAAAGGGAGTTGCCCTGTCTGAAGCCTCATTTAGTTTCAAATGGCTCAGAGAGGTCCTTCCCGTTTCTGACGGATAAAGATATTGTAACTATCATTGGCTTATAAAGAATTTGTTGTCAAAATTCAATATAAATGTGGTAATGTTGTCAATAATGTCAATTTGCAATTTGTCAAAGAAAAATAAAGTTTTTTTTTTAATTCCAATTACAATCCAAGCTAATATTTGTTACAGAATATTACATTACTCTTGACCAACGGATCCACCACAACAGATGGAACCCTTAGAGCGGGTATAGTATAAGTGATAGTGACAAATGATGAGTTTTTTGCCCCCCTCGGATGGGATAAATGCCGAGTGTAAGCTCCCGTCTTCATCTCCCCATTCCTATTTACATCCCAGCACGACTGCCAGACTAGGTAACCAACTCCTTATCCCTTTCGCTACATTCGCTACATGCATTTTTTGCCGGTCAAGTGCAACTCTTGCCTAGGCAATACCATCTGCGCATATGCATATGTTCGGAGCAAGCAAATAGATATATTTTTGACTGATACGCATGTACGTCATCGGCTGTCGACCGGTGCGAATTGGACTGTACGAGGCACGTGACCTAACCTGCTTTGACCTAGGTATGCGAGAGTTGAATCCCACCCTCCTCCACCGCACCTCAAGATACTGCAACTTAACTGCAACGGCCTTACCGGTAATGTCACCGAGGTAACAACTTGCATATATGCTTATCCAAAGCGATCGATCAGATCTCAAACCCGTGCTGGGTATTACATTCTCGGATGCGATCCGTCAATTGGATCAGGGTAGGTCCTTTGCTGCTCTGCCCACCCCGCTTGACATACGCAAAAGTTCATTGAATCCGCCTCAGCGAGTAACATTCCAGGTGGAAATGACACGGCTGCTAGACTAGCATAAACATTGGGTGGAGCGCCTAAGGACCTGCAACTTTTCTGTTGGCTTTGGGATATTATGGCCCACTGTTAAGTCACTCAAGAAAAATCACCTTTGGTAACAGGATTGCAACGGATGCTAAGAAATTTTGCGAAGGCTTTTCGCCGTCATATGTTCAGCATTCTCCGCTTGACAGGTCCAAGCATCGTACCATCATGCGAGCGCACAGGCACACAAAAAGCCATTCCCCCATATCCATAGAAACTACAGAGGCTGAGGAGGCCATTCGGAAGGTTGAGAAATCTAAATATTCCATCTAACGGCTTCGGTCTGACCATGACCACCGTTTTTTTTTTACAAATTTTGAAATTTTGTATGTCATTTTACCATATTTACACTTATTTTCGTTTGAAGTATGGTCTTATTAAAAGCTTATACAAGGGTTAAGCTCACTATAAATTTGTTTTCCTTTTAACTGCTTTATAACAGCATTTTAAATTTATAAAACGTTTATGAATAATGTTTTTCCTTATTTTGTTGATAAACTCTTAATAAACCTTTGATAAATTTTTATGAATAAGGCTGAAAAATTATAACTTGCCTTGCTCTCAACCGTAACCAGAACGCTCTAACTGAAACCGAACTTTAATTTAATTAAATTTTCCATAGTCACGATACCCTAACCAGACAAAAAAGCTGATCCAATCAACCTTATAGAAATACGACTACTATGATTAATGGTGGCATAACCATAACTCCAACCATATGGAGAACATTGTAAGCGATTAATGGTAATATACCATAACGCCACATTGAATAGATTGATTTCAATTACGTATGTTAGATTGATTGTGTTGGTAACCATAACCCTAACCGTAACTAAAACCTCAGCCGTAACTGGCACCGTAACTGAAACGACGTTGTTGTATGTGAAATGGTTTGTATTAAAATTTTTAGGGTAAAGAAACTTACATGTTAGTGGGCAACAAATAAATTGCGTTGAAAATAAGGAGCTATCTAAAGTAAGCACTCTTCCATGCCGCAGTAATAACTAGTTGGAGATATTGCGTTGGCGTCTTCGGCGTGGTGAATGCTGTTTCACTGCCGAGTTGACACGTCATCGACCATGGCCAAGGTAATAAGATAACAACAATAAATTATTACGAAGAATAATGATTATCTTCCATTCCCTTTCAAGCAAACATTCTAGTTTTCTGTTGCTCTCAGCTGTTGCAAATATTTTGCGGTTTTAAAAAAAGAGGGCATTCCATTTAATTGCCCCACAAAAGATGGCTAAAATGTTAATGCAATATTTCTTTTTCAAATTGGCTCTCGGTTGAGCTACGAAGTAAGTAAGTATAAACTAATTACTACATACTAAAATAAAAAATAAAGTAGAAAACATTTGAACAATCTACTTGAGTTCATCGAATTTTTTTATTTTTATTTTTTTTTGTGCCCCATTGCATGTTCAGCGCTAATTGTTGCACGTTCAAAATCATGGTTGCATGGGCGCAACACACTTACGTAGTACAGCAGAATGCAACTCTGGAGTAAACGGGAAGAAATTACTCGTCCACTTTTGCTGTTCACAGAAGTGAAACTTCACGAAAATCAATGAACTACTGCATTGGGGGAGACAAAAGAACGAAGTAAATATTTTGACCATGAACTCGCAGCAACAGCCATTGACTACATTCGCATTGTAGCAAGTTGCACGGCCACAAAATCTAGTCAGCAAAGTAAGTTCATTGTCAGTAATGTAATTTAGGCATGATCGTAAAGTTGCAGGCATTTCTAAGTGTTTGAGGCATAATTGCAGGGCTGTGAGCTTAGGCAGTGTATGGAACTGATGGCAACTAATTTTTTGTTTGCCTATTTATGTATGTGTTCGATGAGTTATTTTACTAGCTATGGCTCTCTCTGTTCCAGCTTATGTTTAGTAGTAACTCATACACGGAGGGAAAAATTAAAAAGTTGAAATAACTATTCTCATTTGTATAATTTCGCATAGTACAAGAAACTCTATTTGACTCAACATATAATAATGACAAAATAACAATTTTAGTTTTGATATAACCATTTTATAGTAGATATAACCATAACAAAAGAACGGTTTTAATTTAACACTGTCATTGTTGATTTGAAATTCCACCTATGTTGATTCAAAGTTTTAATTATGACAAAATAACATTTTGATCTTGATTTAACAAATCAATAGTCGATATGGCCAGAAGTAACTTCAAATCAAAACTGCCAATGTTAAATTCAACACTGTCATTGATGATTTGAAATTGCAACGCTGTTTAATAGAACAACAATATGTAAATAACGGTTCCTGGCATGCTATCTGTCAAGAATCTTTCGAACCCAGACTCCCCGTATCATGCCCGTCTGCTCTACCACTGAGCTACATCGCACACATAAATGTTGTGGGAAAAATTCAATGTTAAATAAGCTTTCAAAAATAAATGAAAATAAAACAAAAATTGTAGACCGAAAAGGGTTTATTTTTAAACCGAAAAGTTTGACTTTAAGCCGAAAGGTTTTAATTGTAAACCCAAAATTTTAAATTTTAAACCGAAAGGTTTTAATTTTAAACCGAAAAGTTTAACTTTTAAAAATAAAATTAAATTAAAAAATGTGGCCTTTGGCAGGATTCGAATGGAAGCGCTCATGAGTTGTTGTTGTTGTTGTTAACAATGCATTGCCCTGTCTAGAGTGTATGATCCTTCCGAAGATCTTCATCAAGCTCTTCTAAGGGGTGTCCAAGGAAACGTGCTGTTTCAACAGGGTTTGTCCAGAGGGACAGAGGGGTTAGAAGAGTAGGTTCAGATGAACAATTGAAGAGATGTAGAGTATCATGGGGGTCCTACCACATGTAGCGCATGTATTTAAGATTGTATCATTAAGTCTGGATAAGTAGAAGTTTAACCTTACACTATATCCAGACCTAAGCTGTGCCAAGGTCACTCTTGTCTCCCTTGGTAAGGTGCGTTCTTCTTCAGCAATATCCGGTGGAGGACAGAACGGGATTCACAGGTAGAGATCCGACAAAAGTGTCTACCGACTCGGTGTGGATGTCGGTTAGAGCCCGCTTATGATTCTGCAGATCAAACGGCAAGGTAATATGGATCTCATCATAGTGCTTACGGAGATGTCTCCTTATGTCTCTCGGGGGCGGATCTATGTCCAAAAGATGACGGTTTGGATGTGCTGGCTTGTGGCAGTTCAGAAGGAATTGCCTGCTCAGCATTTCCGCATGCTCTTTTACATTGAGCAGTTTTGCCTCCTGATGGAGGTGAGACTCGGAAGACATGAGGAGACATCCCGTAGCAGTTCTGATGGCAGTATTTTGGCAGACTTGTAACTTCGTCCAGTTGGTGTTATGTACATTAGGCGACCATATGGGCGCAGCATAGTCAAAGACTGGTCGGCCAATGGCCTTATATGTAGTCAGCAACGTTTCTTTGTCTTTTCCCCAAGTACTGCCGGCAAGTGCCTTGAGGATCTTGTTGCGACCACGTACCTTTAAGACCATTGCAGACACATGACCAGCAAATGAGAAAGTATTATCCAGTGTCATCCCTAATAACTTTGGGTGGCTGACAGTTGGTAGCTTAGTGCCATCAAAGAAAATGTCTAAACCATTTCTCACCTGGTGCGTCCATGTCGTAAAAAGCGTCGCCGTTGATTTTGTCGGAGATATGGTCAGATCTCGCTCAGTGAAAAACCTGGAAAGGTCGCAGAGGTAACCATTGATTCTCGTACAGAGTTCATCAGTATAGGGGCCCTTCCCCGTCGCCATTATTGTACAGTCGTCGGCATATGAAACGACGGGACGCCCTCTGGTGGTGGGGGCATCTTCGATAGATAGAAATTAAACAGTGTGGGGGAAAGGACACCACCCTGTGGCACCCCCTGTCTAATTCGTCTAGGTTTTGATTTTGCGTTTCTAAAGTTAACCGACGCCTGCCGTCCACTCAAATAATTAGCGGTCCATCTCATTAAACCATCAGGTATCTGTGTCTCAAACAGATCTTGTATGAGAGTGGCATGGTTGACTGTGTCAAAAGCTTTCGACAGATCAAGTGCCACTAACACAGTCCTGTGATTTGGTTGGCTTTGATTTAGGCCGCTATTTATTTGAGTTGTAATGGCATTGAGTGCGGTGGTGGTGCTGTGCAGCTTACGGAAGCCATGTTGATGACTAGCCAGGTGCAGATTTGCAGTATAATACGGGAGCAAAATGGACTCTAGCGTCTTCACTACCGGTGACAAAAGTGATATAGGACGATATGAATCGCCTATGTTTGCCGGTTTTCTAGGTTTTAGTAATGGAACAACTCTCGCCTTTTTCCATATTTCAGGAATGACGAAAGTGTTCAGTGAAAGACTGAATAGAGCCGCTAAGTATTTGTGTCCCTCCTGGCCTAGATGTTTCAGCATCTTCATGGCAATGCCGTCGGGGCCGATGGATTTTGAGGGCTTAGCCTGTCTGATGGCTTCCTTGACCTCTGAGGCAGTGATGACAATGGGCGTATTTTGGTTTTTATATTTACGCGCCTGTCGCATGGTTCTACGTTTAGCTCTATCGGGCGGCGAATGTAGTACAAATTGTTTACAGAAGGAGTTCGCACATCCCCTAGGGTTCTTCTTCACCCTGTCACCGAAAGTAATATCTACTTTATCCTTGTGTTGCGTTGGATTAGATAGAGCTTTGACCGTAGTCCATAATTTGCCAACACCATCAGATTGGTTGCATTGCTCTAGGTGTTGTTTCCATTTGGCCAGTTTATGTTTATCGACCAACCTACGAATATCCGCGTTGAGATCCTTTATACGGGGGTCTGCGGGATTGAGACTTCGCACTTCATCTCTTTCTCTAGCCATGGCCGCTGCCTCCGCGGGGAAATTTGGTCTTATTTGAGATATTCGACCCGCAGGAATGAAGCGTTTAGAGGCCAAGTCAATGATGTTGCGGAAGTCTCGTTCGCCTTTGCGTACGTCCGTAGGAATGGGTAGAGCAGCCAAGGATTCGTCCGTATATGTCTGAAAACTGTCCCAGTCCGCCTTGGTAAAGTTAATATATGTACCATGCTCAGGTGTAATAAAGTCCGTCGGTCGTTCGATGGTAATGACTATTGGGAGATGGTCAGACGCCAACGTGAGTATGGGTCGCCAATTGGTGTTGTTCAATAGTCCTACACTTACGATAGAAATATCTGGCGAACTATAGCAGTTACCCGATACTCTCGTTGGGGCGTCTCTGTTCAATGTACAGAAAGCCGTATCATCTATTTGTTCTGCAAGTACACTGAACCAAAAAAGTTCATGTATCAAATGAATAGTTTTTAAGAATTGTTCGTTAAAACCTCTCCAAAGAACTTTTTCGTAGAAATTTAAGAACATTTCCTAGAATATAAGTACTTTTTCGTAAAATATGTAAACAAATCCACAGAAAGCATGTATTCATTCATAAATTGTAAGAAAATTTTCTTAGATTCTATGAATTTTTTCTTATATTTTAAGAAAAACCAGCGTGAACCTCTATGAAACTTTGTTCGTAAAAAACATGTACGTTTTTGGTTCAGTGTACATGCCCCCTATTGTCTGCTGGCAAGTTTGAGTGCCACATGTCGTGGTGCGCATTGAAGTCGCCCAGGATCACGCGGTTATCTCCTCGTAATAGCAAGCTAATGTCGGGGTGATAACCGGTGGGGCAACTTGAGACAGGGGTATGTAGATATTAATGATTTGCAGATCGACATCTCCTGTACGGATGGTAATACCTTGGCTTTCTAAGATATCATCCGTTCCTTCGATGTCGGTATCAAATAGATGATACTGTACAGAGTTGTGCGTTATGAACGCTAGACCACCTCCCAAAGCTCCTGTTACTCTATGACGGTCTTTCCGGTGGATGTTATATCCGCCATAGGTAATGAGGTCCGACCTAGGACTGAGCTTGGTTTCTTGGACTGCGGCAAGTTTTATGTCATATTGCGTCATCAAATTAGTTATCTCTGGGATCTTACCAGTTAATCCGTTACAGTTGTGCTGTAAGATTTGGAAGTGCGCCGGTGGGGTCGATGTCGAGTTAACCATAGGCGTGAGAGACGGATGTGTTCGCCCAGGTGTTGGTAGGCTAAGACCAAGGCTGTGCCTCAGCCTAGTAAGCTGTGGACCCGGTGTAACCGGGTTGGCTGGCGTCGTAGGTTGAGGTGTGTTACAGCATGGTGCGATGAACGCATCCGTCCAGAGGTTCCTGTTAGCTAGCCCAGAGCATAGATGTACGTGGCATTGGCCTAAGCAGTTATTGCATTTGACCGATGACGCGAGCGTGTATAATCTTTGCCGACAAACAGTACACGTAGAGACAGGTGCGAGAAGATGTTGATCCTGACTCACGTGAGAATTTAAACGGGAGGGGGGTGTGCTATAGAAGCAGAGAGAGACTGGTGCTCGGAGTTGCTCATGTCTAAACTGCTCCGGTGGGAGCGAGAGTGTTGAGCTGCTGCGCGTGATGTTGGCGCCATAAGGCACGTGCAACAGTCTGTAGTTTGTGTGGCGGGTATAGCAGAAGTGCTGCTAGTCGTTAAGACATTATTATTATTACTATTAGTATTGCTACTAGAAAGTGGCGGTAGGGCTGCGCTTGAACGGCGCTTACCGCGGGACGCCCGAGGGCGCAAACAACAAGGGGCCACGAAAGTACTACAGAAAGTACGGGGTCTGTGGATGTTAAGGTTAAGCCCTGAACATCCAGATTTATGGAGCCATCTCTTACACGAGAAGCATTGCACAGAATGCGACCGTTTAATATATATCTTTTTGCAACAGACACTGCATATCCATTCTTTTGGTCCGGGGTTCGGCTCAACGCCCGCCCGTAACAATAGAATATCTTGCAGATCTGCTGCAAGGGGGGAGGATGATAGTTTCGGAATGGGACAAAACATACTAAACAGGGTTACATTGAAAGTGACAGTCCTTGGCCGAGGTAAAACCCCGGGTGGTTCCACTGCGCAGAGATCCATGGCGATGTCCTGGGATTTCTGCTCTGAGAAGTGACTGTACATAGGGAACCAGCGCTCAGGAGTCACAGCCGGCTGCTCTACCGCTGAGTTATGCCGCACATGAAGTTTTTGTGGGAAAAATGCAATGACTTTAAAAAAAAAAAAACAAAAAAAAAATTTCGACTGCTTTTTCATTTAGATCTTAAATCGAAACCAAAAAAAAATTTAAAATCTTTGTAGGCATTTAGAAAATTTAAAATATTCCAAAAAAAGGTTAAAAAATCGCTTAAACTTTAGATGGATTTAAAATTTGGGCTCATTTTTTTAACCGTGTAAGGAAATAAAAATATTTCAACAAATATTTGCCTGAAAATGCCACAGAATCGATAGATTTGCATTGAAATATTCCGAAAAGTAAACGGATGGAATAGGAAATTCAATGCAAAACCCAGTCTTGTCGCAATTCAACTGCTGTCTAGAATTTGCCGCTATTAAGTACTCATCTTCTCTGTGAACTGATAATTATCATCTCCCTCGTTTTCCAAAAAAAAAAAAAGTATTTACATCATTCTCATATTTTACCATTACTCGTTGTTTGTTTATATTTCAATAGTGTCTGTGGTTAGGGCTTTAAGCTTCAGCATGCCACATTCCTGCGCTGATTGCAGCCATTGCACATCCTTTCAGAAAGCCAGGTGCTGCAGTGAAAAATCAGCTACTTGTTAACTTTTCACCTTTTCATTGATGATTGTTGACTGCGAACTTTCGATATTTCACCCAAGCTATTCATATTTCATTCAATATATTTCAGTTATTCGCTAAAATGGTATGCCGACTATAGCTCTAGCATTCAGTTGGGAAAAAATCAATGCGAATATTTTAACATCTCCCGCTTGCCATTTGACATTGATTCATGATGAATACTCCTCTTCATTATCATTATTTCGTTATTTATATATTCGAAGCATTTGAATTTGAAATGATTTTTATTTAATTGTGTTGTTCTGAGAAGATATAGATATTTAAGTTGTGATACATAAACAACTTGAGTTCTGATTTATGCAATCGAGTAGTTTGAATATACAAATACACATAACAGTAGTTAAGGAAACATAGGGTTATTCTGTGAATCTATAACGTAGATTTTTATTTTATAATAAGTAGGTACCTAAAATTAAGAAGAGAAGAAGAAAAAATGACTGACCATCATTTGAAGTATGTTTTTTACTCTCCCAATGTTGGACAGCCGGCTTTTGATTTTGACTAAAATGGTAAAAAAAATTATTCCATAAATTCTGCCATATCCACTTCTTCGATACCATTTCCATTTTCTCAAGGAAAATTAAGTTCGCCAAAAATATTTTATCCGTAAAATATGTACTTAAATCATTAACAAAACAACTATTACGTTTTTCAACGCCCTCTCTCAAACTTACTGTGAAAGACTAAATAAAAACGAAAATAATTGAAATTAGTTTTCAACCATAAAATAAAATTCAATTTTGGAAATAATTGTAAATAAGCTGTAAAATCGTGCTTCATGACAATAAAACCATTATCTGAATCAAAATTTTCGACTGAGTTTATGCATACAAGCACCTACCCAGTCGGAAAATTTAAGCTTTATTTTTCAATGCAATGATCGGCAAATACTCTCTGTCTCAAGGGTGAGTATGTTCGTCTTCAAACAAAAAAACAAAAGAAAAATATTTCATAAAACCAAGAAAACCATACAAATAATTGAGCTTTGAAAACTGAAAATGATGATACGATGATACTGATCGCACCAAAAACCACTAAGGTTTATATATATTACTTTGGACTAAGTAGGCAATTGAGAAGTGAAGTCCTCTCTCGAAAAACCAGTCCTGATGTACGGCTCGGAATCATGGACAGTGTCAAGAGAAGATGTGATGGCCCTTGGAGTATTTGAGAGAAAAGTTCTCCGGAAGATATATGGTCCTTTCCGTGATGCCAACGGCGAGTATCGAAGGAAATTTAACGATGAGCTGCGGGTTAGGGGTTTAGAATATGCCCGAGGCAGGCATACCGGTCGTAAGAGGCGACTAATATGCACATAGGTAATTGACGTGCTACTCGATGGTTGATCTACGGATATGATGCCTCTCACCTCTCATTACCCATCTTCACCTTCCTCATGGATGGAGGGATGCCATGACCTAGAAGGTTCCACTGGTCATACCAAATCGCTACCACGGCAGTCGGGCAGTACCGCAAGGGAGTACCGCAGCGTACCGGGGTCATATCCGGCCAAGGACTGTCAACTTCGGCATCACTCCCAAAACCTTCGGGGAGTGTTTTGTTGTTAACAACAACAACAACAACAACAACATGAGCTGTACGAGCTTTACGCAGACCTGACCATAGTGCAGCGAATTAAAGCCCAAAGGCTTCGCTGGATGGGTTGTTATGCGAATGGACAAGGAGGCTCCAGCGCAGAAGGTTTTCCTATCGACGCCCGAATTCGGCAACAGAGGAAGGGGTAGGCCTCGACTGAGATGGAAACAACAAGTGGAGGATGACTCGAACTCCCTTGGGATTTCCAATTGGCGTCAGTTATCGTTAAAAAGGAATGACTGGCGTGCTTTGATACGAAACAGCCAAAATCGCCTAGGCGGTTCAGCGTTAATAAATGACGCAAGCCAAGATTAGATTAGAGCCAAAACAAAAAAAAAAAATTTAATTATATTGATTTTTTTTAAGGTGAAAAAAATTATTGTAATGTTTTCAGATTTTTATGGGAACCAAGAAGATCGTTTTAAAATAACGCTTTTACGGTGTTTGGCTATAACTCCTCCAATTAAATAGCTAGGAACGTGAAATTCTACATATTGACAGTGAGATTCAGTAAGACCAGACCATTATAATATATAGCCCCCATACAACCGATTGAGCTATTGCACAGTAAAAAATGAAAGACTACTTTTTTTAAATTTAATACCAAATAGTATTATTTTAAGACCCTGAAAAGTTTGGAAATCAAATTTGGACTAATGGTTTTGAAATAATACCAAAATAATACTAAATCGCTCTCTCTCTCTCAATTTTGGCAATTAAATTAGTCCAAATGGTCTTAAAATAATACCAAAATAATACTATTTCTCTCAATTAAACGGAAAATGGTATTAATTTAATACTTTTCGGCGTTGTTATATATAAACACCAAATTGGTATTAAATTTAGACTTTTCTTTTTACTGTGTGAACATTAAATTTGACGCAGGTTGTACTAGGGATCGAACAGTGAAAATCGTGGTGAGTGTTCAGAAAAGCTTCGACACAGCCGAAGACAGCTTTCCTCTACTTGGTTTAAGTGAACTTGGGAGCATTTTGAAGCCTTTTGTAGATGTTTTTCTGAAGCTTTTTGTATGTTTTTTTTACAGTTTATGGCACATTTTTTACTCCTCTCTTCTCTGGCCAGGTCATTTTTATCGAATGAACAAAGATGTAGTGTAGCTATAAATGAGAAAGCTCTCCGTTGACCTTGCTACGCGGGACATTTAAAAAAATTCGTTGACACCGCAAAACGTGATAAGTCAAATTTAAACTTTTTAGCGTGCTTTTGCCGTTTAGTTATGACTTGCATGAGAATGCATTTCAAACTCTTTGCTAACATAGACCAATATCTAAAATTCCTAGTTCTAAATGATGCCGTCGTATTTGAAGACATGCATGGATGAAGGGGGTATGTCGCATTCTCACTCAATTTCGGTTTTTGGCATTGGTGAATAGTTTTTATTCATATCTATATTTTTGTCTTATCAGAACTTGGCTATGGTGAAAATTGTAGAAGATAATTCATGGATGAAGGGGGTATGTGCCCATCTTTTCAATATGAATTGTGGAAGAAGGGGGTATGTTCCGTTTTTTCATATAAACACTAAATATAAACTTATGCTTTTTATTGCATATTATGCAACGTCTTTTATGGCTTTGCTTAATTTTTTTGTCAGTTTTCCATAAAGATTCGAAAAAACCTCAAATGTTTAAGCAAATCTTTAAAGCCGATTTTCTCGATTCACTTAAAATGCGACATACCCCCTTCATCCATGCATGTCTTCATTTGTGAAAGACACCTTCGTTATAACCAACTAGGCCTTTCAACTCGATTCAACAAAAGTAACATACAATGCTTTGCAAAAGACACATATTTTTTCACTCCACTGCACTACGGACCCATTCTTCAACCGCAATCAACTCCATCAGAAAAAAGGAAACATAAGTGAAGAAGTCCGTCATATAACGAAAAAGAAAAATTTCCATTGCAAAAAGACACAAACTAATAAAAGCAACAAACATAAAAGTGGAACTAGTTTTACCATCTTGGGTTAGACTCGCTTGAATTCTGTTGCGGCGTAGATTGTTGTTCGTTTTCTGGCTGGCTGCTGTTGGCCAGTTTGTTGAACGCGGCGTTTTAGTTAAGGGCCTCAAGGCCAAGGTTTGGCAAAAAACTGTAGGTAGTTGATACTCATACCAGTTTTTTTAATGAAACCAACACAATAACCAATGTTTTAAAGATGCATTGCCTTATGCCAGCATTCACGAAGTTAAGTATGTACATCCGAATAGGTACTGGGTGATCCATAGTGACGACAGAGTGCAGCCCTATCTTGAATGTAGCACTGTATTTGCAACAAATAAGGAAATGTCATATTCTTCTTTTCGCACCTTTATCTTTTACTAGAGTTCGCCCAGTGGTTGAAATTCAACCACAAAAGCTTATTTTATTCTCCTACCTTTTTGCTGTGTCTTAAATTTGCCATTCTTTTCATATTTTTTATATTTTTGGTTTCTATACATTCCTGTTCATTTTGCATTTTCCTCCCTCTTTATACCATTCAGTAATATAGTTTCAATGTTGATAATTATTTATTCTTCTTAGGTAGTCTTCATACGTATTTCTTTCCTTTCCTTTCCTTTGCTTTTATTTCCTTTCCTTTCCTCTCCTCTCCTTTCATCTCATTTTATTTCTTTTGCTTTTCTTTCCTTCCCTACCCCTTTCTTTCCTTTCTCTTTCTTCCCTCTCTTTTATTTCCCTTTGCTTTCCTTTTATCTTCTTTCATTTCATTTTATTTCCCTTCTTTCTTTTATATTCTTACCTGATCCTTCTTTCCATTTCCATTACATTCCTTTTTTCCTTTTATTTTCTTTTTCTTTCCTTTCCTTTCATTTCCGTTGCTTTAGTTTCCTTTCATTTTATTCATTTTTTTTTTTTTCATTTCATTTCTTTTCTTTTATTTTTTTCTTACCTTTATTTTCTTTCACTTTTTTTCTTAAATTTCCCTTACTGTCATTTCGTTTCCTTACCTTTCCTTTCCTACCGTTTCCTTATTTTCTTTTGTTCCTTTCCGCAACTCCTTTGCTTTTCTTTTTCTTTCATTCATTTCCTTAACTTATTTTTTTTAGCTTTTCATTACCTTTCTTTCCTTTACTTTTCTTTCTTTTTATTTTCATTTATTTTCCTTACCTTTTTCCTCGCTACCTTTTCTTTCCCTTCTTTTTTTTCTTCTTTCCTTTCTTTGTCTTTCTCTTTTTGCTTCTCTTTTCCACTGCTTTACCTACATTACATTTCCTTTCTTCCCTTTCTTTTTTCTTTTCCATTCCTTTCCCTTTGATTTTTCTGTCATATTTTCGGTTCCTTACTTTAACTTACCTTTATTTTCCTTTTATCCATCCCTTTCCTTTCCTATTATTTTCTTAATTTAATACTTTTATTTATTCCATTTTGTTTCATTTTTATTTATTTTATATTATTCCCTTTCCTTTCATTTCCAACAAATTTTATTTTTTTACTTTCAATCACTTTTCTATTTCTGATTTTACTTTTTTTTAATTTTATCAATTTTCCATTTTATTTTATTTCACTAAGTCTAGCCACGAAGGGCCTTGTGCATGATCTAGCTTATTTGTGCTTTTTTTTTTTTAAATTTGCTTCTCTGAATCCCCACGCACAGATTTTGTTATTGTAAACACTGTTTGTACCTAAGCTCAATAAAGTTGACGCGCTGGCTCATTCTATCTTATTGCTGCCAACAAAACAACTCACCCTGCTGCAGCGAATGAAAACACAACAATGCAAGTGGTCATACCTACATACATACACCCATAACAGCGGCTCTATAAAGCGAATGTGTGTATATCACATGTAGTGGTGTGATTTTCAAATCATATTATAATTAATTTTTTTAAATTTTTGGTTTATTTTCGGCCACCCTGCTCGGCGAGACATATCGATGCATACCAAATTTTATATACCTTAGAATTGTGGTTATTGCAAAAAAGGGAGAAACCTGTTATGTTTGCGCATTTATATATAATATTATATTATAATTAATTTTTTTTTAATTTTTGCTTTGTTGTCGCACACCCTGCTCGGCGAGACCTTTCGATACATATCAGATTTTATACTTAGAATTATGGTTATGGCAAAAAAGGGAGAAAACTTTTTAGCATTACGCATTTATATATAATAGATAATAGATAATAGATAGATAGATTAAATCAGGCATATCCAGATTTGATTTTTCCCCTCTACTTTTGACCACGAAACACTTTTTTGTCACGCATGGAATCAATGGGGACTTTTGAAGTTTTCTTTCTGATGGTGAACCTAAGCTCTCCACAAAAATGGACTCTGTAGGATCTTTTGTTATACATATGTACCAAATATCTAAATATACTGGAACATTTTTTTATATTATGCAAAAAGTAAAGTGGATCCAGACTATAGGCTTAACAAAAGCAAATATTTTTATTTTCGATGCGCAACTTCGTGATAAACAAGGGATAGAAGAAAATTTGTCTATACTACATACTAAGGTTTTCGAGATAATTCCGGAAAAGTCCATAAGTGGTTCAGCCGCGTAAAAAATTATTTTTATGAATATCTAATTTTTATATTTTAGTTCTGCTGTCTTATAAAGAAATGTAAAAATATGAATAAATCATTTGCTTAGAATTTCTGTAAACTTTAGCTATATATGTAAATCAGTGTAATCGACCAAATAGTAAGACCAATATAACTTAACAAAAAAGCTACCTTTGATACTTTGGATAGACAAAAAGTTTGCTGCACCTTTTATTTTTAACAAAAAAAAAAACTTTGGAATATTTTCTATCGATTCCATAAAAAAATTTTGCCCATATTTTCCCCACACAATTTAATGATGAAAAGCCAAATTTTCATAAAAGTGACATGACGTATATTTTTTTTTTTTTTTTGTTAACGAATGTGTAGATATATATGAGCCCCTTAAAGCACAAGTGGTATAAGTCCACTTTTTCTCGAACTGAGATATTCAAGGTTTTGTGTTGCCAACAAATAGGGGGTACCCTTGATTTCACAAGTTAGTTCTGCTATTTACTCGGTTTCTATGGGAGCTTAGAGTTACCCCGTTAGGATGTTATATATTTTTCCCTACATAGCGTCATGCCTAACTAAAAAAAACCAAAACTAGACTTATTCCACTTGTGCTTTAAACGGAATATAAAAAAAAACTATTTTAACATTACTAAAAACTCAGCTGTACCGCAATATTCTCCCTCCTACACTTACAAATACAAAAATGTATGTATTAGGACTTTATATGAAACAAAAATAATAAAAAATACCACACGCTCAAATGTAAAAGATCAAACACCCTGTAAATGGAAAAAAATATGCTACTTTTTATTGTCCAGACCAAGAGATGGGCTATTAATCTTCACAAGTCGATTGGCTACAGAAAAACTGGAAATTGTGCAATACGATAAAAATCTTGTTTAAGTAAACAATGAGGATGCATTGCAAAAAAGTGATGCCCAAGAAGCTATGTATTTAGAATTTTAAAATATAATTTCTGAAGAATTTTTGTTGGATTTTGGCAGCATTTGAATGATAACAAAACGAATTATATATGTACATAAAATAAATTATTTGGCTAAATGCAAGTCAAGAACAAGCTATTATTGTCCTATCAAACAAACAAAATCAGTACACAGTTAGCCAATCAGCTCATTATATTAGGTGGGTAGATGGTGTTTTTGATCATAGAACATTTTCAAAGCGAAGAAGATTCGCATCGAACGTCGACGAGAAAAGCACATTTAAGCTGTTGAATAATAAATGCGCAACTGGTGTTAAATGCGGCAACAGACAAACATTGACAACACCAACGACAACGGCGAGGACAACGACGACGACGACTGTGACACAAAAAAAGCAAAAGCGCAACGAGCACTATGAAAACAACAATGATAACGATGACGCCAACACCAATAATAAAAACAAAAAAAATGTAAAACTAAAATAAGCAAAGAGAAAACGTGTCAAAGGAGCAGCAGTCGTGCGGCAGGCTAGAGTGTGGAGCGACGGGCGAACGGACGGGTGACCTGATTGTGGCACGAGTAACAGGTAAACTGTTATACGTTCAAGAAGCAGCCAACAAAGAAGAGAATACATAGAGCGGAGCTCGAGAAAGAAGAGAATCTGGGTACAACCAGAGATTCTACTGAATATCCTTAAAATTTACCAACCACTGCTAAACTCTTATATGGTCTGTGCTTTTCAAGTCTGTACGCTGGCATTTCTGTTAACCAACAGTAGGGGTAAAATGTTAGTGGTCACATCTGCTGTAACGCGTAACTGTCCATTAACAGTAGAAAGCCATTTCCGGCGCTGTTAAATAACATAGCCGGATTTAATTTGTTTGTACAAGTATTTGGCGCGCTGCTAACGTAAACGTCAACGAGCGAAATTTCAAACGATAGCCGCAACTTTTTCACTATTTAACCCATTGCAGTTGCAGTTGGAAAAATTTTTGTGAATGAAGCTACGGATATATTTGATTTATGTCAAAGCCGTCGCTAATTAGGTTTTATTTTTGATGTTTTTTTTTTTGTGATGTTGTAGGTGCTTTACATTTCTTTAAAGTGAAATAATTATTTATGTGCAACAGCTTTTCACGCAACAAAGAGAAAATAAAGCACTATCAAAATACTAAAACCATAGCCCGTGTTGAGCAACATTAATCAGAGTGCAAGTTTAAATCACGTTCCCAAAAAAGAAGCTCGCTCTACTGAAATAAAGAGATAAACCTGCTTGTGAGAGTTGAGCATGATTAATTGATTTATGGTACACAGACCCTGGGTCCAAATAAGCATTTGTGGGAAAGACTTTTTTCTTAGGTATAAACAAATATCATTGCACTGAAACAAAAAACTGCATGGTGTGTAGAACTTCACACTGTTTTTTCTTAAAATATAAGAAAAGATTCATACATTATAAGAAGGAACCTTACAATTTGAGAATAGAAATAATGCATAAGAATGGGTTCATAGATTTTAAAAACAAATACTTATATTCTTTGAAAACTTCTAAAAAGCCATGTTCAGTGTACAAATATTCAACTATTAACAGTGACGTGGCTGCCAAAGCGCTTGTACGCCGATTCTTTGGTGACAGCTTGCTTTGTCCTCATTCACGTCAAGGCCCAATTTTTTTCTTTTTTTAATCCATGCCAGAGAAGGAAGAGTAAATGATATCAATATCATCAGTATACGCCAGGCTAAAACCTCGTTTCTTTTCAATGGCTCAAAAGCTCGCTCCTAATGGAAACGGAGGTGTAGTAATAGTTCAAACTCTGGAGAACCCAACATAAACGTTTAAGCTTTGTAAAACTTCTGAATATCAGCTTATTTCATGTTTTCCCCTTCCTTTGCCTATTTCAAGTCATATTCGCGCCCCTATTTATCTATTAATTATAATTTACCATGTTCTTCCTTCTTCCTTGTCTTTCCTATTTCTAATAGGAAAAGTGGTTTAAGTTTGAAGAAAAATAATATGTTGAAGAATAGGAAAGGGAAATATAGTTTCTTTTGATAACATTTCTTTCGCTATCTCCCTCAAGATTACAAATTTTTTTCAAGCAAAAAATACAGTTTCCCTACTGTAGAAACTAGTAGGGCTTTTCTAACAACTATTTACAGCAAGCTTTCTCCCTTTGTTCATTAACAAAAAATTATTTCAAAGTAAGAGTAGAATAAATGAATCCATTAGCTTTTACCGCCCCAAGATTTGCATCACGAATATGACAGACTAGATATATATCTTCTTAACCGTCTAGAATGCCGCTCATGCATGGGGTTAGACAAATATAATAGGTTAGAGTTATCGTAAACTACACGCGACAGTCTTGTCTGGTCGATGCACCAGTAAAGAAAAACCGGATTCCATACAACAAAAGTGGCTACCACACAGAACATCACCGTCTTCGTGTACGTCACGACCAAATCTAAAATAAAAACAAATGAAAAGTGCAAGAAGCGAAAAGAGCATTGCAATCAGCAAGTCGGTTGCGCTCAGCCAATTTGCAAGGTGTATTGACCTGCAATGATGCTAATGTTGTTTGTATTTTATATATTTTAGATGTTTCCCCTACTTGCTTCTAGTGCGCTGTTGAATGCTTAGCAATGCCGCCATTATAAATTGCTTGCGGCGACTTTAGCACAAACCAGCAAGTTGCACGGCTGCATTGCAGCATTAACAAATCAAATATATTGTCTATAACAAAAAGCAAAGTCAAGTTCGACAAGGTACCACGAAACGCGAAAAAATCAACGCAAACCAGTAATGGAACATAGCAAGCCAAATGCATTTTATACTTTTTATTACCGTCTGCAAGAACTGCATTCCAACCGCTTTGCAGGCATTCAAAGCCGGTCTTGCCTAACTAAACTCCTAAACCATAAAGGAAGTTTTCGCTTGTTTCTTCTACTAAGCCACAAAAGCTCTCGGTCATGGCTGAATGCGCGAAACCACCAAGCAACCAACGAACCAACCACTAACCGCCACGGTCGGGCAATCCACCAACAGGTTTTTTCTTTCTTGAAATGCTTGTAGCATTATTACGTCGGCGTTGTATTGCATGTTCTGCTGGCAGACAAGTTCAAGAATTTCGCAGTGTTACCTATTGCAATCCGTTCCATGTGACAGCACACTGTTACTTAGTAGTATAAATGCAGCAAACTGCCTTTGCAGAAAATCTCGGAAGAAGATCGTGGCCTATGCAGCATAAACCGGTTAATAGCGCAAAGGAATGGCGTAACTGATGTAAGGCGTTCTACATTTGTAAGCTGGTGCTAGTTTTTGTGGTATCATGTATAGTTGTTTCTCTGGCTTTTGGCTGTACTACATTTTCCACGTATTTTTGTTTTACAAAATTGGGTTCCAGGGAAAAAATTGATTTTGCGGAGTGACATACCCACCTTGGTTGGTAGATAACTTTCTTTGAAATATATCGCAAGAGTATAAAACATCGAAGTAGCTAAATTTCATTTAACAAAAACATGTAACACTACACAGCAAACAAGGATTCTAAAGTTAAAGAAATTTTTTTTAGAAAAGTACACTAGTTATCGACTCGAAAACGGTTAGAGAACTAACGCTAATTCAAGCACGTTTGAATCCCAAATACATTAGAATTCGACTAACGCCCGCGGGCGCTATTTCCTATTGTCGGCGGGCGCTATTTCACTGTACCCTGTTAATCGTATCATTCCTTAGAAAACTTTAAAACAGCTTTGCAATGCATTGTAGCTTTTTAACCATAGAACTCAGAAAATTCCCAAGCGAAGTTTTGAGTGTTAGCCTGGTTCTCCTCACCTTTAGGACCTGTGTTAAAGTAAGTCGTCTTTATCGGAGAAAGTGAAATATGACGCTCTAGCTTTTCCAATGATTTCAGCTTTCGGTTCAGAAATACACATATGTATCCCCTTTTGAAGTGGCTCAACTGTAACACAGATATCAAACACAATTCTTAAATTTTTCTCCAGCCTCCCCTCAAACATTTTTGGAGTGCTCACGCAAAAAGTCACATAAAATGCACTCTAAATCAGAAGGATTTCTCTATGATATTTTTCCAATAAGATGCCCGTCTTATTATTACTGGGTGTCTCTTTTTAATAAAACTGAGTAGATAATCACATAATATTAAGAAGATTTTCTTTTTAATATTTCAAATTAAAAAAAAAAAAAAATGAACGCCCAACCCAGATGTCTAGTCAGTCTTGTCTAATCTACAGTACCATGCCATCGTATACTTTTAACTTGCCAACGTCTATTTGCACCTTTGTTCTTTTTGCCTCACCACATGTCCACGTGCCTTATTGCCTTCACCGCGAATCGAACTAAGAATTATTAACTGCTGAACGGAGATCTCTACCATGATGCTATCGTGTGCTTGTGCTTGGTAGCGTCGAATTACACATTCGAAGAAGGCATACCTGAATTTGAATTAATAAGGGATCTTTTAAAAATAAATAGTTTTCCTTTTCAATAAATTCAATATGAATCTAGTGAAAATAAGAGGATGTTCTCATTAATTTACTTTAAACAGGTTTTCTCATAAACACAAGCAGATTTCTTCTAACAAAAAGTACATAAAAAATTCATAAATAAGAAGCTAACTCCTTGTTTTAAGCCGATTTCCTTTTCAATAAATTTGAGAAGAAATTCAAGCTAAAATCTAGAAGATTTCCTAGCACAAATTTCTTCAAATTTGTCCCCACTCGCTCTCCCCGGCCAAAAAGCTTTTTTAGACGTCGATCTCTTTGATTATAGGTGAACTTTTTGGCTCTGTGCATAATTTAGAAGTCCGATTTGAGTCCAAAATATGTGAAAAATAAGAGGCTCAGAAATTTTATTTTATAGGACACTTTTATGACTCCAATTTGATGAAATTTCTGAACCCTATGCCGAGAGCAAGAAAAGAACCCTGCAGCGAAACCAACTAGTTGAAAACTACTTTACAACTAGTTGGTGCACCGGGCCCAACTAGTCAGTGTTCTGTCTTTTTTCCATATAAGGAACTGGTATTTTTTACGTGTTGATGTCCTACGAGATGCCAATTGTCAGATTTCGACTAGAATATACCAGTTATCTACTAGTCAGGAAATACCAGTTTCATACTAGTTGTAAAATACCAGTTCCATACTAGTTCAACCTGGACTAGTATATTTTCCATAAAATTAACTAGTCCACATACTAGTCCAAAAAGGACTGTATTTTTCAACTGGTATAGATAATTTCATCCAGAAAAATCTAGTTGTATACTAGTATGGAATGTATATTTCCTGACTAGTACGAATTCAGCCAGAAAATTATAGATGTATACTAGTATTTTTCTGACTAGTTAGAGGTTTCGTTTCAGGGAAGGTCCTGAATGTTCTTAATTATACCATCAAATAGAAAAGAAGGTCCTAAATGTTCTTAATTATACCATCAAAATTTAACACGCTTTTATTATTAATAAAATTAGGAATGTGATATATACTGGAAGATTTAATAATTTAGGTGTAAAGTTTTAATGTTAGAAATATATAATTATGTACAATATTGACTTAATTTGTGGCAGACGAAGAAGCCAAATTATCTTTAAAGGTTACAATGAACTTATAAAGTGTTATATTCCTTTAGAGTCAATTTATTTTTTACTTTTTAGTTAATTTTATAAACCAATAGTAATAATAAAAGCTTATTTTTAAAAAAGTATTTTTTTCTTTAATTTTTTTTTTTTACTTTTTAGTTCGGTTTATAAACAAGAGGCAATAATGTCGCAGCGACATCAATCGGCTGCTAGCAGCAACAGAAACCATAGAACCTTTTACAATAAAGCCGCGTGGTTAATAAAGTTACTTTTGGGATATTGGAATAAAGACTAAACTAAACGATAAATGGGATTTTTGAAATTAAGCTAATTTTTTTATTTACTGTTAGCGAAGCCTGAACGATGATGAAAATTTGCAAAATCCCATCTTAACTGCAAGTTAGTACAATATCAAAAGCAAAATTTCCTGGAATGAAAACTTTCGAATATCTCTACTCGTGCGCCACCTATCGGAATTATTTTTTTGTTATTTTGCGTGGAGGTAGAAAACTAAACGATGATGAAAATTTCAAGATCCTACCTCAACGGGAAGTTCGTTGAAAAACGAATTAATCGACACTGAAAACAGACCTTCGTAATTCTCAAATAAAGCGACTCACGCGCCACCTAGCGGGTCCAATTTTTTTTTAATTAATTAAGTAGGTAGGTTCAAGTGGCTGCCGCAGAGGCACACTTAGGCCAGTTTTGAAAGACCCGTTGTGATACCACCAACACAAGGAAAGTCAGCCCCGGGACCCAGCCATATGGAAAATCCCTGAGTTGTTGGGATTTTCCACATAGCAGAATTCCGGGACTGACACTCTTCAACCGACACCGTTACTCCTCCTCGAACCACTTAGATGACTTTATGAAGCCCATCAAGTCCTTTATGTCCAGTTCCGCGATCTGGCTTAGGCTATCTAGGAGCGGAACTCCCAAAAAGCGCGTTCTCGCGCCGCTTAAAGCCGGACAGTTGCAGATGAGGTGCTCCACCGTTTCCTCCTCCTCATCATCTTTGCAACTCCTGCAGCATCGTCGGTAGGGCACACTTAGCCTTTCTGCATGCCTACCAATGAGGCAGTGACCGGTTAATACCCCTATCAATATGCAGATTTCCCTCCTAGTTAGGGCATAAATGCGTCTAGACCTTTAATTAATTAAGTAACACACACGTAAAATCGAATCGAATTTTTTTTTTATAATATTGCATTGTCATCGGGGTTATACATGGGTGCAGAATTTCAGATCAATCGGACACCGGGAAGTGTATCAAATTTAGCTTGCAAGATTTGATTACAGACAGCCGTCAGGTGAAACTAAATAAAAGCTTATAATATAATAAAAAAAACAGGATAACTTTTCTTTTTACCAATTCCCTTGGCTCAAATTCAATTGCGAACAGTGCTCTTTAAGAGCCAAAAAGAAGATTGTAACAGTCATAAATGCATCCGAAAAGCTCCATAAAGGAGACATATTTGACTCCTATTTAGGCTCTATATGGGTCGTTTCTGAGTCAAATAAGAGTTATAAATGACTCCTATTCAGGCTCATTCAATATATGAAATTTAGCTCATATCGGACGACCATCGCAGGAAGGGAAATACACTCGTTTCGGACTCATAAATGAGCTCATAAAGAGCGTAAACGCTCCTATTTAGGACTCCTTTCTGAATCATTTATGACTCCAATTGTTTGCTGGGCTTAAATATATTTTTTGAAGTTGATACCCTACATCATTATCCAAGTATTCTCTAACCTTTGAGATATTTTGATAACTTTATAGTTTTCAAGTTGATATCCAACATATTCTCCAATCTCCAGCTTTTAATATTCGAATTGAATTTGGAGAGCTAGACTAAAATTGATGTAAATAAAAATTGTATGTCAACTAATTCATGGCGTTTTTTTTTTTTTTTTATTTATCGATATTTATTTTCAGTATCGCAATCATACCTTTGAGTCCAATTAGAGAATCCCATTAACAAAGACACCACACGGATTCGGAAGACGAGTCAGATGACGAAGACGGGCTAATAATCTGCGAGAGTGACAAACTTTCTGTGTGCACGGACAAATTTAGCTTGATAATTCAAAGGTAAGAACGGCGGTACGAGCTTTTCGAAAATCGCCAATCAAAACCGAAGTTCTGGAACGCTATTTTTTAATTAATATCTACCATTATTAAACTGTTTAATACATTTATATTAATAAACTAGCAGGGAACCCGACGTTGTCCGGGTGGATCTGTATTTTAGGTTATACTAATTTCTATTGAAACAATTTTTTCGCTTTTGCCAACCTTATTCTCGGGTCCAATTTCCCTTCATCAACCTCTTCCTCGGCTTTCTGTCCTTTGTCATATTCCTTTCTGTCATATATGTTTGGGTTAAACCCCTATCTCTGTTGACAATTCCAGTCGAGTTTTTCCGAAATACTTCCTTCCTTCCATCTCCATCTCTGCTCCTACTTTGATACCCACCCTCATTGATAAAAATAGAGACAAACAATATAACAGTAGTTCAGTTGAACTCTATAACATTCCCTATCACTTTCAGTAATTTTAGCCAATGAATTTCCAATGTGCAGACACAAATTTTTTAGAGTTTTATTCCAGTATAGAAAAGGGAATGGATGAATAGATTTAAAAAATTTAATTCTCAAATGTTTCGCTACGCCACTGTACCCATGCAATTGATTTAGCTGAAATTGAAAAAAAATAGTGAACAAAAATTTTGGAGAGGCACGCTTTGTTATTTTTTTTACAAACTAAGTGAATTTTTCTTCATCTATTTACAAAAAAAATTTCATAGGTACCTCACTTAAAATGACTATATCTTTTTTGTTTATTGGGTGATTTTGATAAAACAAAGTTAAGGGCTCCTCCTAAGCTTCAAGCTGTCCATCAGAAAAAGTCTCATTAAAATCCGTTTCTTAGTCCGAGATCCTTACGTTCAAACGGACAAACAGACTTTTCTACAGTTTTATTATAGTACACGGCTAAAAAAATTAACCTAAATTTTAAACCCGAATAAAGTTTAATCAATTTTTCAAACTTTTTTGTACAATATTTCAAACCGTCCAAATACCTACACAGATTTTCAATTTCTTTTGGTTTCGATTTAAAATCTAAATGAAAAAGCAGTCTAAATTTTTTATTTTTGGTTTGTTTGAATATAATGGATATTTGCCCACAAAAACTTAATGTGCGGCATAGCTCAGCGGTAGAGCAGTCGGCTGTGACTCCTGGGGGTTTTCGTTCGAGTTCTGTCAGCTGCCACATTTTTTTAGTTTTATTTTATTCTTAAAACTTTTCGGTCTAAAATTTAAACTTTTGGGTTGGAAAATTCAAATTTATTTTTGAAAGCTTATTCAAGATTGAGTTTTGCCAACAATATTTATGTGTGCGATATAGCTCAGTGGTAGAGTAGACGGGCATCATGGTTCTTTAAAAAATTGTTAAAACATTTCCGGTTTATAATTGAAACCCGATTCATTTAGCCAATTTTCTTGAAAACTGGTCTAGGTTGAATTTGAATCCAAATTTGGTTTGGTCATATATGTAGTCGAAAAAAGTTTAAAATTTAGGTTCAAATTTTTAACCGTGTATAGATAAATCTGACTTATATCTATCCGGCTTTTTTTTTTAAATTTGTAAGCCATACATTGAATATTTTAAAATCATATCATACCAAAAAATAAAAATTTGAAAATAAAAATCGGGCGTTTTTTTGGTATGATATTTTTATTTATTTCCAACTCAAATGGATATAGTGTCAACAACTCTTAGAGAATGCGTATTCGAAGTAATATATACTAATTAGCTTAGTTAATCGGTTATGGTGACCGTTTGTTAGTGAGTAAAGTGAGTAGGAAATAAACAGATGCATATACATAACCATTGATCAGTTGATGACTGCACAGAGCCAACAATGCCTAATAAAATAGAACAAAAGTCTTATGATATCTCTATAGATTTTCTTCAAGAAGATTTGACTTATTAATGTTTTCAAAATGAAATCATATATTATTGAGATGTTCTTTTTAATATTTCAAATAAAAAAAATAAAAATTATATTTCAGAGTTCTTATATTGTCTTGGAGAACTTCAGATTATCAGTAACGATTCAATTTTATTAGATTTCTCTTGTATTGCCTTTACCTTCTTATGTTGCCCTTTTTATATTGCCTTTAAGCCATCTCACCGCACTCTTCCTTACATTGCCTACCACACTTGCCATATTGCCTCCACCGCGAATCGAACTAACCACTTATTGAATGCTGAACACAGGTGCTTACCATCGAGCCATCGGGTGCTTCTGCTTCCCAGCGTCTAATTGTTCTACATGATGTCTGCTGATGATGACACAAGATTCTCTTTGAAAACATTAATAAGTCAAATATTCTTGTTAGGAACCCTAAGATCATCTTATTAAAATAAGAAGTTTTTTCTCTTTCATCTTTTTTTTTCATATTTTTAAGGAAATCTTGAAAAGATTTTCTTATTAATAACACATATAAAAATAAATCGAAAAGAAATAAGAAGAAATTGCACTTAATAATATCTATAAGAATTTCCTCATTAAAGCAAATAGATTTGCGTATAGTTTTTTTTTTACGTTTCCGTCGTTTCGACTACCCCTGAGCCCAAAAACCGTTCATAGAGACAATCTTATTAATTTTATTAAGCATTTTTGGCTCTGTGTGAGTTTAGTCAAAAGTGAATCAAAAAAGTCCAATATGTCGTTAAAGTACTCTTTTACAGAAGAGCCTTGGAAAAATTCAAAATTATTATTGGAATCCACTTCTTCCTTTCAAAGTATGTCGTCCATAACATATACGCGTTCGCGGCCCAGCCCAGCGGTTCCGCGATGGGGTACGTCCCGCGGCGCCGCGCCGCGTTTACTGTCACCATTTGAAAATAGTCGCCAATACTGGCTGCCTTGGCTCAGCCTTGCGTCTTATTGGTAGCCTAGGTTCAGATCCTTAATAGGACCTTTTTCGCTGAATATTTTATAGTGTTTGATATTTTAATGAAACTTGCATACAAACCCCTATGATACCTTTCAGCTCTTTGGTAATATATTAAGAACATTATAAAATCGACACACTTCTTTACCCAAATGTGATTTTCTTGTGAAGATTGACTTTATTTACCCAACTACATCAATCCCCAAATGATTCCTTGAAGTTCGACTACACTTACGTTAACACTCCAGTACCTACAAGAAATTCAAAATAAGAACAGTTTCTAAAACCACTTCAAAGTTATTAAGATTTCATTTTAGCTTTCTCGGCATTACAATAAAATCAAAAAATTTCACTTTTGCGCATTTTCGCAATACTTGAACAACCCCCCTAACAAAGGTACCCCACATACTTTGCATATCCTTACACGTACGCACTTATTGAATTTGCTTAGAAGTGCAGAAATGTGTCCGTTGGTTTTTTTTTTTTTTTTATGTGGAAATGTGTGCTGCATAATGCTTTTACCGGCGTTTGCTTGCTCTACTGCATGTGTGGGGTTACTCAGCCGAAATAAGTGTGGCACAAAGCTAATAATGAAGTTTTCAAGTTATGCAAAACTTTTCGCAACCAATTTTCAACAAAAACAATAAATAAATAAACAAACAACAAACATTTGTTTTATCTTTGCGTCATCCACTTTATTTTCTTTATTTTTATTTGTTTACTTTTTCGGGCTTTTAGGCAAAGTGTGAACAGCGAAAATTGAGTTATCGATTTGTGAGAAGGAAATGCGAAAATAAAATCAAAACAAAAGAAAGCCATCTACATACATAAGTTACTTTTGAAAGTGAAAAAACTCATAAATATTAATGTATTATGAAGTATTAGTACAATTTTTAAGTGAAATATTTATGGCCTACTTCAACACGGTAGCGTGCCCTTGTCAGAGGGGGCAAATTTGAGGAGGGCAAGTAAGTAGCAGAAAAATTTGCAATTGATTTTAATAATTTTACTCACTTGTTTTATAAGTGTTTAGATTGAAGTTAATGCGAAAATAAGCTTACCTGAAATGAAAATAGGGAAGACAATTTTGAGTAAAGACACAATAGATACAAAAATGCTAGATTAAACATAGAAACGAGTTTCGTTATTTCAAGGAAAAATTTCCTTTATTTGGCTTCAAAGACATGGCTTCCTTAACATAAGTAACAATTTCCTTAATTTAAAGACCTTTCTGCTCAATTTGAGGAAAAAAGTCTTTTAATTAAGGAAGCCATGTCTTTGGAGCCAAATCAGTGAAATTTTTCCTTGACTCTTTTCTGAGTGTAAAGCTACATTTACACTGCACCAAATGCGTCGCTTTTGGCCAAGTTTTTTCGAGACCATTCATACGCAGATTGAATTTGATCACCAAATTAGGTCAAATTAAATTTAATTCGTCTAATTTGGCAAACAAATTCATTCTGCGGACAAACATTCTCGAAGTATCTTCGCGACGCATTTGGTGCAGTGTAAATGTATCATAATAATTATTAATTTAATAATTATAATAAATAGGTAGTGATAAAATATTTGAATGAACTGGGCTTCTTTTGACAAAGTTTTAATATGGTATTACGTTGGTGTCTGTGATTATTCGAGTTTTTCTGCTTTTGTATTTATTACAGTTTTAGCTGTTGTTCTTTATTGATAAATCCTTAATTATAAAGTTGAGTTTCAGCCATCCTTACTATTTAAGATTGAGCGTTATTCTGTAACCTCATTCCCTAAAATGTGCGGAACTTGATAAGCTTTTGAGAAACTGTTTGCAAACTTCTGACAGGACTTTTTATATTTTTAAATAAAAAATCAAAGAAACAAATACTCACTCAGCAAAAGATTCGAATACGAAAAAATACTTTTTATTTGTCATTTTTTGATTGAAGAAACGAGTCACAAATATACTTTCTATTTGTGGCTCTTTTGATTTGAATCAAGAATCAAATCACCTTTGATCACGTGATCACTTTTTGCTGATTTTCGCAGATGAAACATAAAAATACGGGTCCATCTAGTAGAACATTTTAAGGAAAAATTCTGTTCTTTTTGGAAATCCTTGAAGGTGTGCAGGTCATTTTAAAGCAGGGTTGCCAGCCAGTATCGCTACCCAACCACATTGGATTATTACTTCGTATATCAACCAATATCTCGGGAACTGCTGAAATGTTTGAACCAAAATTGGCATATCGATAGTATGCCTCATTTTTGGAGTTTTTATTTGGGTGTTGCCACTTCAAGCGTTTTAGAGGTTTCCATCTATCTCTATTTTTTTTGAAATATTGAGCAAGTTTTGCCAATATGGGTATCAAATGGAAAGTACTTTCGGCCATATACCAACGAAGATATTTTCAGGCAGTGTTGTCACCTACCGACATTTTCTTATTTCTTTGTTTCTATATCGACCAATATCTCGGGAACCCATCGATCTTGTTGGGCAGTGGTCAGGGTTTCCACCTAACTAAATATTTTTTTAATAAGAATTTAGATAATAAATTTAAAAACAAATAAGAAATAACAATAATTAAATAAAAATTATTTGACTCTCTTCTTTTTACTTGGATACTTATGATATTTCGTTATAATTGTTATTAAGGTAAAAAGTTAAATTCTATCACGTGTACTATGCTACACACGCCCAAATTTGTTTTACATCCGTAAAATTTGTATTTTGCCCTCAAGATAATTTCGCAAAAGTGACCTATATGTAGAGATTAGTTATACAAATTTATTTTACACTAGTGTTCGCAGGTACTCGTGACTTTGTCTGCGAATCAAAACGCGGATTTTGAAAATATAGCGACTCCAGCGCCATCTAGCGGGAAAAATATACCTCATATCGAGAGGACTTATCAAAGTTTGGTAAAAAACGGTCCTATCGTTAACAAACTCCAATAATTTTGCCGGCTAAATCCTTTTTGTTGTTATGGCTCTAGGTATATGGATAGGTTAGAATGGGTAATGGTTACAAAATTAAAGAAATATCAATTGCTTAATGAAGCAAATGTCGACTTCGACAGGCCCTTTCGTATCGACACAAATATTTTTATTGTCATATGTGCGACATATACATTTTATGTTAAGTATCACTTTAAGTTGTAATGAAAATCAGAAAGTGCTAAGGCAAAAATTTAAATAGATGTCAAAAATCAATGATACGCATTTTGACGTTCCTTCTATGTGAGACAATTATCCTCAATACTGACTATACATATTTACAATTAAGCATCAAATCTCATTTGCATTAACGCATTTGTCAATCAATTTAATCATTTTAAAAGCGACGATTTGGGAGTTGCAAATTTGTTTAAACACTGAAGTGAATTCTTCGGGCACCCAACAAATATGTAATTTAACGATAGTCAGGTAAAATAAGATTTATTATCTTTGCGTCTGTAGTATATCTACGTATATATGTATCGTGTAGTATACAAACAATTTCCCCGTTGAATTTCAATTAATTCCCTCCCTGCCACATTTTACCAACGTGGTGTAGCACGACACCGCCACAGACAAAAAGATTTACGCACGTTTTAGTTAATCACCACCACCCAAAAATAAATATGAACAAACAAACAAACCTTTTTATCGAGAAAAGCAGCAACACTGGCGCAAATGTCAATATTACATCATTTGAATTTGATAAAATTTATACAAACCACTGCGCTTCTAATGAGCTATGAAAACAAATGCAGGAGTGGTTAAATCAAATTTTAGGGAACTATAAATAAAATCTTGAATAGCGCAAAAATTTAATAAACAATAACAGGTAGGCTTTGTGAAGCGTACGCCTTTGAGCTTTTGATACGCGTTAATTCTAGAAAATCCTTACTCCCGCTAATCATCCCTAACACCAAAAGCATTCGTAATTAGACACTGCCTCCTAATAGAGTAACAAGTGAAACGAATTAGTAAGCAAGCAAATCCAAGAAAATCCATCTTTTGGAATGAGTAATTTTTTACAAAGCACTTTAAGAATCATTATCAAAGTCAGCTGTACTTTTTCTCTAAGAAAATCATAGCTAATTTTAATTATGCTCAGGATGAAACAAAAATAATACAGTCCGAGTTTACTTTATTTTCATTCTACATAACTCTGCATGTCGTCGCCAAAGAGTCAAAGCAGCGCGGAAAGGGTTTGCTGGATACTTTGTCAGCTTTATGTAATCAACGCAGCTGAAAATCCATGTACAAATTAACAGAACAAAGGGAATTTAATATACTTTTTATGATACTAATTCTGTTTTCAAATTTCAACATTAAATTTGTTATGAATGTAGGTTTCAGTAAAAATTACAACCCTGAAAACTGCCCAATGGGTTTCCCGCGATATTCATTGATATACTTACAGACGAAGAATCAATAAAAATGCTGTTGGATGGCAACCCTGCCTGAAATATCTTCGTAGGTATATGGCCGAAAATGCCTTTAATTCGATACCCATATTGGCACATCTTGTTCTATATTTAAAAACAAATTGATATATATGGGTGGCAACCGCCCGAAGTGACAAAAACTAGAAAGTCTTAAAATGAAGCATACATATCCATCCATAGGCCAAATTTGATATACGAAGGAACACATAAAATGGGGTTAGATGGCAAACCTAGCTGGAAGCCCTGCCTGAAAATATCTTTCGTTGGTAGACGGTGGAAAATACTTTTCATTTGATACCCAGACAAGCCTGTCAACCAACCGCCTGCAGTGACAACACCCAAGTAGAAAGTCTTGCAATGAAGCGTAATATCTATATAGCAAATTTGATTCGTTGCGGTTTTGATTTTAATTTCCGTTTCCATAAAAACAGGGCATCGCCGCCTAAGAAGTTAACTTTCAAAATTATAGTCCTGGGTAGGTTAGGTAAGGTTCAAGTGGCTGCCGCAGAGGCACACTTAGGCCAGTTTTGAAAGGCCCGTTGTGATACCACCAACACAAGGAAAGTCAGTCGCGGGACCCAGCCAAATGGAAAATCCCTGAGTTGTTGGGATTTTCCACATAGCAGAATCCCGGGACTGACACTCCTAAACCGACACCGTTACTCCTCCTCGAACCACTTAGATGACTTTATGAAGGCCATCAAGTCCTTTATGTCCAGTTCCGCGATCTGGCTTAGGCTATACAGGAACGGAGCTCCCAAAAAGCGTGTTCTCGCGCCGCTTAAAACCGGACAGTTGCAGATGAGGTGTTCCACTGTTTCCTCCTCCTCATCATCTTTGCAACTCCTGCAGCATCGTCGGTAGGGCACACTTAGCCTTTCTGCATGCCTACCAATGAGGCAGTGACCGGTTAATACCCCTATCAATATGCAGATTTCCCTCCTAGTTAGGGCATAAATGCGTCTAGACCTTTTAAGATCCCATTTTGGCCAGGTTTGTTTCGATATCTGACACCCTGGGGATTGCAGCCATCTTTCGTTGGCTTGACGGAGTGTGTGCTCCTTCAGCATTAGTTTGCATGTGGCAAACGGCATACCTAAGCGCTCTTTATCCTGACGAACCTGTTTGGTCGTGCCCTGCCTGGCAAGCTCGTCTGCCTTACAGTTTCCCTCAATGTCCCTATGTCCCGGGACCCATATGATGTTTACGCGCTTCTGTTGGGCCATCTCCTGAAGAGATCGACGACAGCTGAGCGTCAGTTCAGAGTTGAACGTGTATGAGCCAAGGGATTTGATGGCCGCTTGGCTATCGCTGAAAATAGCGATACCTTCTCCGATAACACGTTTGCTTAACCAGGCCGCGGCGTCTAGGATTGCCGAGACTTCCGCCTGGAAGACGCTACAATGACCAGGTAGTCTGAAGGAGAGCCCAAGGTCCAAATCCCTTGAATAAACCCCTCCTCCAACTCTGCCGTCCAACTACGAGCGGTCGGTGTATATGGAAGTGCCACTATTTGTTTCGGGACACCAATCCGTCCTCTCCCAGTCTTCTCTGCTGGGAATGTTTATTTTGAAACAGCTATCGCCGACTATAGTGGTCGCACAACGATCTGTGCTTAGAGGGAGAAAGCTGTAAGATTCCAGAATACTGGAGTGTCCAATAGTACCCGCACCCCAACTGGAGGTTTCTCTTAGGCACAGAGCTGATGCCGCTGCTGACCGAAACCCTTCCAGATCAAGTGGCAAAATTCCCAGAATGACCTGGAGGGCTTAGTTGGGCGTTGTCCTTAGCGCACCGCTTATACAGATCATATTGGATCTATGGACTTTCCGCAACAGATTCAGGTATGTTGCCTTCCTCAGCGCAGGCCACCATACGACGACTCCATATAGCATGATTGGACGAATGATGGCCGTGTAGATCCAACTGCATACTCTAGGGCTGAGCCCCCATTTTTTGCCAATGGCTCCTTTGCATGTGTAAAGAGCGATTCAAGCTTTCTTCTGGCGCTGAAGAACATTCTCCTTCCAATTCAGTTTCCTGTCCAGAACTATGCTTAGAAACTTGGCCTTATCCGACAAGCCCAGGCGCGTGCCATCTAGTTCTGGTAGGCTTAGTGGCGGTATTTTGTACCGGTTGGTGAAGAGGACAAGTTCCACCTCCCCTGGGTTGATACTAAGTCCGCAGCGAGAGGACCACGTCGAAACTTCTCGCAGTGCTACTTGCATCAGGTCACACAGAGTTTGTGTGAACTTGCCTCTGAATGCAATAGCTAAATCGTCTGCGTATACCACTATCTTCCCGCCCCCCCAGCTTGTGTCACGTAGCAACGAGTTGACTGTGAGGTTCCATAAAAGCGGAGAAAGAACACCACCCTGGGGTGTTCCCCTTGTAACATAGCGTGATAACTCAACCGTACCAAGTGAGGAAGCTATTTTCCTTCCCATTAAAAGTTGGTCAATTAAACCTGTTAGGGGTCTATCTACGCCCAGTCTAGTTAGAGCGGAGTTGATAGCCTCCGGGCTTATATTGTTGAAAGCCCCCTCAATGTCTAGGAAGGCCACGAGACAGTAGTCCTTTTCACACAGCGATTTCTCAATGACAGATACTAGGCTGTGCAGAGCGGTTTCTGTTGATTTACCCTTGGTGTATGCATGCTGATAGCTAGAGATTAGGTTGCTATCAATAGTCGTTGAGAGGTAGTCGCTTAGTATCCTCTCAAAGGTTTTGAGTACAAAGGACGAGAGACTGATCGGTCTGTAGTCTTTTGGCTCGTAGTGGGATGCCTTCCCAGCCTTAGGGATAAACACTACCGTGGCGCTTCTCCAGGAGCCCGGAATGTGGTTGAGAGACAGGCAGGCTGTGAAGAGAAATACCAGCCATTTAGCTGATGTCTCCAACGTGTTTATAAGTTGCGCGGGGATAATCCCGTCCGGCCCGGCAGCCTTATACGGTTCAAAGCTCTTAACTGCCCACCTTACCCTTTTCTCAGTGATGGGTATTTTTACTGCCAGGTTTGTTGCAGGTACTAGTGGTACGTCATGCAGATTCCCCGGAAAATGTGTATTCAAGAGCAGCTCAAGGGTTTCCTCTTCCGTGCTGGTCCAGGATCCGTCAGTTTTTCGCAAATAGCTGATGGCTGTTTGACTTTTCGAGAGGACTCGTCTAAGTCTCGCTGTGTCGTCGACTTTTTCGACGCCAGTGCAGAAATTTCTCCACGAAGTTCTCTTCGCCTGTCTCAGAGCTTTTTTGTAGGCCCTAAGTTTAGCTTTATATTCGTGCCAATGAGGCTCAGAGCCGAGGCTCTTGGCCTTGTTAAATTGTTTCCGGCATGATTTGCGGAACGAGTCCAAATCGTAGGACCACCAATGTGGCCTGTGTTTACCCCGTGGTTTTGGCACTGGACAAGCCTGTCCTAGAGCATTTGAGAGCGCCGATGTAAATGTAGTAACAAGATCCGCCAGCTCCTCTACTGATGAGGGGGCTTGTGAGGGCAGTGTGGGAGGTCTCTGTCTAATATTTCATTGTGTAACTGCCAATTTGTGTTACGTGGATTGCGCTTCATGATTGGTTGTTCTACAATAAAGTCTAAAACCATTTCTATGTAACGGTGGTCGGAGAATGAATGTTCTTCCAGAACCCGCCATTTTTTGACCCACCCATAAGCGCCTTCACTACAGATAGTGAGGTCTATGACCTCCCTACGAGTCTTACTGATAAAAGTAGGCTCTTTTCCCATGTTGCAAATTACCAGGTAAGCAAACAGAGACTCGCCCCTGGCATTGATATCGGAACTCCCCCATTGGACATGGTGAGCATTAGCGTCCGCTCCAATAATAAGATTACCCGTGCAGAAATTTGACCCAAGGTCTTTCACCTCCCTTTGTGGTGGGGGTTCTTCGGCGTCGTAGGGCATATAGACCGACGCCACCGTCAGGTGGGTGCTGTCGACCGTTAGACTGATAGCGGTAATATCACCATTGGAGTAGTTAGGTAGGAGAAAGGAGTTCAACTCAGACTTGACCAAAATACACGTTCGGACTTTGCTCTCCTCGCTGGCTCGAATAAGCTTGAAGCCCTTAGTCCCCAATCCGCAGATTCTCGAGCTATTGACCCAGGGTTCTTGGATGAGGACCACATCCACGTCGCCTTTAGAAAGACGACTCCTTAAAGCAGCCGAAGCCACTTTAGATTTGTGCAGATTAATCTGAAGCACCACCAACATGAGAGCGCACAGACTTCCCTGCCGTCCCCATGTCGTCGAGGTTTGCCCCATCCCGGAGGTTGCCTATCAACGACGAGTTGTTCCGATTAACTGCCCGATATGGCGTTGCAGGAGTCCTGCTGCCTGTAGCGTTAGATGTTAATCGCTCAGCGTTGGCTGCTACCACCGTTACGTCGAGGACTTCCTCGTCCTGTAGGCTGTCCTCCATCTCCGAGTTGTTCACAGCAATATCGGCAAGGGACGTGGCGGATAACATGCTTTCCGCATCGGAATCCTCCGCTTCCTCTTCTGTTAGTTCGTTTTCCGGTTCCCCCGGAGCAGCCGAGAAGGCAGCGCGCTGAGCATCACCACGATATACGTGGATAACGATCTGGCCTACGCTGTAGTGTACTAGGCCATTGCACCTTTTGAGGGGCTCGATTGACTCTTTATTTATTGTGAACACCACCTGTCTGTCGGGCCCCACCGCATCCCCGACCAGATTGACACTCCAGTCATGCGTTGGGAGGGACGGATTCATTAGCCGTAGCATCCCGAGAATTCTGTCGGGTTCGTCAGGGATGGCCGGAATCCACGCCCTTGCCCTTGGACGAGCTGGAATGTCCTTCCAGTCGACGACCTCTATCTTTGCGCCCTTGTAGACTTCACCCAGTTTAGCAGCTGCTGCCTTATACAGTGCTACGGTTTTTGCATCCTCGCATGCGAGTAATTTGATCTGACCCTGGTGCCAGCTCGCATCCGTTACTCGCGTCCTGGGTAAATAAGATGAAAAAACTCGTTCTCTTTAGAGACAGGGCCGGATTAAAACCTTCGGGGCAAAGGCAAAAATCCTGTCGGGGCATTTTTTGAAAAAACCATATGAATGAAAATGGTATATTTAACAGCATAGTATTATTATTACCACGCTTTTATTAGATTCACTTGTATGTTTGCCCCAGGTTTCATTTGGATATCGATATATTTCGATAAGTTTCTCGATAACTGAGTTATCGGTCAAAATGTGGTTGCCCGAAACCTTAAAATTTCCCTACAATATGGGTATCAAACGAAAGTGGAGGCCCAACGGTTTCGTTTGCACTGCGGTATATTTCGATATATTTATCGATTACTTCATAACTCATTTAACTAAAAAGTAAAAAATAAATATAGTTTAAAAAGCGAAAACCCGCGCTTTTAAAGAATATTCCACTAAAAAGGTAAAAATAAATTAAATAAAAAACGAAGATTAGGTATGGAACAAAGCGGACCACGCTTTTTCCAAAATACTACTGTGTAGGGTTTTTAAAATTATTTTCAACTTTTTAGTTCAATACTCTCTAAAAGCGTGAGTTTTAGTTTTTTTAAACTATATTTATTATTATTATAAGGTCATTAGTACTGAAGAACAGCCGAAGCTGCCTTGGCATGGTGAAGATTCACCTGGAGGCATTTTAGACGCCTCGAACTGCGAGAGTTTGCTGGAAGGGCTGACATTATAAAGATTTTTTGCGGTCCCTATCCACCACCGATGACTTTAGGTTGCCGCTGAGTATAGCATCCCCATTATGGGTCAGTTACATAAAGCTTTATTTTGACTTTACCTCGAACTTTGACTTTGACAGAAAAGTTCAGAATAGGTATTTAAACGAAGCATGGCAAATTGAAGACTTCAAAGTTGAAGCAAGGTTAAAATTTTGCTTGCTTTGCTTGCTTTGACAATCAGATGTTGATGACTTTGCTTTAATTAGAGAATAAAAAGTTGGAGGAAATAATAATTAATTCCGGTTTTCTCTATTAAATTAATATATTAACCAAAACACTCTGAATACAAAGAAATAAATAACGAAAACAAACGTATAAAAGAAAAGCGTTAAAGCGTTCGTTGTAGCATACCTCTGGGGTTGGACGCAAAGTTTTGAGGTAGCAAATGTCAGGCGAGGTTTACAAAGCTTTATGTATTTCACCCTTTAGATGCCTGACTTTTGCCCGTTTTTTTGGACTCCGGGTCTTGAGTTCACACTATGTAATTGATTTCTTTGCCCGCTTTGGGAGGGCGGTGGAGTCTCGATAATTGTAGCTTCTGCTGTGGACTCCAGCTGAAGCTTAGTTTGTATATCCACCAAGCCTTGGGTCACCTCTGCCGGTTTTGAGCTGCAGGCTGTTTGTTCTACAGCCTTTTTTTTACCGCAACATTTTCATCAGTGCCGCTGGCTTCATCAGCTACCCGGCGCAGAGACGGTTTGGTTTTAAGCCGCAGTTTCAATTTGGCATAGGCCAAACTGATTGAATTATTATGGTAACGGATTGTTTCAGCTGACACCGGATCTACGCCTATTGCTTTTCCGCCACTGTGGCCCTACTTGTCCGATTGAGGATTCTCCAGTATCTGGTGCCTAGGGCAGTGTTTTGAACCGAAATAACTCTGAGGATATGCTCGTTTGAGGGGCAATCGTCCTCTTTAAAATACCCGACAAAGATAATGCGACGGGGTACTTCCGCATCCGATACTACCTTCAGTTTCGCCCCTCCCAAGGAACTAGTTTTTGAACGATGTCTTTTAACCACTCTGCAGTATTACAATCATCGCAGACAATTGAAAGCCATCCTTGGCGAATCGCGCAGCCCGTGAAGTGGGGACTAAAGCTGATGACCCAATGTACGCTTGCTTTGCTTGCCTTGCTTAACTCGGCTTACCATGCTTTCCTTTTAAAGTTGTCAAAAATACAGGATGAGACAAACAAGACAACAACAAGACAAACAGCGAAGCGTGTAAAGCGCTGTCAAATAGAGGCGACGCTTTGAAGCGTTTCAAGCAAGCAAAGTAAAGCTGCCACTGGGCCAACTTTCATACATTTCAGTAGAGTTCAAAAAAATTTTGACATTTCGCGAGGCAAAGCCAGCAAAGCAAGCGTGCATTGGGCCATCACCTTAATAGTGCCAACTTGAATTTTAAACACTTCATTCAAAATGGCCCTCCTTATGATCTTCAGTTGTTCAGAAGACCAGATGGTACTAGGATAATCCTGTGGGATTATGCCCAGCTTAATAGTGGTCAGGGCATCTCTAAAAGATCCCGATGACACACGGTCAGGATGAGCCGAGGTTACTAAGGTACTGGCTGCCTCTCCATCAAGAGGAGGCATCTGTCTTGTTCTCTTTGGGAAATTTGGTGTGGTCGTACTATTGGATCGCCCCCTTTTATTGGTCGCCTCCCTTTGTGCCGGCCCTTGGGGCTATTTGTCAATTTCTAAGGCGGTTTCGTATCTGACACCCTTAGCCAGTAGTTTCTTAAGACGCTTACGAGCGGCACAATTCAATTGCTTACGTTTTCCAACATTTTCAGTATCATAGCCTGCGGTTTCAGCTTTTGATTCGGTATCAACCGAAGGGCCAGATCTGGCCTGATCACTTGAAAGCAATTCAACTTTATCATGATCTAAAGTATGGTTTTTCTCATTTAATCGGTACATATAATTCCCACGAGTGTAGGGGAAAGAAGTTCAGCTGAGACATAGCCCCCGATATCCCAGTAAGACTAATTACAACCAGAGGGCGCCAGGTATCTGGAGGCCACCGTTATAAGACACACTAACGTAGTGCCATTCATCCCATGAGCACGGTACGGATCACACTCGGAATTGCGGGTTTTATTGAGTTGTCCTCTCTTTGGATTTTAGTCGCCTTTTACGGCATATTCTAGAACCCCAACCCGCAGGATTAACAGCAAAGTAACATTTTGGCATTTATTGTGGTGAATACACCTATGTATAGAATATCGACGGTCAATCATAATCTACGCCGACTTATTGGTGGTTATTTATGTCATGCTCACTTTCGTAAACTGACATCCCCTTATCGAAATGGTAGAAATTATATGATAATACATATGTATATGCTACGTACGGACTTCTCAGGGTCTTTCTCGAAAACTTTAGCATGCGTAGAAAAATTTTGTTTTACCGTTTATATGTCACGAAGGTCCCCATAGACAATAAAAATAGTTATTTTGTAAAGCCCATAGTTCTCGAGCTAGAGCCACCTTCTCTCCGTACATAATTTACCAGACTAGTATTTTTTTATATTATTCACGGAGAAAAGGTGGATCTAGCTCGAAAACTAGTGGCTTTACAAAAATAACTATATTCATTGTCGATGAGAAACTTCGTGACAATTAAACTGTAACTGAAAATTTTTCTAGGCATACTAAAGTTTTCAGGAAAAATACTAAAAAGTCTATACGTGGCTTATATTTTCATATATATTCCAGAGCAATCTTTACAATCGCGATATCTCAGAACTGGTTGCTCTTAGAGAAAAAATTTCAGGCCCATATTTGTAAAGTTCTACAACTTGATCTAAGGAAATTACCGTTTTCGAGAAAAATCTTTAAAACCTCAAATTTTGACTTTGACCCAGAATAACTTTTTTAACACGCATGCGATCGATGGGGACTTTTAAAGTTTTTTTTTCTGACGGCGAATCTTAGCTCTACCAAAATTTGGCTCTGTGGAAAATAGTGTTTTTCAAATGTTTATTTTGACCGCACTATCATGCGATATTAATCGTGGATTGCTTTAACATTGTTGTTGGGAAATTTCATACCAGTTTTCAAATAAAGTTTTCGTTCATTAGAATATATAATTTTTTGTGGGTGGCGAGGCCCCGGGGCCTATAAGCAGTTGCCTTTTCTGCCTTAGGATTCATCCGGAACTGTTTAGCGATCGTAACAAATCGTTCGTATACAGGAACAAAATTACTTGGTGACGATGGTAAGAAGTTAACTTCTATCACGTGTAGCTACAAGCTTCGAAAAATATTACCTCAAATTATCCTGGCTTCTCTTTTTTCACACCTTTTTAGTCTCGCCAAGGCGTCACTCGTCAAAGTGTCTCATCAACTTTACATCTAGTTTTTTTTCATTATTCTGCATTTAAATTAGCCTTAATTATAGCTGACATTCACTTTCAACTCTTAACGCTCGCTCATCGACAATAAAGAGCTGGTAAGATGTTTGTAAACGTGTCTTGTTTAGCGCTGTGCACTTTGTTGCTTACTCCCATGGTACTTTTTAGTTTTCTCATCCACATCAAGACTCACGCGGCTGTCAGCAAGCAAAAAAAAAAATTTAAACTTTACGTATTGTATGCATGTATGAAAGTGTAGGTATACAAATTACGCTGACATTGGTAACTCTGCAGCTCATCGTCTCGCTGCTCACTCGTTTACGAAATTAACACTTTTGCTATGCATGCTTCATTCCTCAGGGACTAAGCTGGGGCTGGTTTGGTTTTCTTGCCGCTCACTGCACAGTAACAGAAGCGCGTGACATACATCACATGATACACAGAACAAATATTTACATACACGCGTCTTCTTGTATGTAGGTTTGTAGTTCGCAGAGAAAATGTTATAGTTTTATGCGGCGCCTAGTTGTATGCTAAAAGGTTGCGAGTATTTGCAACCCAACGAAATGTGAGTTGAGGACATTGTATACCTTATATAGTGGCGCAACTCACAGCTGATCGCAAAACACACACTAATGCACACGCACAGTATATTTCCCATAAGCCCAGAAAAATATATTCTGAAACGTTTGGTAAATAATTAGGGTTAAACTTTAGAATAATGTACCACGATTTCGACAAAATTTATTTTGGTTATTGGTAGAGGGGGTCATATCTATAAAATCTGTGAAGGTAGAAACTTTCGGACATTTATATTATAATTTTTATATTTAATTAACTCTCAAGTTTATACTCATTTAGCAAAAAAGTTGATCTGCTACTGGTAGTTTATCATTAAATCGAAAATTGATTGATTGATTAATTGATATTAAGTTTTCAAAAAGTGAGAATTGACGTTTAAGGTTTCATCTCAAATGCGTCTCAGGTTGATATCAAACAAAATGGCTTATTGGGCTTCATACTATTCCTTCATTCCATTTCATTTGGAGTCACTCAGCCAGTGCCTTCCACTCAAATTCGTAAGAAGAAGAAAATAAGTTGCCAAACTATAGTAGGGATAAACAATGGTTGAGGACACGTCGAGGATGCGTCTGAGAATAGTCGCAGGGGATCAAGCAAACGCCCTCTATGCATGTAAAGAAAACTTCATAAGGAGTATCAGAGTAGGCACTCCAAATGAGTCGTTTTTATTTAAAAAAAGAAAGTGGACTACGATTTGCATTCCTTATTCCAGAGTTAAAAATTATTCAAACAAAAATTCATAAAATTTTGAGTGATGAGAGACGGGTAAATTTTTATTTAAAAATCTTCTTGAATAAAAATTACATTTTTTTTTACTCTAGAAATTCACGTTATTTTCATTTATGGAATTCTTGAATAACGATAAAGCTTTATTTTTATTCAGCGGCAAATTATACCCATATGCGCAATATATTCGGGAGCATTTTCGGGATCATTCCAGGACTATTTCGGGATCACTTTCAAGGATCACTTCGAGACTATTTTCCGGATGATTTTGGGACTGTTGCGGGATTATTTTTCGACTGTTTGGAGATCATTTCGGGACTGCTTTGGTTTTATTTTAATTTTAATAAATTTGAAATAAAATAAAGAAAATTCTATTTTTTACAACCGGTTTTGGTACCCTTTAAGCATCTATCGTGTTTTCTCTTATTTTTGAAAAGAAATGTAAATATATTTTTTTTTTGTTGAGAGTACGTGAGTGGGACTATGAAATGCATATGAAGACTAAGAGTATATTTTTTTGCCACCACTGTACATGATGTTCACAATTGAATGAATACCTTGAAAACCTTAAGAAGCACTTTACTTTATTTATAATCAAATTACTTATTAAAATTCTCATTTGCGTTCGCCGAATTGTCATTATGAAGTAAAATATATCGCCTGTAAACCACCTTTGCGCATATTTACTTACGACTCAATGAAAATACCAAAAAAGGCTTGCTCAAACAGTTTGTAAGAAAGTGGTAAGCGCCGCTTTGAAAGTGCGAAAATAATCTTATCTCTCTGATTCATCAGCATTTGCTGCGTAGCTGTCGGCGTTTTTAAGGTTCTTTGCTTGCCGGTGCTTTGCTGTTAAATAATTCAGACAATTTTCATGCTGCCAACATTCAATTTGCACCCGCCAACCAGCAGATCTCCCTGGCGAAGATATGCTTTTAGTACCTTTTTACATTTGCAATAGTAGTTGCACTTATTTCTAACCCACATTTCTATATAGGTATGTAGAAATATGTCCCTTCGTAAGTTATCCTATTTCCTTTTTGTTTGTTTTTTACTCTTCTAGCGAATACCAAAATATGAAATATGAAATTTAGAATACAAAATGCGAATTGCGAAATGTGCAAACTGTAGCAATCTCGTTCCGATTTCTTTTTTTTCTAGTTTTTATCATCGCTAAAAACGTTAAGGTGAAAATGCGGTTATGCATTTACATACATTTACACTTAGCAAACTCATACGGCTGCATGAATAAGTGGTAACATATCACGCGCCGCAAAGTATGCAATGATGCATTATCTTGTGGGAATGAAACTTGTTGCTGCTACAGCATTACATACAGTGGCGCAGTTTTACAGAACTTGCAGCAAAAGTACTGTTACGTTTCGTGTCTCATTTCGCATGTATGAATTCTTGTTTGGCTATGTCCCGGGAACTCGGGTGTTACCACATGGGGCGGTTTACAGATTTCCCACCTATTTCAATTTTTTTAACATCGAGCAAGAAGATGCATGTGTTCGTTTATTTAAATTTTTAGTGAGCAACAGTGGCTCAAACGTCTTTTTTCTCTTTTGAAATTAGTGGTTGAATAAGGGATTTAGCACCAATTTGCTTTGGATTTTATTGCGTTTCTGTTATTAATATGACGTCCTGGCTATCTGCTTTTAATATTTATACAATTTTTAAGTATTTTTTAGATAAAACAAGTAAGTAATACAGTGTTACAAAAAAGTGAATACACTTTTAAAGCGAACTAGTAGAGGTTGTTTATCTGGTCGAATTATACACGAAACCCCCTTCGAAAAATTTGTAACACCCCCAAAATCTGGTTTTAAGCTCAAACCCGGTTTTTTTTCATTTTTTTCGTAAAAAAAATTCATTAAAAACAAAATTTTCAACCGATTTCACAATTCTCAAGGGTTCTAAATGTTGAAACTTTTGAACGCGAGAAGTTGAATTTTTTTGAAAAATTTTTCCGTTTTCCGATTTTGACGTAATTTTTTTTTTTGGCACTAATTGGCAATGAATGACATTTTTTGGACATATATCATCGAGAGGAAATTACTTCTTAGGTATACCATTCTTTTTGTTTTTTTGAAAAGGACTTCAAGTTTTCATGTTATGCAGCATAATCTAAAATCTAATATTTTGAAAAGGAAAATCGAATGTTAGGGATAAAAATGAGAAAAAGCTTTTTGAACTTGAAACCAGATGTTGGGGGAGTCAATTGAAAATTTTATCGAGGAAGTACCTACAAAGATTAAAAAAACACTTGCGAAAACAACACAACATCTCGACAGTTTCACACCGAGTTTTTAAATTTGCAACACGATTAGAATGTCAAGGATCGCCTTCCTGAGACAGACTAAGAGGAAGACTGCAATTGAAAGATTAAATTTCCATATTTTTCAAAAGTGGTTTTGAAGAACACATTTGTTTTCATACCTACTAATTTAGTTGCATCCATTTAAATCAGGACCCGTCAAAATTGGAAGTGAAGGGGTGTTAACGAAAGAGCGGTCATCGCATCTGTTTGCTCCGTCGCTCACTAGCAAGTACCGAAACCGTGCATAACCACCGACATCTACTGATTGGTGAATGCGATCACAGCAACAATGTCATTATTCGAGAGGCCAAGCAAAGAGCGTAATAATCTATGTGAATTTAGTTCTCAGATTTTCGTCGACAATTGTCCCACTAAGTGCCCATGCCTGATTTAAATCCTTTTTTTATGGAAAATATTGAATTTAACTGAAAAGACTTGATTTCAAATATCAAAAGAATAGAACAGAAAACAAACATTTGCCAAATTTTCAGGCAGTGGCTTTATTTTATGCAGGCAAAAAAGACGTATGAGCCAAAAATTGCCCTTATGCTACGAATATTAAAAAAAATATTTACTGCATTATATATAAAGGAACTAAATAAAGTTACTTACCAACTTTCATTACAATATATAAACTGGATGCAAAGAAATTTAAAAAAAACATCTCCTGAACAATTTACTTCTTGGCTCATACGTCATTTTTGGCACACAGCTCGATAAGTCAGTAGAGGTATCAGATAAATGGTATTTTCGGCCGCATACCAACTAAGATATTTTCAAGTAGGATTGCCACCTAGGGTTACTACCTAACAGCATTTATTTTATTCCTTCGTATATCGGCAACAATCTTGGAAATCTACTGGCCGATTTGGATGAAAATTGGAATGTGCATAGTATGCTACATTCTAAGAATTTCTGCTCGAGTGCCACCGATTTGAACATTTAAAAATTTGAATGGGGCATGCCAATAGCAAAAATATTTCCAAGTATCCGCTTTTATTTCTAAATTGCCTTGACACACTTCTATGGAATTTTGTATATGGGCTAGGCGCGACAATCGAAGCTTCCTTACATAAGTGTTGCCACTTAGGAGAGATGTCACCTATATAGATTTAAAAAAAAAAAGAAAAACTTAAATTAAGATATGACAATGACTGCATCAAAATACTGCTTTATGCCTTATTTCGAAGAAGAACTTCCACCTAGGGTATGTATTTAATAAAGAGTTTCTGCAATAAACTAAATTATACTGCAACTTCCAAAAAATCCTAACAAAGCTCCGTAGCCGCGGTGACACAGTGTAATAATTAAATTTGCCTCACGTTTTTGAGACCAACTCTCGTCGAAGATATGTACTAAAACGTTTCTTCTTCAGGCCAAAGAAAAGCTCCTTGTCACCGCGCTTGTTTATTTGTGTTGTCTTTCTCTTGACAGTGGGTAGGCGCCATTTCCACTTAGTACATGGCCGCTTTTTGCGCTTTTGAATATGAAAAATTCAGAAAATTGAAAATTTCTTTTACAGCTTGATATTTTATTCTGTTTGGGAAATTGGATCTACATTTAAAGCATTTCATATTTCGCACGTCAAGTCGCGCGCCTGTATGACGTCCCTGCGTCGTCATGTGTACCTTGTCAGAGATGAGCTTTGTTTGCTGTTGCACATGGCTTTGCATAGGATGGCAGCCGTCATATTTTCACTGGTCCATTTATTCATTCATACTTTTCCTGGTATACGCGTGTATAGATTTCAACTCGAACACCCTAGCTAGCTTAGCACTTTTGATACAACTCCTCCTCCACAATCATCTCGATGTCCTTGCTTCGATGCGTTGCGCTCACTCCTTGGTGTCATTCATAACAACAGCACAAACATCACTTGCTTTACACGTTGTCAGTCAATGTTCTAAAGTGGCTGCTGCTTGCTTGATTGCTCACCTGCCCACCCATCGCCTCCTGACGCTTAACCTCCCTTATACATATCTGTTTTGTTTTTCTTATCTCAAGCGGATTTTCATGTTCTTTAAGCGTTTTTTACCTGCGCTTTTCTATTCACTTAGCATTTCATTTTCAATTTAAAACTTTCGTTCTTTTTTTGGGTTTTTTTTTTTCAATTTTCTTTGGTCCCTTTGGCTTATAGCTCGAACTGGGAATATATGACTTTTTATTATTGCTATTATGATTATAGTCTTGTCATTGCTTTTGTGCACTGTTACTGCGTGTTGCAAGTAGTTTCTAAGCTCCCTGATTGACTGCGATTTATTGGGGATTCTGGTGCTACTACCTAAACATATACATACATACGCTTGTGTTTAGTACACATATTTGAACTAATGTCAAAGGTGAAGTCAAAGTTGAGCTGCGATTTTATCTTCTATCATCTCCTGCACTTATACTACACTACGTCTTTTCATTCATCTCAGCGATTTCTTTCTATACTTCGCTTGAATTAAATATTTAGCTCACAATAACATGCAATTCCTAGGGGATTTCCTTGGCTGAGTTGCGTTTGGACTCTTAGAAAACAGCATAGATAACTACATGCATGCATATTCAGCCAACAGCTCTTTGCGCCTTAGATCTATTTTATAATGGAAAATGTATCTTCATTTTTGAATTTGTGATCAACTAGCTGATGTGAGTGTGTATGTTGAGGATGTCGTGGAGTTGAGGTGGTGTGTATTATACTACTCAAACCAAAACTAAAATTATATATATATATGGTATGGTTATGGTATGGTTATGGTATGGTTATGGTATGGTTATGGTATGGTTATGGTATGGTTATGGTATGGTTATGGTATGGTTATGGTATGGTTATGGTATGGTTATGGTATGGTTATGGTATGGTTATGGTATGGTTATGGTATGGTTATGGTATGGTTATGGTATGGTTATGGTATGGTTATGGTATGGTTATGGTATGGTTATGGTATGGTATGGTTATGGTATGGTTATGGTATGGTTATGGTATGGTTATGGTATGGTTATGGTATGGTTATGGTATGGTTATGGTATGGTTATGGTATGGTTATGGTATGGTTATGGTATGGTTATGGTATGGTTATGGTATGGTTATGGTATGGTTATGGTATGGTTATGGTATGGTTATGGTATGGTTATGGTATGGTTATGGTATGGTTATGGTATGGTTATGGTATGGTTATGGTATGGTTATGGTATGGTTATGGTATGGTTATGGTATGGTTATGGTATGGTTATGGTATGGTTATGGTATGGGGTCGTGCATATATGACGTCACGCGTCCCCCCATGTCACACCCAGTCACAAACTCCAGACCCCCCCTCCCCCTCGAACGTCACATCACACCCTTAATAAATTTAAATTCAATATTTATTTGGCATAAAATCTGATACATATTTAGAATGTTTATATTAATTATTAAATAATATTTGCCAATCGAAAGAATGAAAACGTGCCAAATTTGAAAACGTTCATGGACGTTGCACGCTAGAAAACATGCAAAAAATAACGTGACATCACGTAAGTGCTACTCCCCCCTCCCCCAATGTCACACTTCGTCACAAATCGCAGACTATTAAATGCTCAGCTGATATAAATTTTTGCATATAGATTGAATAGAATCTATGGGTTTTAGTGCACAAATAATTTCTTCTTAATTCCGGCTTTTGTAAAGATTAAATTCAGCAAAGTTGTTACTTTGTATTAGGGAATTTCTTGTTAAATTAATAGTTGTGCTGCCTGCTTTGCAACAACTTCTTTGCAACAACTTCTTTTGGCAAATTTGACATAACTGCTTTGAATAAGTTTTTAATTTTACTTTTGGTAGAGGCCAATGTTTTGCTGTTGTTTTTGTTGTTGCTGTATCAAAGTTTATCAAATGAAGCGTATTACGACAAAGTCAAGCGAACTTTTTAATTGGCCAATGGCATATGTTCGTCATGCACACTCTTGCACAAACATACATATGCATTAGGGTGACTAGCAATTGAGTGCAGGCAAAATTTTATATAAGACCTGTGATGTATGAATTTACAAGCTATAAAGACAACTTTTCTTTTCGGAAGCTGAAGAGGATAGACGATTTGCAGGAAAATATTAAGGATGGATGACAGGCATTAAGTATAGCTTTCTCCGCTGCTTTGGAAGACACGAATCTAATAGACCTTAAATACAGAGCTATTTTCATTTTAGACTTATTTTTGTGATCACCCTAATATATTTTCATAGACACAACATGTGCACATTTTAGTATATCGTAATACTTGTTTTCATGTGAATGACAAAGTTCACAGTTAAACAGCCTAAAGTAAAGATATGTATGTATTTTGTGGCAGAGAACTAACGAAAGTTTTGGATTCAGATTTGAAGATGTCAATCATTATTTCAAAAATTACTCCGAAAGTTTTTACTGAAAAGAAACAAACATTTTTTTTTTGCCAAAAATCTTAACTTCCTTTGAGCATTTAAGCTTGGTTCAATTTCATTTGGAAGAAAATCAAAGTTTTTAATGCGATTAAAATTTAACGTTGTATTAAATAGCCAATTAGAAAGTCGAAATAGTTCTGCAGTACAAACGAATTTGCCCAGGATTTAGGAGGAAATAAAAAATTAGCTTCAGTGGGATATTTCAAAAACGTTTGCAGTTAAATCCATTAATTGGTTAAATTTTCCTTTTAAGCCCGGTTTTTCAGTGCAAGTTTAAACTTCAATGCGGGTTTAAATTTAGTTTAAGCGGGCAATTTGTATGGGATTGGCTGTGGTTTAAACCTGCACTGAAAAACCCGGCCTTAGTCTTAAAACAATTTAACTAAAACCTCGTGAAATGGGATAAAGCTCAGAAGCCACATATTACATATTACATCCAATTACCAATACAACCAATATTTTCCATTGTTTTTATATTCAGACGCACTCTATCTTCATGTTCTCCCCCACGCTAAATTTCTTCCTTCACTGAACCAAAAAAGTACATATACTTATTTTACGAATTTTTTTCATTAAAAGCTCTCCAAAGAACGTTTTCGTAGAATTTATGAACAAAAATTCGTAAATATTCATGTCAAACAAAATTTCAATAATAATACTTAAAATCGAAGAACTCATTCTTAGAATCTACGACCTCATTCTTAGAACGTATGAAAAGATTCGTAAATTGTACGAACTCGTTCTTAGAAAAATCCAAAATCCAAAAAACGAAGCATATTATTCATGAAAGTTTAATTATTATTGTTAAATATTATTTACAAAAAAATTTTATTTAAAAGGAGTAACAAAATTTGTACATAGTTTTTATATATCGTCGCTCTCAACGAAGGCTAACACGGTTCGTTGTTTGCGTTTAAGACAAGCACGGTTCGTTGTTATCGTGGAAGACTAGCCCACTTCGTTTTCTGTGTGGAAAACTAGCATAGTTCTAGACCACCGAATAACGAACCGTGTTAGTCTTCCACGCTAACTGAACCATGCTAGTCTTCGTTGGAAGCGACGATATGTATAGCTATAGCTAATATAATGCTTAGTTGAACTAACGTAGAGATTGGCACGGCGCTACCAGAATTCGGGCACGATCCACACGTCGGGTGGATAGATAGATAGTAGATAGTGTCGTATGCAGAATTCATCAAACTCGGGAAAAAAATCTCGTTGCTACCATTAAGTGCCATAAGCGCTGCCAAGCGCCACCAGGATTGCGATTGCCAGGGCTCTTGTGTCTTGTAGTGTGTTGTTTGTGTCTTGAAGTCTATGCCCATCTGCAAAATAATTGAATATTTTTTAGCACACACTTAAAGTTAATGGCAAATAGTAAACTTACCTTTTTGCACTAAATTGAAGGCAAATTCATTTATATTAACTATTTATTTATTTCATATAACGAATTTGCCTTGACCATATTCAGCATTTAATATGAATGAAAAATTTTTCACAGTGACAGCTGTCTGCTCAAGTAAGAAAATGTTGGTTCAATCTATGACACTTTCCTAAAATATAAGAAATAGTTCTTAAAATCTACGAAACAAGTTCTAAATAATATGAAAAAGTTTTTATAATCATAGTGAACAAATTGTACGTACGTAATTTCTTAAAATTTAAGAACAGATTGTAACATTTAAGAACAAATTCAGCCAAAAAAAATAATGAATTTTAGTTCGCATATTTTAAGAACGAAGTTCTGACGTTAATTAAATGTAACGTATTTTTTCATATATAATAAGAATTTTTTCTTAAATTATATGTAATTTTTCTTAGATTCTAAGAAAAAATCAGCGTGAACTTCTATGAAACTTGGTTCGTAAAAAACATGTACATTTTTGGTTCAGTGTTTGATACTAATATTAGCATACGTATGTAACTCATTTTTTTATTCATATAGTTGTTCTAATCCCACCTAGAAATATTTTTGTATCAGGCAAAATGAATTATTTTTATTTACCTACACTTGACGTTAATATGTAGATCAGACAAGCTGACAAATTTTCATATATGTAAATACCTTTCGTTTGTTACACTTTTTGACATATTTCACTACACCTTTATAAATTTGGAAAAAAGTGGCAACTCTATAAACTTTGTTGTGGCAAGACTTCAAAACGAGAGTTTGAAAGGAAGTATATACATAACCCATATTCAGAAGTTCATCCAAGGGGATTAATTCGTTTCGAGATAATATTTTATATGGCAAACCTAAATATAAAATATAAATATAACACCGTACACCGCCCGAAGTGGCAACACCACTAAAAAAGTTTTAGAATGAATCATGCTAAATTTGATACAAATACGACGGAAGAAATACAACGTGGTTAAGTTTCAACGCTGCCCGATAATATGTTCGCTTGTTATACAACCGAAAATACTCTTTGATACCTCAATATTTAAAAAAAGCATTTTAGTGGCAAAATTTCAAAACTGGTATTTAAAATTAAGGATATGTTATCTAAGTATATTGAGAACATATTCACATAGCTCTTCTTCCAGAAAATTGTGGATAAGGAAAAAATAAATATAATAGGATTATGTGGCAGCCACATCATGGTATTATTTTTTAAGGATTGTTTTAGAAACTATTACATTCACATATTCACTCCTCTATTATCGCCAATCACTGATTTGTAACCATCAAAGCTGGTCACAAATTGACATTTCAGTAAAAAAAAATTAAATTTTAACAATAACAAAAAATCCGCAAAAAACTTTCAAACACATTCCACTGACAACTTTCAAACTTTTTGATTTTTTAGCTCTTTTGATGTGTCAACAGCTGGCCACAATCTTACACTCTCGAATTACCAATAAAATTCGAATTTAAAAAGTTGGCATTGCGTATAAGAGGCGGCAGCAATAAATGGACGAAATATCAAGGCAGAAACGGAAGAGGAAAACAGCTGCCCAGGAAATGAGCAGCAATTATAATGCGTACAACTTATTTATTGCTCTACCTTCAGCAGTCATGGCATCAATCATTCAATCAGGCGTTCGGTCATCCATACGCACACTCTCTCGCGCACATACACTCACACACACACTAACAGAATTCCCATTGCACAAAGCACTTTCCTATGAAAGATTGAAAAAATTAGTTTTTCCCCAAAATGATAGAAATCTTTTCTTACATGGCAATTGACGAAATCTCATGTCTAAATTAAATCCCAATCTGTTGTCAGCGCGAGTCAAGCATAAATAGTTTCCTGTTTGCCGCCGTCGTGCACCCAACTCAATCCAACACCATACAGCTGCCGCCCCTCATCTAATACTTCTACTTTTACTTTTTGCTGCATTAGTTCACAAATTGTCTGCTTGTTCAAGCATATCGAGCTTTCAATGGTCCTTTTTGATTTCTTTGGTTGCGATAAAAAAAAGGAGCAGTTGAAGATGATTGGGACATCGAAGGACTAGCGCGCGCATACCAGTACAGTATCCGCTCCCAAATTTAAAGCATGCTCAAACTCTACTTATTCCCACTTTGTTTGCTCGTAAAGGGATTTTCCGCTCCTTTCGCGGTGCACATGTCTCTATCTTCGACTAAAATGTCCTTTGTCAACTTCTATCTGTGATAAAATTGCTATCGTCAGTGGTTTGATTTGTTTTTTTTTAGTTACCACCCATGTTTTGCTTGAGTCTTGCATACAAAATTAGATAACCTACATGAATTTGCACAATTTAACATCTGCCACACAAGCCGACACATCGCCCAATAGCTGAACGTATCGCTACCCACTGACTATTATATTTTTGAGCCCACTTAGCAGTGTCCATAAAGGCTTTGATTGTGACCAAAAATGATTGACAGCCTAATCGCATGGCTCCACACCTGCTGTATTTGGCCTACTCTGATCCTTGGGTATAACGGGCTATGAAATTGTTTGTTGTTTATTTGATAACAATTTTGGGTCAGTTGGTCAAATAAAGAATGGGTTAAAACCTTGTGTGTAAATTGTGAAATAAGATTGAGGGCTAAGGTGCAAGTATTTTAATTCCCATTTGACAAATAATTGCCTGAAGTACATTTCACCATCACTGATGCAGAAATTGAATACCACAACTACCCTGTAAAAATTCAGTTATTCTAGCGCTGATCCTTGATGAGTCATAAAGGAGCACGTCATAAATGCCAGTGAGCATGTCCTATCAAGAGACTAATTGGCCCCTTTTACTTTTAAAGGAGTATTGTCGGACAGATCTCGGCGAAGTCTGAGGGCACGATATATTGTCGTTACAATCGTAGAAAGGCGGCTACATCGAGTAAAAAGTCGCTTTTCACATGCATATATTTTTTTCTTTCTTAAGTATAATTTTATCGTAAAGATAAACTAAACGACTTTTTCGTCCTCAAATAAATAAAGCAACTGCTTTTTTCGTCTGTGGCGACGATATTTAGATTGGCTTGCTCAGCTTGAAAACCCCCGATTCCACTCTGCTCTGTGGCGTTTAACGCGCTGGGTAGAAAATTAAAACAGGCCCCTGGAGGGCCTCTCAACGGTATCTTTAGGGTAGATGGATTATTTCTCAAAAGACTTGTATTGCATTCTTTCCTCGGACATGATCGCAGGATTCGAGCCTTGAGTATTCGCTATATTAGGCTTGCCCACTTCCACCAAACCACGGTTGCCGTTTGTGGAATTTCGTTTTGCGGAAAGATTTCCTAAAAGGGGTTAACTATCGAGCTTTATTATATACATAGAAATGTAAAATTTTGGTTTAGTGAGGGGTTAGCTTGTAGACTTGAAGAAAAGCTTAAGAAACCACCGCGGGTTATGGGACTTAACATATATCTGAGGTATGCTTGTCATAAGAGGCGACTGGAATCCTCAAAGAAATCAACGAAATGGTTTCCATGGCAGAACTTACTGTCCAACAAAACTGTTGGAACCGATAAAGAACAGCCAATATACATACTTGGTCTATCACGATCCATTCTATGAATCTAAGGAGGGCGAAATTCTGGTACAACATAAACTACAACAGAGAAGGAACTACGCATAGGCAATGCGGCCGTAAGAAAACGTAGAAAGCAGAACCATCGACAGCAAAACAGACAAGTGTTGAAAGAGGCATATCCTCACGAACTCCGACTTCGTTTCACGATTCACTTTTTTGCAATTTTAGTCCAATCCAACTTGTATCCAGAGACCCGACCTTTCCTGGCAAAACTTCCCCTGTCACACTGTAACTAATACGCTTTACTCAAACTTATACCGAATACAACATTTGCCGGTTGTTCATTTGTTCGATAAAAACAGCGTAATTCAGCAATACCACTTCTATATCTATTCTTTCGTGAAAAACCAGGTGTTCGCATTAAAGACAACCGCCATCCTTAATTATCTACTAAATCTTTTAAAACAAGAAAATAACAAAGAAGATACCAGTGAAAGTGGCTGAGCAAATATTTAGCATGAAGCTCACACCCACATATGACGGCGTACTTACATTATTATAAAAATACTAGCTGACCCGGCAGACGTTGTCCTGCCACAAATTTATTTCCCTGTCTGTTTCTCCAACCCGATGCCTATATCTATTTTAAACCATATCCCTATCTCCTTCATATAGGAGAAACCACGCCCCCTTTTTCCTTATCCCCAGTTTTTTTTGGAGGTGTCCGGGATTGATCTTATATAACTCCTCACAAAATTTCAGTGGTCTAACCTAAATACTTTTAGAGATATGGACTATGAAGTATTTTATTCGTATGGGAGGTGCCACGCCCCCTTTATCGTTAACCCGAGTTTTTTGGGAGGTATTAGGGATCGATCACATATAAACCCTCACCAAATTTCAGTGGTCTAACATAAATACTTGCAGAGATATGGGCTATGAAATGTTTCCTTCGTATGGGAGGTGCCACGCCCCCTTTTTCTTTAACTCCAGTTTTTTTGGAGATGATGGGATTAATCTTATTTAACTCCTCAAGAAATTTCAGTGGTCTAACCTAAACACTTCCCGAGATATGGACTATGAAGTATTTCATTCGTATGGGAGGTGCCACGCCCCCTTTTTCGTTATCCCCAGTTTTTCTGGAGGTGGTAGGGATCGATCTCATATAACCCCTTACCAAATTTCAGTGGTCTAACATGAATACTTCCAGAGATATCGACTATGAAATATTTCATTTGTATGGGAGGTGCAACGCCCCCGTTTTTGTTATCCCCAGCTTTTTTGGAGGTGGTAGGGGTCGATCTCATGTAATCCCTTACCAAATTTCAGTGGTCTAACATGAATACTTCCAGAGATATCGACTATGAAGTATTTCATTCGTATGGGAGGTGCCACGCCCCCTTTTTGGTTAACCCCCAGTTTTATGGGTGGGAATGGTGTTGTTATCCTAAAGGTCTGTACCGATTTCCAGGTACCTACCTTAAACCCATTTAGAGATATTCACCTTGAAAAATGTTTGTATGGGAGGTGCCACGCCCCCCTAATATTTTGTTCTGATTTTATAACATGACCTGCGCGTGGTAATAACAAACAAACCCCCTAAAGGAAGTATATGATTTGGTTCAGCCGTTTTCGAGTTTTAGCGTAACGACTGAACACCATTTCATTTTTATATATATAGATTATATGGGAGGTACCACGCCCCTTTTTCGATAACCCCAAGTTTTATGGGTGAGAATGGTGTTGTTATCCTATAGCTCTATACCAATTTTCATGTTCCTACCTTAAACACTTTTGAAGATATTCACCTTGAAAAATTCAGTTTGTATGGGAGGTGCCACGCCCCCTTTCCGAAGGCTTTTGATACCATATAGGTCTATACCAATTTTCAGGTCCCTACCTTGAACCCTTTCACAGATATTCTGCATAAAAACTTTAGTTTGTATGGGAGGTACCACGCCCCCTTATTGGATAACCCCCAGTTTTATAGGTGAGAGTGGTGCTGTTATCCTGTAGCTCTGTACCAATTTTCATGTTCCTAACTTAAACACTTTTGAAGATATTCAACTTCAAAAATTCAGTTTGTATGGGAGGTGCCACGCCCCCTTAATATTTTGTTCTGATTTAAGACATGACCTGCGCGTGGTAATAACAAACAAATCCCCCAAAGGAAGTATTTCATTTGGTTCAGCCGTTTTCGAGTTTTAGCGTTACAATTATACACCATTTCATTTTTATATATATAAAACTAGCTGACCCGGCAGACGTTGTCCTGCCACAAATTTATTTCCCTCTCTGTTTCTCTTACCCGATCCCTATATCTATTTTAAACCATATCCCTATCTCCTTCATATAGGAGAAACCACGCCCCCTTTTTCCTTATCCCCAGTTTTTTTGGAGGTGTCCGGGATTGATCTTATATAACTCCTCACAAAATTTCAGTGGTCTAACCTAAATACTTCTAGAGATATGGACTATGAAGTATTATATTCGTATGGGAGGTGCCACGCCCCCTTTATCGTTAACTCGAGTTTTTTGGGAGGTATTAGGGATCCCCAGTTTTTTTGGAGGTGGTAGGGATCGATCTCATATAACCCCTTACCAAATTTCAGTGGTCTAACATGAATACTTCCAGAGATATCGACTATGAAATATTTAATTTGTATGGGAGGTGCCACGCCCCCGTTTTCTTTATCCCCAGCTTTTTTGGAGGTGGTAGGGGTTGATCTCATACAATCCCTTACCAAATTTCAGTGGTCTAACATGAATACTTCCAGAGATATCGACTATGAAGTATTTCATTCGTATGGGAGGTGCCACGCCCCCTTTTTGGTTAACCCCCAGTTTTATGGGTGAGAATGGTGTTGTTATTCTATAGGTGTGTACCGATTTCCAGGTCCCTACCTTAAACCCATTTAGAGATATTCACCTTGAAGAAAAATGTTTGTATGGGAGGTGCCACGCCCCCCTAATATTTTGTTCTGATTTTATAACATGACCTGCGCGTGGTAATAACAAATAAACCCCCTAAAGGAAGTATATGATTTGGTTCAGCCGTTTTCGAGTTTTAGCGTAACGACTGAACACCATTTCATTTTTATATATATAGATTGTATGGGAGGTACCACGCCCCCTTTTTCGATAACCCCAAGTTTTATGGGTGAGAATGGTGTTGTTATCCTATAGCTCTATACCAATTTTCATGTCCCTACCTTAAACACTTTTGAAGATATACACCTTGAAAAATTCAGTTTGTATGGGAGGTGCCACGCCCCCTTTTCCGGTTACCCCTTCTTTTATGTGTAAGAAGGCTTTTGATACCATATAGGTCTATACCAATTTTCAGGTCCCTACCTTGAACCCTTTCACAGATATTCTGCTTAAAAAATTTGGTTTGTATGGGAGGTACCACGCCCCCTTATTGGATAACCCCTGGTTTTATAGGTGAGAGTGGTGCTGTTATCCTGTAGCTCTGTACCAATTTTCGATTCCTACCTTAAACACTTTTGAAGATATTCAACTTGAAAAATTCAGTTCGTATGGGAGGTGCCACGCCCCCTTAATATTTTGTTCTGATTTTAAGACATGACCTGCGCGTGGTAATAACAAACAAATCCCCCAAAGGAAGTATTTCATTTGGTTCAGCCGTTTTCGAGTTTTAGCGTTACAATTATACACCATTTCATTTTTATATATATAGATATTCAATTACATATCGTCGGTATTTTTGCAAAACAACGTAACAGACAAATGCAAAACCGTGTGAGGGACATTTTGGTCAAAAATTAGATTTGCTTACCAGGGCCTTTGGATACCGGGATCCATTCATTAGTAACAAAAAACTAAAGGTTTGTGCAATAGAATGCCAAAAAACGAAATTTGAACTTGACCCACCACATAGTGGCTTGTACTAAACTTAACAAATTTTTCGTTTGAGTGAAAGTTTATACGTGATTTTGCTTTTGTCCGTTACGTAGCTACTTAAGACTGCGCTACCTTAGACTGATAACGATCTTATTACAACCGCGGAAATAAATATTTTAAGAGTTTCAACCATCAAAATTATCTATCGTTGCTGTCTGGGGGTTTAAAGCTTCTCTTCAAACTTGTGGTGGGTTGCTTTTGATTTTTTTTCTTACAAGTTGGCGGGACCTACCGTTTTTTTGTCGTCTCCGAACGGAACTTGCAAGCAATGAGTTTTTGCTGAGAAGCTTCTCATGGCAGAAATACACCCAGCAGAACTACTGCCGAGAGGCAAAACAATCTAGAAAAATTTGTTTCTAAATAATTTTTGATGTTGCTTTTACCGCACATCGATACCCGACTACTGGGTGTAGTAGGCCGAGCACTCTACCGCTACACCACGGCGGCCACCGTATATATATAAAAATAAAATTCTCACCACAAAGGTCTAAATGGTCTCTGTAAAATTCTGTAAGATAAATCATATGAAATCAGAAAATGATTCCAATGTTTAGGGCCTCATTACTTGGAAACAGTGCCTCTGAGGGATATTTTCATATAAAGGTATTGTTGTGGTGAATATAATAATCAGCTTAACGCAATCCAAAAATATCTAAACTAGCAACAATTTTAAGGTCCTTAAACTTTTATAATACCCATGTACTAGTACAAGTACGCTGGGTATAATTATTTCATTCTGGGGGTAAATTCAATCTTTTAAAATGCACTCACACATGCACGAAAGCCTTTTTGCACATCCCGTCGCACAATGGCAGGAGACGCTATATAAATTTACATACTTACACACATCGCCGCATATGCCAAGAAAAAACCATCCAGAGCGTCAAGCAACAACAAGTTACACAAACGCTAAGTAATTTAATGTTTTGTTGGTAAATTGTTATTGTTGTTAGTCGTGCGAAATGTTGCATTATTTGTGGGAGCGAGTGTGCCTTGTATGTTTTGTATGTATGTATGCGTATATTTAGGCACTTCAAGTTGACTTATTTAAATATGCTTAAGTGCGCCAATATTGCCTTTGTTGGCACACTCTACGCCTTCTTTTGATGATGTGAGAATATGCATGGAGATGCTGAGTGCATCGCAGGAGACACGGAACTGGTTAGGAAAGTACCGATTTGAAACTAATACCAGTATTCTATAATTCTGTCTCATATCAAGTCACTAAATTTGAGATATTTCATTAGATACAAATTTTGTGACTTGAGATGATTCCGGTATTCTATAAGAGAAAGTCACAAGAAATCTACCATAGTCTCTCTCTCGCTCATTTTAAGGTGTGGTGAATACAAAAATTGCATAAATTTTAAGTAACTCATTTGACACTCGCCCTACAAATGTCGATATAGCCCAGGCGTTAAGCGTCCGGACTATCACGCGGGAGGTCGCAGGTTCAAATGCCGGTCCGCGAACAGTAAATTTTTATTTTTTTTATTTAATTTTTTTAGTTTAATTAACTTTTTTTAAACATATAAATACTTCTTATTCGTAAATTCACATTTTTTTTATAATTTTTTCAATTTTTTATCCAATATTCTTTAATTGATTTCGTTTGTTACCTGTCTACAAGTAGATGACAAATTAGTGACTCTTTATTGAGACTAGAGATGTGAGGCAGCTTACTGAATACCAAATTGTATCAAATATGAAATAGACCACGAAATGTCTCTATTAGTGACTAGATACACCTTGCAGAATTCCACCATAAAATTTTGTTAACTAGTCAAAAATTTAACCACGCAGAAAAGTCTATGGATTAGAAAACTGTGAGAGCTCCTTAAAGAGGAGTGATTTGAGGGACGTGATTTGGCAGTTTTGTAATAGTCCCCCTGACTCTAGCGAATCCCTCCTTTGATTTAAGGGTGTGTCCTTTATTCCATTTGCTAAATTTGTTTAATACACTTGCGCCTAAAAATATGCTGCACTTAACCTAGTAGAATCTGCTCTCATTTGTATATCGTTACCTTAATTCACAAAGGCCCTAATTAACACATTTTTCGAAAATGAGTTTTTCACATATGAGTGGCTCGGGGCCATCATAATAATTAGTGACAAAGTTAATAGGTAATTAAAAATTAAACAGCCCAAGGCCAGAAATGCCTAACCCTCACAATATTTATTATGCGAAAAAAAACAATATTTAGAAAATGAGAATAGTTTGGAGTATTTCTAAGTAGTATAGCATAATAACTCCATATAAAAAAGTTCGAGGGTTAGGCAAGGATGGCACTGAGCCACTCATATTTAAGTATGGTATATTAAAATACACACTCACTACAAATTTTAAGGAGTTACATGCAGTAATAACGGAGATATTCCCAATTTACAGAGCTATATTTGCATGCGTTCAATGTAAACAAAATTTTGTTTTTTGCTTCTCCTGTAATTTTTTTTTTATGTCAGCGATATGGAACTATAGCCCACTGTGGACGAAAAGCATCATCGCGAATAACGTTCTAAGTTACATTTTTTTCAAAACCGGTTTTATTGCATATAACATTTTGTATTGCTCTCTTGCATTGTCCAGATAACAAATTTCCTAAAATTTGACACACCAATCCTGTTAAAATGCATTTAAAAATAGTAGCTTAATTTAAAGTGGCATACATTATTTTGAATAGAAGCGTCGAAAGTGATTCGTAACGGCACTGGAAGATCATAAGGGAGGTGTAAAACTGATAATATGAAAAATATAAATGAAAAAATTAAGGAGACAGATGACAGAAATGAATTTAAAAAATATGACTTTAGCGTTTCTTTGCTCTCCTCACAAATTTTGATTTTGTAACTTAGAACGTTATTCGCGATGATACTTCAATTATTAATCGCGGATAACCCTCTTTAGGGACTAATCGCTCAAATTTTTGCTGTGATATGTACACATACACTGGTGTGCACCCACTTGTTGGCTCTGTATTAGTGAGTGTGAGTGCTGCACTTGAACTTTTAACAAATGCCGGGCACTAGACGCAAGATAGACGTAATGCCAGCCAAGCAATGGGCTGGCAGATAGTAAACCACCTTTTATACCCAGCGTACTAGTACTAGTACAAGGGCATTATAATTTTGTCCACATAACGGTACAATGTAACGGCACAAAATAATCGAAATAGATATAGAGTTCCATATATGAAAGTTCTAAGGTTGAAAAGAGGAGTTCATGAAGCCATGTCCGTCCGTCCGTCTGTCCGTGTACACGAAAAAATTTAGATATTTGCATGAAATTTTCTATACAAGTTACTTTCTGGCCAATGTAGGTTGCTATTGAAAATGGGCTAAATCGGATGATAACCACGTCCCCTTTTTCGATATCGAAGATCACATAAATTGACATATCTTGGTTGCTGAAATGTATAAAATGATATAATTTTATAGGTGGATCCCCCTGGTCATTCTCTTATGATCTTCCATCAATTTTTTAGTGGGCGTGGCATCGCCCACTTTTAAGGGAGGTATTTTTGAAAATTTGACTGGTCGTAACTTTAAAACTGATTACGATAGAACGATGGACGCCCACTTTCGATATCGAAAACTTCGAAAATCTCCTAAATAGACATAATTCGGTAACGGAAATGGCTAAAATGAAATTGCGCCCGCGGGCTTTATTTCCAATTAAAACAGAAATATCAAAAAATCAAAAGGAAATAACGCCCGTTATCAAAAAGAAATTCGGTAACGGAAATGGCTAAAATGATATAGTTTGGTAGGGGCGGTGAAATAGCGCCCGCGGGCGATTTTTAATTCCAAATTTTCGCCCGCGGCGCTTATTTTTTAATAAACCCAGTATTTTTATTAAAATAAAAAAATAAAATTTTTTAATAGACCCAGTATTTTTAACTAAGTTTTGAGTAAAGTTAGATTAATAAGGCTAAATATTTTAAATTTTTATAGAAATAAAAAAAATAAAATTTAGAATTAAAAATCGCGCGATTTTTTTATGAAAAAAAATAATTTTTTCCAATTATTTTTAAATTAATAAGACTAAATATTTTAAATTTTTATCAAAATGAAAGTTTAAATTTCCACACAGGGCTATTTACTTTTTTTTGCGGGCGTTATTTCACTGCACCAGTTTGGTAGGATGAATCCCCTAGTCATTTTATTATGATTTTTTGATACATTTTTAAAAACAGGCGTGTCACCGCCCACTTTTCAAGTAGGCATATTTGAAAATTTCACGGGTCATAACTTTTAAACTGATTACGGTAGAACGATAAAATTGGTACAAGGTATACTAGCATAATAGGGAGTATATTTGATGTAGTTAGACGAAATCGCTTCCCAGCCACGCCCACTTCCGAAATGGAATATTTCGAAAATCATATGAAAACTACCGCTGGGTATTTAACGTTCGCTTTACGCGAAGTTAGACTTCCTTATTTGTTTGGTTAATTTTTGTTGATCTAACTCGGTATTGTTTGCTTTCCGTATATTTTTTTATTAAGATTAAGGAAGCAAAATTGATTTTCCCCAAAAAAAAAGTTATTTCGCTTGGGTGGCAACAACGGAAAATCGGCCATTTCTCAGGTGGCAATGGGTAGATGCAATTAACACAAAACTAAAATTGTCCATAAGTTAGCTATATATTTGTGAAATTGTTTGTTTAACTTGTTATGACAGATGAATTTCTGCTGCAAAACTGTTCATAGTTTCCATTAAATCCTATTATCAGCGAGATATTTAATTTCTACGAAACAAGCGATGTGAGGAGTACTATTTTATACAAAATTGTAATATACGTATTCAGGGCAATTCTAAACAAAATTCCGCACGGATTTTGTTCCCTCTCCCAAAAATTATCCACTAATTTAATAACTTAAGCAAAATTTTTAACTCGCAGTATTATGCCAATTGCCAAAACAGATCATTCCCGATATTTGAAATTTTCCCTTGAGAAAGGAATTGAAGGAGTTTTTGCGAAAGAGTACAAAAATTCGATGGCGAAAAATTCCGGGCGAATATTTAGAATTGCCCTGATTGTATCAAATTAAATTGATTCGCTTACCAAGTTATTAATTTTATATAAAAGTTATCTTACCTGTAAAGAGAAAAGGGCATACAAACAAATATGTATTAGAAAAAATGTTTCAGACTTATTTATGAAGCAGTACATGAATTTAAAAAAAAAAAATATACATATAAATTTTCAGGCAATTCTAAATAATTGTTCACTTTTTCATATATTTTCTTCACAAATGATATCGTCGCTCGCTTGCCAGAATCATGTATGTATGTACCAAAATTAAAATTTTGGGAAACCATATTTGAAAGTTTATTGCTCTCGCTAATTTGACATTTTAGCTTTTAACATAAATATGTTTTTGCTAGTTATATTCTCATCAAACTCTTTCCCCTAATATAGTTTTTTACGTTAATATTCCTTAAATTCCTCGAAGTTTTTAACAAAATTCTTTGCGCCAGAAGCATGATTCATGTTTTTGGCGCAACGAAAATGTTTAAAAAGACTTTAATTTCAAAAGTTTTTAAAATTTTCTTTGTGCCAGAAACACGTAAGTGTGCAAAATTGTTACGTATACGCGATGGTATCTGTTGTCCTGAAACACATTCATGCTTCTGGCACCACGAAAATTTTCAAAAGTTTCGAAACTCAATTTGTATACATTTTTGTTGTGCCAAAAACATGAACGTGTAGCACATTCGGTTTTCTGGCAAAATTTTCAGGGATAGAACTACACATTAATGAAAATGGCAGTGCAAATTTCCGAGGGTTCCTTGTACTTAGGAAACTCAGATTGGTATTGAGCATATAGCCATATGTTGCAAACTCTGGACTGGTAAATAGAAAATTTCTTGATTAAACTCAACAAATCCAAAAGGTATTCCTTTTATATTAAGCATTTTACAGCTTTGTGTTAATTTTTGGGTGCAACAACATTTATAAATAATTATTTTGTATTTGTTTTACTGATTGACAGCACAAATTATGCACAAAATAGCATACTAATCAGAGCAATGAAAAGAAAAATGTAGTTACAAAAAATTAAGTTTAAAGATATTCTGCAAGTAACAGCAACAAAAAAAATGCCGAGGTCGCAAAATATACACACCGATTTGTTCCTTTTATCTTTATCTGCTTGACAAACTTGTCAGCAACAAGCATTCATATGCGTAATTCTTTCAACAATGCAATGAATTGAAAAATAAACTTTTATTCAACCTTTACACCCTTTTTTTGCCTAAAGAATATACGGGTGAGATTACTTTCCAACTCATTTCGTGATTGTGGCGCTACTTGCCTACGCATTTTATTTGTGTGTTCTGCTGTGGCAAATGCAGAATACTTTGCATACTTTTTGGAGTTTTCAACATTTTTTTTTGTTTTTTTTTTTTTGTTACGCCTGTACAAACACGAAATTCCATATATTTTATTCATTTCTTTCAAATAGACAAACAGCGGAAACAGTTTAGTGACTTGGCACACTCGGCTGCTTATTGGCTTCTTGCCACAATCCAAACTTTTTTGAAGCAATTCACACTTTCAACCACTTAAGACAAATCGCTGATGACAAGCATCCTTTTTTCAACAAATTTGCGCCACAACAATTTTGCTCGCATAATCTCTTTTACATACACAGAAAATTAGAAAAACAATTTAAATAAAATGAAATCAAAATAAATAAGACGACAGCACAAGAGCTTTGGAAATTTAACAAAAAAACGTATTTATTATTGCTTTCTTACCCACTTGTCCTCAACACTCCGTACGCCGCCTTGTTCAAACACACAATCCTTTCACTGCTTGCACCCTTTTCTGCATTTTTTTTTTTTTTTTGCGATACACAAAACATTTACGTACATGAATTTATTTACATACAAACGTTAAGTGTAAAATCTGCATAAATTTTCTATTTTAGCTGAGGAGCAATTTGTAACCAGCGTTTTCGTGCTTTGCGCGCTTCTGATGGCTGGTGCACTTGAGGTGGTGATGACAAGCAAGCAATCGAAGCAAGCGCTGACGACAATAGCATACACGTTTCTACAATATAAAAACTCACGACATAGCAAATTCCCTCAGCAAGTACTCTTCAAGAAGCCAAATAGCAAACAATTCAGCGTAAGCGGGACGTAGAAGTTGGCGCTGGGAAACATGTCGTCGCAGAAAAGTTTTCAATTTCTTTTGCAGCAGATACTTTGCGCTACTTAAGCCTCAAGTATTCACACAAAATTTGCTTTTCATTTTTATATCGACTTTTTTCTTACACGGTATGTACCTCGAGAGCCTAAGACTAAACGGCTTTTAAACAAAGTGCCACCAAACTTGGATCCGTTTTGGAATTGTTTTTTACTAGTTTTTCTTACAAAGTGACAATAGTAATAGTCGAAGCAGAAAAATGCTAAAAACTGTTTAAAAGTGTTTAGTTAATTTTTTGTTTTTCTTTTTGTAAGTTATATTCTCCCTCTCGTGGCCTTCTCTTCCCACCCTCCAATCGCGTACCTTGCGTTTATGTAAATATCCTTTTTCCTTCTTGCTAAGTTGGCTGATTTTGACGCCCTTCCAATTATCGGTTGTAGTCTTATTTTGTAAATAGTTAAGCGCATTTGTTGTTGGTTTGCTAAGAATACACATATTTTTGTTGGCAATTGATAGTTGACATTTATGCTGTTGTAATGATTTCGTATATTTAATGCAACAGGCTATTACAAGGGTACTGCAGATAATATGGTAATTTTCTTCGCTAAGCAAAGTATACCTAAACTCAGTTGGGTTTAACGTATTGCGCAGGGATTCCCTATCCCTATCCCTATCCCTATCCCTATCCCTATCCCTATCCCTATCCCTATCCCTATCCCTATCCCTATCCCTATCCCTATCCCTATCCCTATCCCTATCCCTATCCCTATCCCTATCCCTATCCCTATCCCTATCCCTATCCCTATCCCTATCCCTATCCCTATCCCTATCCCTATCCCTATCCCTATCCCTATCCCTATCCCTATCCCTATCCCTATCCCTATCCCTATCCCTATCCCTATCCCTATCCCTATCCCTATCCCTATCCCTATCCCTATCCCTATCCCTATCCCTATCCCTATCCCTATCCCTATCCCTATCCCTATCCCTATCCCTATCCCTATCCCTATCCCTATCCCTATCCCTATCCCTATCCCTATCCCTATCCCTATCCCTATCCCTATCCCTATCCCTATCCCTATCCCTATCCCTATCCCTATCCCTATCCCTATCCCTATCCCTATCCCTATCCCTATCCCTATCCCTATCCCTATCCCTATCCCTATCCCTATCCCTATCCCTATCCCTATCCCTATCCCTATCCCTATCCCTATCCCTATCCCTATCCCTATCCCTATCCCTATCACTATCCCTATCCCTATCCCTATCCCTATCCCTATCCCTATCCCTATCCCTATCCCTATCATCATATTCTATAAATCATTTTTTTGTGTGAGGTGTCACGCCCCTTTCTTTTTCACTTTTTCTTGAGGTGATAGAAATTACTCTCATTAACTTAGATGCTCAGAACAACAAATTTGTATGCGATGTTCCCCGCCTCTTTTCTTGCCTATGTTCTTGAGATGTTGATGGTTAGTTTCATTTAACTCTTAACTAATTTTTTATTTTCTGACGTGCAACATCCTCAACGGACACATGAAAATTTTGTCTACAAAGATATTTCTTTATCTATGGGAGAAGTGCTCAATCAACAATATCAAACCCTAAACTCTAACCCCCATATTCATAAAAAAGTTAAATTGGTTTATAAAGCTTTTTAAAATTACATTTTCATAAAAATTTTGGTTTATAAGAGCTCATTAAACCTTTTATAGTTTTTTTATGAATATTTAAGAAGGTAAATAGGCAGCCATTATGTATTTCACTTATCAAAACGACTAGCAGACGTTAAAATAATCAAAATTAAAATAATCGTTTTGTGGCACAGTTTTTAGTGCAACCATGCAGTATTGAAGGCTGCGTTTATCTACAAGAACTTAGTCACACAGAATTTGCCAATGCAACCACTAGAATCGCAGTTCTAAAAACCGTTATTATTTGCAAGGCAACAAATACAAACATGTCGAAAACACTCCAAGTAAAGCTTAATACTGTGATGTCAGTCGCAGGTGTAGTTCTGCCCTAATCAGATACAAATACGTACATACGTAGTAAGCTATGTCTACCCTAAAACAATCCGATTAGTCTAGAACGAATCCGGAATGATTCGCAAAGGAGCCAGTCTTGTTTTCCTTATATGGGTTGAAGTGATTACTTTTGCTTGAGCATTCCCCACGAATACTTCTGTAGAAATCAAAAGCAAAACTCAAGATAATACGAAAATGAGATATTGCCGAGGCGCTTTATCCACTTAAAGTAAAAAAATTGTGATTTTAGTAATGATTATTTAAACGAAAAGACATACTTATCACCAGGTGATGTGACTTTCTTATCCCAAGGGGATGTGACTTTGGTATCACCAGGTGATATGAAATTTTTATTACCAGGTGATGTGACACTCTTATCACCAGAATATGTGACTCTCCTCTCACCAGAAGATGTGACACTCTTGTCACCAGGTGATGTGAATTTCATCTCACCAGGCGATGAGACATTCTTATAACCAGGTGATGTGACTTTCCTCTAACGACGTGATGTAAAATTCTTATCGCTAGGTGATGCGTAACATACTATTTTCTGTTCGCATGGATTTTAAATTGATTTACACCAACTATGTCCGTAAGAGACTAGTTGGGATCAATTATTGGGCAATAGTATTAATCGCAGATAACTCTGTGTAGAATCGCAAAATTTTGCCACGGTATTTAGACATATTTAGTTCTATGCATTGACAAGTGGAATAGATATTTATCTGCGGTTATTGCAGGCAATCACCTTCGGCAAATCCTGCCGTTATTCTTGTCGTTGTTGTATTTTTTCATGCCACTTATTTCATGTGGTTTTTAATCTCTTTTTTTATGCGATACGTTGTCCTTGTCTTGGCCTGTAGGAAATTCGAATTGAAAGAAAATTGTTCTTAATATCAACCTCGTACCAGACCCGAATTTTCTCAACAGGGTAGTAACATATATGCAAACATACATATGTACATATCTGACATATATTTGCATTTACGAACACATGCATTCAAAGGACAAGTCTAGCTAGGAGAGTTCTATGCGATCGGTGGTGGCGTAAATCATAGCATCCAGGCTTTGAAAATGTTTACTTGAAGCGTAGTTTTTTTTGTAATGCCTGTAGTGTCGGTGATATTTTTTGCTTATCAGAACTTTTTACTGCATTTTATCTACTTTCTTTTGCCTTATTATTACAGTTATTGCAATGTAGATTTATATTGGTGTCGTTAAGCTGAAATCGTAGTAGTAGAGCAACGTCGTCGCCGTCTCACCACCCACCATATAGGTACATTGCGGTAAGAAACGCTTTCTATTGCATTTGCATCGATTTGAAAGCGGCAACCAATTTATTTTCATGAAAATGTCTTTTTATGATTTTTTGTTTGCACAGATTTTCGATTGTATCGTCTTTACAGAATTATATGCCACAAGTTGCATTATTGTTACTGCCAAGGGCTTATGAGATTTATTTTTAACACTATGCATGGTGTTGCATAAAAAGAAATAAAAATATAAATGATAAGCATCTGAGAAAGCCAAACAGGTAAAAAAAATCGTAAAATCTATAAAACCGATTTCTAAGTTATATAAGACGAGTTAAGAATTGAAAATGATGGTTGAAATAATGGCTGGTTAAGTACATATTTTGTGAAAAACGTTTTGGATGAGGCACAGTTGTAGATTGAAGAGGTGCTAACACATAGATCTAACCCAGCTACATTTTGTGATTGAACGATAGACAAATGAGTCCTACTTCTACTTCATCATCAACGTCATAACTACCGACAATTGTTCAAGTTGTTTTTCAAGTCATCCGCAAAATTCCTTTGTATCTCAGTCGCGTAGTCTTCCTTGCTCTGCTGCCGAACAATACGTAAGGATCGGTATGACGAAATAGTTATTAGCGTGATCTATATGCGTCGAAAAAATTTAAAATTATACCGAAAAAACCCCGGAAGGAATAATCCCCTATTACAGAATAATTTTTGAAAACGCCCTACAACGGAACTTCTTTGACGACCGCCCATAAGATAGGCGGTTTTTGAAAATTTTTTGATGTATTGTGTTCTTCGCCTAGCAGACGAAATGGTCGTGCAAAGTTTCGGAAATGATACCAAAAGCAAGCCCCAAATGAGCATTGAGTTCCTAAAAAGTCTGATCTCGAAATGGTGTCACAAGAACTCCTAATTAAACTCGAATAAAACCAAGAACTCCCGGATAAGGCCATATTTTTCCAAAACCTATCGCGAATTAGCTTTATAAAACTTGAGTCAAATCATCTGAGTGAATTACAATACATCCAAAAATAACTAGAAAAATATATTCGGAAATACTCACACATGAGTGGAATTTTGCGGATCTCGAATAACTTATTTATTTTGTGTTCTTGAATTTTTTAGGTTAAGGTTTCGACTTACATTTCCGTAGGAGCTCTAAATCACGAATAACAACATTTTACTATTTTTACAACATATTTAGGCACGTTTACTAACCAGTGATTTATATATAAGGGTACAAGTAGTGTGACACCACGATGACCTCCCTTGAGGATAATAAAAGAAACCCAAGCATTCCTTTACGTTTCTAGGAAAAGGAAACTGTGTATGGTTCTTGTCCAATTCAAAAATTGCAAGGAAACTAGTCAGTCATTAAATATTAACATATTCACAGCAAAAATACACATTCAAGCATTCATGGTAGACAACGCTTCAACATCTTCGTTAAATTTGTAACACAGTTTCAAGCCCATCGAAGCCTTAAAACCCATAAAAAGGGGTAATAATGTCACAAGGGAAGAACCTTAAATAATTTTTATTTAAGAATTATTATGTAAGCCGTCTCTTAAATGAGACATAAACATTTCAGCCAGAACATACATATGTATGTGTGTGAGCGAAAATAGGGTTAAGGCATAACACAACTCGCACATGTTGATGACTAAATCATCATGTGGGGAGGGACGTGTGCAAAAGAATGTGTTAGTGGTTAAAAGGCAGGCATGTCTCCTTCAAAAGCATCCTTTATAACATTTATTACTGCATCTTACGACGCGTTGTTGTTGTTGGTAATGCTGTATCGTTTTTTATTGCAAATTTATAAGCTGGAACGCGACATAAATCTGTAGGCTTTACAGCTAGCAAAGCTTTTCGGGTACTTAACAAAGATTTCAGGGCCAAATATTCGGGGTAAAATTTTGTCAACAAACACGTACACACACAATTTTATTGGCGGCACAACTGGACGGAAATAAGTAGACTGATTAAAGGATCTCTAAAGGACTTTTCCATTACAGCGTCTGTAATTTATAAAAAGCTTGACATTTCTTTGTAGAGTTAAAAATTTTCCATAATTTTTTTAAATACTAGAGAAAGTTTTCACGAAAAAAAGAAGTTATTACTTAAAATATTATACATTTACAAATATCCTTCCCGTTTTTTTTTTTTCTGTGGGTCAATCCGTATTTGTTTTCGTCAGAGTAAAATAAGGTGAACAAATTTCCTATGGTAAATTTTGACGTATGGAAAAAACACATGCGCTATGATAGAAAATGTGCCATACGAAAACTAACACTTTTCTATTGTGTCTGACGAAAACTAACACTTTTGTTATGTATATAAACAAGAAGGGCTGAAGAAAAAACCCGCATTTTAAGATTAAAATAAAATAAATGCGCAATGTTCAAAAGTTTTCTCCCTTTTTTGCAAAATTCACAATTCTGAGGTATATAAAATTTGATATGTATCGATAGGTCTCGCCGAGTAGGGTGTGCGACAACAAACCAAAAATTAAAAAAAAAAAATTAATTATAATATGAAATGGTGAACACGTATTCATTCTATAGAGCCGCTGTTATGTGTGCATGTAGGTATGACCACTTGCATTGTTGTTTGCATTGTGAGAAGAAGAGTTGTTTTGTTGGCAGGAATAATAAACATCAGCCAGCCCGTCAACTTTATGGAGCGTAGGTTCAAACAGTGTTTACAAAAACAAAATCTGTGAGAAGATATTCAGAGAAGCAAATGCTTGCCTAGACTTGATGTTTTGAAAAAAAAAAGAAAAATACAATTAAGTTACATCGTTCACAACTCCCTTCGTGGTTCGACTGTGAAATAAAATAAAATAGAAATTGATAGAAAATTTCAAATAAAGTAAAATAAAAAATAAAAAAATTATTGAAAGTAAAGAAATAAATTTGTAGGAAATGAAACGAAAGGAAATTGTTTACGCGGCATAAGCTATGATTATTTCGTTCATTTCATATCTTCTGCATTACATACCAATGTAATTCGCAGATAGTTTATAGAATTTTCTGAATACATAGCTTATAGCTGCTTCAATAAAGGGTGGTTTTAGCACTCACGCTAGCCTCCTATGCATACGCTTCGAAGGGGATCTACGTCCCTAATGACAACGATGCATATAAATAACTTTTGGAAGGGATCTACGTCCAAAATAAATACTAAGTAAAAAATAATATAATGTGGGTAAAGTGAGTGTCAATCAGCTAAGGCTGCTAACTGCCTCAGGGCCTAGTGCTGAGTATCATTCAGCTGTTGCTGCTAACTGTCTCATTAGGCCTAGTGCTCACCCTCATTAAATAACTTTTGGAAGGGATCTACGTCCCTAAATAAATACTACGTATAAAATAATATAATGTGGGTAAAGTGAGTGTCAATCAGCTAAGGCTACTAACTGCCTCAGGGCCTAGTGCTGAGTATCATTCAGCTTTTGCTGCTAACTGTCTCTTTAGGCCTAGCGCTCACCCTCATTAAATAACAATAAAGTTTAATAAAATGATTTTACAGTCCACTAAACTAAATAGAAAATTAAAATAATAAAATAAATAAAATTAAAAAGACTTTGGTTGAGGTGGGATTCGAACCGGCAACCCCGGCCAACTCCCTCAACCATATAATATAACAACAACAATAATAGTAAACTGCTCGCCGCCCACATTTAACTCCAGCTTAGATAGAAATAATATAAAATAAATAAAAATAAAGCAAAATGAAATAAGTAAAAGTATAAAAAAAAAGAATTTGAATGGAAGGGAAGGGATAAAAGGAAAATAAAGGAAAGGTAAGGTAAGGAAAGGAAAATAGAGAAAAATCAAAGGCAAGTAAGAAAAGAAATAAAACTAAAGGAGTTACGAAAATTAGAAGAAAGAAAGTAAGGGAACGCAAGGAAAGGTAAGGAAAGGAAATGAAAGGAAAAGAAAGCTAAGAAAAAAGAAAGTAAGAAAAAAAAGAAAAGAGATAAAAGAAATTTGAAGAAAATTAATAAAATGAAGGCAAACGAAACAAAACTAAAGCAAAGGATACGAAACAAAACAAAAGGAAAGGCAAGGCAAGAAAAAAAATAAAAAGGTGAAAAAGAAAGGAAAAGACAAGACAAAAAGAAAAGAAAGGAAAGAAAAAAAATAAAATGAAATGATAAGATAGAAAAGGAAAGAAAAAGAAAGGATGGAAAGGGAAGGAAAGGAGATGAAAGGAAAGGAAAGAAAAGCAAATAAAAGCATATAAAACCAAAGGAAAGGAAACGAGATAAAAGGAAAGGAAAGAAAAGAAAAGGAAAGCAAATAAAATCAAAGGAAAGGTAAGGAAAGAAAAGGAAAGGAAACAAAGACGAATAAAAACGACCCAAAATAAATAGTTATAAACAGTGAAACTTTATTACTGAATGGTGTAAAGGGGGAGAAAAAGGAGGAATGTATAGAAACGGAAAATATAATAAATAAGTAAGAAAATTTAAGAAATAGCAAAAAAGTGATAGTTCAGGAAACTGAACTTCAATAAGGTAGAGAAATAAAATAAGGTTTTGTTGTTGAATTTCAACCACTGGGCAAACTCTAGTAAATTGTAATTACAACAAAATCAAGCCAACAAGAACAACATTTAATGTTCGAGCAAATACAAGAAGTTTAGTCAAATGTCGTGGGCGATAGAAATTAACAACCGAATATTTCAGTAGATTTACAAATTTAATATGTAAACAAAATGATAATTTTAGAGGAAAGTTAGATTTATATAACTGTTGAGGAAAACAAAAGTTGTTTTTGTAAGGAAGTAAGGACATTATTAAACATAATAATATTTTTTGGGCTTAACAAAGAAAACAAAACTGATTAAACACTCATATCAACTCAAATCCTTTTCTTGTCCAGAAAGTTTATTTTCTTGCTTTAACTTAATTTTACTTTTAAATTCAATACAGCAATGAAAAGTTCGCGAGCGCTGAAGAGTACGCACATTAATATCAATTAAGAGAGCGTAATTTTGTAAACGGGCACACATTACATATAAAATGGTACCCTGCGAGATGCAATAAAACTTAGAAGTCCGAGACATCATAACTGCATAACTAAACATTACCGACAGAAACCGATAGAAAAACTAAAGGTTTTATATTCGATAGCAATATAGTTTTTGAAAATGCTTAGATTATTGCAGCTGTCATTGCATTAGGAAATGTGAGTCTTTTAAATCGCAAATGGCATAACTGCAGTTTTCGGTTTTTTTTTGTGTTAGGCATGACACTATGTAGGGGAAAATGTGTTCTATATAACATGCTAACGGGCCAAGTCCTAGCTTACATAGCAACCGAATAAAAAGCAGAACTAACTTGTGAAATCAAGGGTGCCCCCATTTGTTGACAACTCAAAAACTTTAATATCTAAGTTCGAGAAAATGTGGACTTTTGCCACTTGTGTTTTGAGGGGCTCATATTTCTTCCGTGCAGAATATAAGATGAAGAATTTTGCTCCCATCGGAAATAAAGGAAGTCACTTTGTATTCCAGCTTATTGGGCGTGAGAGTCAGTGTTTTTTCAAAGCAAAGAGGCAAGAGAGACCAGTAGTATGAAAAAAAAAAGGCTGCAGAATTCGGTTTATCGCCGACTGTGAGAATGGCGATATCGTGGCGCATTCGGATCCCATTAGAGAAATACATTAGAATTCGATTAGAATCGAGAACTAAGTTTCCTTTTTATAGAGAATTCTATAATTCTTGACAGTTTCTTAAAGCGTTTTCTAACCTGCTATCCTAGAGAGACTTTAACCTACATATTTGCTAGGCAGGTATGTAGCTCAAAAGACTTTTACGTCTTACGACAATGAGATCTGCCCTTAAGGACCAAACGGCGGCTCGCGACGGTCCCTCCAATACAAGGACAAGATAAAAAGGCTACACGCCAACAAAAAATGTGCAGAATCTACAATTTTTGGAGTAAACCTTCGTTCTTTTGCTACACTAAAATGGTGTTAAGTGAAAAAGTATGGTGTAACTTCTTGAAAGCGGTTCGTCGCTTTCATTTAGAACAAAGCTGTGATAAGACGCCGGCAAGCGCATTTGCGCTCTGCTTTTCATAAGCTTTAAACAGTCATTAACTTTCAAGTCAAGCTAAATTTTAACGGATTGTGGAAGCCTCGACAAATATTGCCAAAAAACCTATCAGAAGAGACAAACGTCCACCTTTGTTCTGACCAAAGTACAGTTAAGTCACTTTAGTTTCTTTCGAAATTCGTCGACTTACACAGATGGAAACACTGCACCTCATCTAGGTCCAAAGCTATAGGAAGAAAATTGCTTGACACATGAACCTACAATATGAAGTGCGTTCAACAACCTAGCGGGTCAGAATATACCCGCTGTAAGGCATGCCTGTCGTAAGACATGAACACAAGCTACGACCCTTTTAGTAAGAAGAAAAGACCTATCTGATTTTTTAAAGCGAAAAACTTGCATACGTTGCGAGGCTTTCCAATCAAGGCATAACCTAGGAAAAACTAGGCCAAACCCTTGCAGAATATACGATAAATTTTCTGTAAATTGCAAAACATATGCTATCCATGCCAGAGCTCTAGAAGGCCCTATGCAAAGTTGTCTATTGTAGTAAAAACCTAACCATGGTCTGATTTAAGTATGGATTTTTCTAGATTATTTCTTAACCACCAAAGGGTATTATAGTGCAAATTGATGGTTTACCTACACAAGGGAATACCGCAAGGGAGTACCGGGGCGTACCGAGTTCATATCCAGCAAACGACTGTCACTTTCCACAACACTCCTCATTAAAGGTCAAGATTCGGTTCTTGAAAGGAGGAGCTGTAAAAGTTTCTAAACAAATTGATTTCAATCAATCGACCTCATGTCCCATTTCCCTTAGACTACTGTATCTCGGTAGTTAAAACGAAACAGCGGCCAATGAGAACTACTCATTTACTGTTAACGGTTATCTGAAGTAACAACGTATGCGCTCATATGTCACATTGCATTATTTATTAGGATGTCTATAACGAATAAGGACAAAGGGTAAGCGACTATATGTAAGCATCACAAGCATAGCAAAAAAATAAGTAAAATGTTGCAATTCTCAAGAGAAACATTGAATTCGAAGAAAAGAAATAGTTCTAAAAAAAATGGGTATTAAAGAAAGTCAAATGAAGACGAAAGAAATCAGCTAAAATATACAAACTAAGTAAGAGGCTCCTTAAATCAAAAAAAAAATTAGGGAAGAAATGTTTGGTGCATTTACGATAGAAAAAATTGTAAAGACTTCTTGCATTAGCTAAGCTGAGATTATTGCACAAAAAAAGCACTTAATAAGAGCGCACACCACACCCACTCTCACTTGCAAGTCGTCATTTGTAGCGAAAATGTTGCGTATACGCTCTGTCACCCGTTGTTGCACTCAGTAATGACTTTTGCTACAAACATCCATGCCATCATGGCGCAACTAACAAAAGCAGTTCGATTTAAAGCACGCCATTTTAGCTTTATTTCTTCTGGCAACAACAATAATTATACTCGTTCTTGTGTACTGCCTGTTGCATTGTTGCAAAACGACAATGGCAACTTTTGCTAGCATCACTCAATTTTTTTGCTTAGAATACTTTTATTAAACTTTTTTATTTCGCTTTCATGCTTTTCATTTACTTTTGTCTTCGAACTGGTTTTTAGCTCAACGAGCCATTGTTGTAAGTAGCAACAGAAAACCGAACAAACAAAAAACGTTACCACTTTACTGTTGACTTTGGCATTACAGTTCAATGTTTATTTTCGCGATTTTCTTCTACGCCAGAGATTTTTTACACCTAACACATATGTACAGGCACACATACATACCAGAAAGTCACACACACACATTCGCATCAGCAAATTCATACAATATTCAAGTTCGAGTGCTTTTGTAACATAGAAGCCAAAAGTTTCTCGACGTTCACTCACTTTCTTCGTCATTGTCTTCCTCCAACTGTTGCATGCCACACGTTTCTAGGTATTCATGTGAATGAGTGCGATTGTGCACCATACTCCAACGACGTCTTGTGGTGTCTATGTAAACAACGGCAACATGTACATTACAAGAGCTTATCGGCGAGCAGTGCATAAGGTCACCACAGCCAGTTCTTCGTCGCTCCTTTTGTACCCTTGTTTAGCCCATATCTTGCAAAGTGGGTGTAGCAGCTAGTAATCAATGTGCATGTGTGGCACTTTCAACAGGGTTAAGTCTTGTTGACCAACAGGTGAAGACAAACACAAACATATGATACGAGAGCACAGTGTAGACGGTGTACGTTAAATCCTTAAGACTACGCAGCGACGACAAGCAAGAACTAGGAAGGTTGGCGAAAAGAGTTAGGTCATTGGCAAACAGCACACATTTTTGGAGCATGTGGACTTTTTGCTGAAGCGTCAATATTGGCTATAATTTTATTCAATTTGTCAACATGAAAGTTTTACAATTGATTACGCTTTGGGCGAATTCAATGCAATGATGTTTTAAATAAGAGATTTTAAAATTTTTTGATACATATGAAATAACTTAATCATTTTGTTGTCATGTATGAAGCGTACCTTGGTAGTGTGCTCGGCCTAATACATCATTGTTCCAAATTCGTATCACGGTAAAATTAGCAAAAAAAATTTTCCTAAACGGGGTCGCCATCTCCAAGTCTATTTCTGTCATGAAAAGCTTCTCGCAAAAATTCATCTGCTCTGCAGGTAGAAAAAAAATTCAAATCACCACTCCGCAAAGAAAGAAGGCAAAAAAAAAAAAATATCTTTAAAGGGTCTAATGAAAACCTGTTGGTATATCGTACAATAAGTTATTTTTTTTAAGTAGGTAGCGTACAAAAATCATTGATCAAAAATATTTGAAACGCGTTTTTTAGATTAAATAACTTACTTAAATGTCTGCTTGTTGGATTAAACTTAAAGTGATATAAAAAAGTCACGTGATCTATTTGGGAGATTACTTAGTAGTAATTAACGAATGGCGTCACACTCAAATATAGGGCCTTCCCAAACTGAAAGATGCTAAAAAAATAGTTGTGAAATTTACTCAAATAATCTCGAAAAGACTTCCAGGTGATATCGGAAAAAAGTCCTAAAACAAAACCTTGAACTTACAGCAAAAAAATGTCCGAAATACTTTTTTAATCGTCTGGAAATATTTTTTGTGCAGAAAATAAATGTATGTGATCTATTAACTATTTTGTATGGGGGGCTACTTACTTCAATAATGTCTTAACTCATAATTTTTAAGGAGAACCCTTTAATTTTTTTTCAAAGAATTTTTTACATAGTATACATAAATATTAAAACTGAATATTTAAGTGTGTTATTTTCACCTCAAATTTGAAAATCAATGACAATAAAGACATTATGTAGTAAAAATAAGTTTTTGAAAGTTGGAATCAATTCTTATGAGATTAGTAGCAAACTTGCCAGACATAAAGCCCTTACCTTGCTCCTTTCCGTTTTCGTTTTCCCTCCCATTTCTTGTTTACTTCCCATTTTTTCCTCCTTTTTTCTTTTTCTTTTCGTTTCCTTTCCCCTATTTCTTGCCTTTCCATTTCCTTTCTTCTCTCCCCCTTTCTATAATCTTTTCCTTTCTCTTCTCTTCAACTCTTCCATTCCCTTTTCCCTTTCGTCTTCATTCTCCTTTTACTGTTCCATCTCCTTTCAATTTTTTATTTCCTTTCCTTCTAATTTTCTTTCGCTTACTTTAAGTACCTACTTAATTTTAATATGGCAAGATTAATCGATTACATTGATTTCCATAAGGTTGGTTGTATCAGCTTTTTTATTTGGTTATGGAGGGTTTATGGAAGGTTAACTGACCTTTAACTGTTTACGTTGAAGTTTTTTATGAACAAGTTTTGTGTTCTTGAAAACATGAATAAATTTTTTGATAATTCTAAAATTCTTTGACATTTACTTAAATTTTGTCGATAGTACCGATACTATCAATGGTTAATGTCAATACATACATATGTATATCGAAAATATCGTAAGGCGTCAATATCGATAGTTTTCCAGCTCTACTACTACCTTTACATTTACCTCTATCTATCCAAACCTCTTCTTCTTCCCTCTAAATCTATATCTACCTCATTCCTAACCCGATGCCAGCTTTACCTTAACGTCCTTTCATGACAATATTCTGCAAGAAAGAGATATCGTCGGCTAAGAGTGTAAACCTGCCAACGACCAAAAAAATATTTTTTCAGTAGAGGCAAAAAACAAAATTTAACTTGAAATTTCAGGTTATAGTTTAGGGCCATAATTGCCTTGAAATATACAAAATTAAATCATATTCGCTGGCTATAACCTTGACTTAGACCCAGAAAGAAATAATCTAGAATAGAACAGTAACCGGGCGCCAGAAGCCTTATATGTTGGATTTAGCAGCTTTTCTCATCAAAAAATTTCTGATATTTGTATATTTATTTTGAGGGTTTTCTTTCGTTTGCCAACTGCAGAATCGGCTACTGCTTCGAACCGCATCAAAAAGTCGATTCGGCTAAGAACGAGATTTAGCAGATTTACACTCTTAGCCGACGATATGTTGAAGTGAAAACCATGCCATATGTTGCTACTGACATCTTATATTATCTCAAAAAACTGTGCCGTCATCTTTAAAAATAAATAAATCACTTTATTATTTCCTTTTGATATCCATGCCATAAAGTTAGATTCTAGGGGTACCTTTGCCACACATTTTGGTGTTTACAAACGTGTCATCTTCTCAAAAAATTCCTAACAAGCCCAAAGAAGTTTCCAAATTATCAAAAAAATATATCTTTATAGACCTACTACTTCATCTATGGTATTCTCACATAGGTCAAGTAGATCGTTTACTCTTTGAAATCTTTACAAAGGTCACTATGGTATTACTGACCCTAATTTGTTTTGACAAGTGTAATAGGTACCTAAGTAATAATCTTTTATAATAAACTTAAGTCCATTTAAAACAACAGATTTTGAAGTGATCCTCGTTGAAAGTGAAATTACAAAAATAAACTATCACAAAATATTTTATTAATGCTCTTTCGAATCAAGCCAACAGCATAGGCGGGTACTTATAAGACTATAAAGCAGCACTCAGAACCAGAAGTACCGATCCGAGAACAAAAACGTATTAAGAAAGATAAGAGTAGAACACACATACTCATAGAAATGTTAGATGCAGCAACACTTTCAAATAAATATATTTTTGTATATGAAACATATTTGTACCACCAAGAAATGCCAACAAATGCGCGCAAACCACAGCAAAAATATGGTGCCGCTGCACGAAGTACCAATGTGCCATGAAAAAGTTATATATGAAAGCTGCATACTACATATATGAAAACAAATATTTGGTGAAAGCGAGGACAAAACAACAAAGGGCGAGCGTAAGCGGTGGAGGCGGGCAGAAAAATTAAGAAAATTACGACAGATATCTAAAAATATTTCTTTCAAATAAAAAAAGAGGAATATGAAATAAAAAGCAAACTCGAACACCTAAACAAACACAGCAAAAGCAAAGGTGAGGACGCACAACGCAAAACGCTATAGGAAAAATCGCTGTAATAAACTGCGAATAAAATGTGTAGGGGCGCAACAAAAACGCAATAATAATAGCAAGCAACAGAAACAAACATAAAAAAGAAATATCAAGTAATTTGAGGTAAGCTGCTACTCACAAACCGCACGCACACACCCAACCAACCACCCACACAAAACAAATGACTGACTGAGAACGCACTGCAAATTCCAAGTGTCGACGATTGAGGGTAGCATTAAAAACTCATATAAACAAACGAACAAACACACCGAACTACACATTTGCTGGCTGAATGCGAGTATGTGTGCGTATATGGTGCAGTGAAATAAGTCCCAAATGAAATAACTCCCATGAAATAACTCCCAATGAAATAAGTCCCAATAAAAATGAAATAACTCCCAACTTTATTAAATGAAATAACTCCCAAAGAAGGAAATGAAATAACTCCCAATATTTGGCAGTTATTTTCATAGTGAAACCACAAGTCCCAAAAAAAATGAAATAACTCCCAAATGAAATAAGTCCCAAAAAAATGAAATAAATCCCAAATCCAAATTTGAAATGGTATCTCTATACTATATAATCAGTTACAATGAGATTTGAAAAATACAGGAAATTATTATGTTCATAGATGGGTGAATGTAACAATTACATGAAAACCTGAATTTTGAATCTAAAAATGAAGCTTTAATAGCCCTCCTTAGGCTCGCTTCATTTAAGTTCAAAAAATTTGAATTTATGTAGTTGAATGTGTATAGCATTTTGTTGACTTTTTATTTGTTATTTAATAAAAAATACTGGAAAAACCTAGTAAAAGTAAAACGGAATTATTTTGCAACCCTATTAATTGATATATAAAAAATGGTGAGGAAGGGGGTGGGCGGCGCTGCCCCGGCGCGAGCGCGTAACAGGCCGCGCGGCGGTGCGGTGAAATAACTCCCAATTTCCAAAAATTATGAAATAACTCCCAAAGAAAATTTTTTGGGGATTATTTCATTTGGGAGTTATTTCATTATGAAATAATTCCCAGCAAAAATTATGAAATAAGTCCCAATGAATTGGGAGTTATTTCATAATGAAATAAGTCCCAACTTGTATGGAAAATAGTTGGGAGTTATTTCATTTTTTTGTTGGGAGTTATTTCATTTGGGACTTATTTCACTGCATCTGCGTATATTGATGAGGACAGTTGCATTGTTTGTGAAAGTGGCGTCTTTGGCACGCTACTATAAAACCAACCATATTGCATGGCATGCTATAGAAGCAAGTGGGTAGGGAGCTTGTGAACCCGAATAAAACGCGAATGACTGGTTCTTACATAAAAGTACGGCGCTCAAACATAACTTAAATTATTAATAATAACAAAAGCCAACGAACAGTGAAAAGGAGGAAATCAAAGAAAACAGGAAGGATGATGGAAAAACATTTGCTGTAACTATGAGCAGGAAGGGCGATCTAAACGAAACGAAAAAAAAAATAATGAAAAAAAAAAAAAAAAAGTTCTTATACAAAAGTTGAAGTGCGGGCGAGAGATGTTTGAGAGCTTTGGACTAAGCCTTTACAGGTCGTTGGAAAAGCGGATGTGAAACGGCAACAGTTTGCATAGCGAGTGACATGGCACAGTGGAGAGATGCTTTGCAAATATGTGAAATAAGGCACTCGCGGTTTTAACGGAGAAAAGGTTGGAGGCCGAACAACTTGATACAAAAGTTTTGTCGAATTTTACTAGAGGAACGAAGGACCTAAAAGAAAACAAGTAAGGAAGTCTAAGTTCGGGTAAACCGAACATTAAATACGCAGCGGTAGTTTTCATATGATTTTCGAAAAATTCCATTTCGGAAATGGGCGTGGTAGGGAAGCGATTTCGTCCAATTACATCAGGTGTACTCCCTGTTATGCTATTATACCTTGTACCAATTTCATCGTTCTACCGTAATCAGTTTAAAAGTTATGACCCGTGAAATTTTCACGCCTACTTTTAAAAATTTAACAAAAAATCATAATAGAATGACTAGGGGGTTCATCCTACCAAACTATATCATTTTAGCCATTGCCGTTACCGAGTTATATCAATTTAGGTGATTTAAGAAATTTTCGATATCGAAAGTGGGCGTGGTTGGAGAGCGATTTTATCCAAATTCATCAGGTATACTCCCAACGATACTAGTATGGTTTGTGCCAAATTCCATCGTTCTATCGTAATCAGTTTAAAAGTTACGACCAGTCAAAAAAAAAAACGCCTCCTTTAAAAGTGGGCGGTGCCACGCACACTATAAAAAATTATGGAAATATCATAAGAAAATTACCAGGGGGATTCACCTATAAAATTATATCATTTTAGCCGTATCAGCTACCGAGATATGTCAATTTATGTGATTTTCGATGTCGAAAAAGGGGGCGTGGTTATCATCCGATTTCGCCCATTTTCAATAGCAACCTACCTTGGCCAGAAATTAACCTGGTGTACTCCCTGTTATGCTATTATACCTTGTACCAATTTCATCGTTCTACCGTAATCAGTTTAAAAGTTATGACCCGTGAAATTTTCACGCCTACTTTTAAAAATTTAACAAAAAATCATAATAGAATGACTAGGGGGTTCATCCTACCAAACTATATCATTTTAGCCATTGCCGTTACCGAGTTATATCAATTTAGGTGATTTAAGAAATTTTCGATATCGAAAGTGGGCGTGGTTGGAGAGCGATTTTATCCAAATTCATCAGGTATACTCCCAACGATACTAGTATGGTTTGTGCCAAATTCCATCGTTCTATCGTAATCAGTTTAAAAGTTACGACCAGTCAAAAAAAAAACGCCTCCCTTAAAAGTGGGTGCCACGCACACTATAAAAAATTATGGAAAGTTCATAAGAAAATTACCAGGGGGATTCACCTATAAAATTATATCATTTTAGCCATATCAGCTACCGAGATATGTCAATTTATGTGATTTTCGAAGTCGAAAAAGGGGGCGTGGTTATCATCCGATTTCGCCCATTTTCAATAGCAACCTACCTTGGCCAGAAATTAACCTGTATACAAAATTTCATGCAAATATCTGAATTTTTACTCAAGTTATCGTGTAGAAGTAACTTGTGAAATCAAGGGTACCCCCTATTTGTTGACAACACAAAACCTTGAATATCCCAGTTCGAAAAATGGTGGACTTATACCACTTGCGGCCGCCGTGGTGTAGCGGTTAAGTGTTCGGCCTTCTACACCAAGTCGTGGCGGTTCGATGCCCGGCAAAAGTAACAACAAAAATTATTTAGAAAAAGAATTTTTTTAAAACGGGGTCGCCCCTCGGCAGTAGTTTGGCAAACTCTCCGGGTCTATTTCTGCCATGAGAAGCTTCTCAGCAAAAAATTCATTTGCTTTGCAAGTGCCGCTCGTAGTCGGCAAAAAACTGTAGGTCCCGCCAACTTGTAGGAAAAACTCAAAAGCAACACACCACAAGTTGGAATGAGAAGCCCGGCTAAAAATCTCGTTAGAGGTTATGATAATCTGTTGGTATATCTCCGCCATTAGTTTTTTTTTTATACCACTTGTGCATTAAGGGGCTCATATGTAGATGCTTGAAAACATAACGTAAAATGGGTACGTAATGAGAATATAATTTGTAGGAAGGAAATTCTGCAAGTTGGCGCCCTGACTGAATTAACTGAACATCGCTGGAAACCGGGGAATATGCCCATAGATTTTTTAGTAACTTTCTTTCAAGCTAGAGACCTGAAAATTGACACATGCATTCAAATCAAATTACGATATTTGATCCAAACAAAATTCGCTAGCTGCTGCAGGGATCTATCTACCTTAAAAATGCGAATCTTGCGATGGGTTTTCGACTTACGGCCATTTAGGACTTGAAACTTAGCACAAAGTACACGATGAGAACATAAGTTGTAGAAATCAAATTTCCACTATGGTGCGCGTTGATCAAGATAACTAAAAATCCCTGAAAAGCGGAGGAAGTCTTACAATCGATTTTTGAGTAACTGAACGATAATCTCCGGACTTGAAACTTGGTACCTGGTTCAGAAACAGGTAACTCTTCATTATTTGATAAAAAAAAACTTCCGGAAAATATACTCTATTTTACTGTAGGCCTAACCCTACTAATCTTAACTTCATATGTATCTAAACTGGGGTTCGAACCGAAAGTTATTGCATTTTGTGTTCAACTCTCCACCACTTCACACACAACCCACTATCACAAAACCGGCCATATATTTCACTTAACAATGTAAGTGTAAGCACACTAAGTGAAGCATACTTTTAAGCGCTGACATTCAGTCAACCGAATGCTAGAAGCACTCCGCACCAGACTGATTCTATTGTTTTTATTTTATCATAAATACTGCAAGAAACGCGATGTTATAATAAAACAATAATATGAACGGCGTGAGCTAACTGTTGCTTTGCGTATTCCCTTTTTTATTGGCCCTCCAAAATCCTTTCCTAGGGTTTCAATGCGCCGCGATTTATTAAAAATTTGCTACATTATAATTCTTTTGTTTTTCTTTTGTATAGTTTTTTTTTTATTTTCGTCTTTCTATTTTAATAGCTCAGCTTGTTTGCTTTTTCATAATTTATGCACGCGCGGCCAAGTGAACTTCCGCTGCTGCAGCACAACACCTCTGGTCTACCTTGCCGTGATGACCCACAAGTAAGCGCTTGGTGTGCTGCCAAAGGACCCAGCCGGAGGAAGCAAGCATCCAACAAAGCCGTACAAGTACATTTTCCTTCTCGTTGATACCTTTAGCGGTAATATATTTTTTGCGAATAAGTATTAGCGCTCGAAAAAGAAGGTGAAGTTAGGAAAAAATTAAGTCGCTTAGTAGCCTTCATCAAATTGTGCCCAGCAGCCGGCTTTAATCAGCAACAAGCATCCAGCTGCGTTATAACGGTAAGACGGCACGACATTGTTTCGGTAATTAATACAAATTTGGTTGGAAATTTATCCTTTATGTGCAAGATAATATCCCAAAAGAAGCCATTTTCGCTGACGTTATTGGGTAAAATGCTAATAATAGAGAAAAAATTAATTTTCCAAAAAAAAATATCAAGCACCGCACCTAATTAATCTCCATCAAATAATCCTACTATTAATTGTATTCTTTTGCGGTTCGAAAAAGTAATCGAAGAAAGAGGTAAATACACCCACAACACAGAATAATTTATCGTTTTTCGTTAGCCGTGGTCAATAGGCAAACATTAATATATAAAGTAGTTGAACGGCTTAGGTCTTATGGCTTCAAGTATAGGACAAACCCTACAAGACGCAGTTAAGCACTTTTGAAAACAATTCTAACGCAATTACATAGTTTGTATCAAACTCGAATACATGAACAGTTCAAGAACGAAGTGTTTTTACTGAGCACTTTATGACAAACGGCCCTTTAAGCCTAAGCTGTAAAAAGTTTGTATGGGAAGTACAAGTAAGTACCTGAAGCCTTTCAGGAAAAAAATAAGTCCATCATACTTTGAAATGACCTTTACGTATACGAAGATACAAGGGTGTTCAAAATGTTAAAATTTACGAGCTTAGATTTCGAACACGGTCTGCCGATGGTTCCTTAGTACCAACTACTAAAAGGCCCTATGATCAACGCGGAAAAGTTAACGAAGTTGATTATGGATGAACTACACCTTTTCCAACTGTATTTGTGAAAAGGAAAATGTATTTGAGAAATGGGCTTGAAAAATAAAATATATAGGTATATTGAATAAAACTGTTTTAAGAATATTTTTTACATTTGCCCGTTTCTCAAATACATTTGATATTTTCTCAAATACAGTTGTAAAAGGTGTAGATACTAAAATGCTCCGCTGTCTTGTAGGGTAAAAGGCTGTATTTCCACTTGAAAGGGGAATAGGAAAAAGTCGTCCTAATGGAGCATGATGGCCGACAAACGTTTACAGCAACTGCTATTAATCCTAATTATTGAATTGCACTTCATGTTTAATTAAATCTTTAATTTATTTGCATGAGCCATTTTGTACGGATTTTCCTCCCCGAAAAAAAGTATTTTTTTTTTCTTTTTTTGCAAATATACTCTTCTTATTTAGCGCACAAGATTATAAAGATTAAATAAGGATTTTTGCGTGTTTAAAATGCGCACTTCAATTAACTGTAATCTCTTAAGCTATGTTGACATATTTTTCTTCTAAAAGAGGTAAATCGTTTACATAAAATCTTTTGGTGTTGTGTCAATGTCGTTGTTTTTGCTGTGAGTATCATCCCGATGCACAGGATCAAAACACATACCTTCATTCCAGTGGCGTGCCTTCCATATAAGCCGAAAAGCCCGGCTTTCCTAGCTAATCCCCTATGAGCTACAATATGTTCATTTGGGTTCTTAAAAGGATATCCGGTTTTTATTTCCCTTCCTGCCACCTATTACCTAATAGCTGTATCTAAGCTGGAGTTAAACGGTGGGCGGCGAGCAGTTTATTATTATTGTTGTTGCTATATTATATGGTTGAGGGAGTTGGCCGGGGTTGCCGGTTCGAATCCCACCTCAACCAAAGTCTTTTTAATTTTATTTATTTTATTATTTTTATATTCCATCAAGTCTCATGGACTGTGTTTGGTTCTTTTTAATTATTGGTATGTACCATCAAGTCTAGTGGACTGTGTTTTGGTATTGACACTCTGTATGTATTAATTGGGGCGAGCACTTTGGCTCTGAGAATGCATCGTTGGCTATTCTCACTTCCTTAGAAAACCCCTCAAAATTGTTGGTGGTGAGCACTTGGGCTCTGAGGCTTTGGCGGCTATTGGCTTACCCCATTTTGCTTGTGAAAAACCACTTGTTTTTGTTACACCTTATATTTATTATTTGGTGGTGAGCACTTGGGCTCTGAGGCATTGGCGACTATTGGCTTACCCCATTTTGCTTGTGAAAAACCACGTTTTGTGACTGCGACTATAAGCTATGTATTCCGAATATTCCATAAATTATCTGCGAATTACAATAATATGTAATGCAGATGAAATAAACGAAACCATGTTATGTCGCTTAAACATACTCCCCGCCCTAGACGGCTTAGTCGTCTAGTAAAGAGCCATAGGTGCTGGTTTGATCCGGCTCGAAGGACCATATCTAAGCTAGAGTTAAATGGTGGGCGGCGAGCAGTTTACTATTATTGTTGTTGTTATATTATATGGTTGAGGGAGTTGGCCGGGGTTGCCGGTTCGAATCCCACCTCAACCAAAGTCTTTTTAATTTTATTTAATTTATTATTTTTATATTCCATCAAGTCTCATGGACTGTGTTTGGTTCTTTTTAATTATTGGTATGTACCATCAAGTCTAGCGGACTGTGTTTTGGTAATTACACTTTGTATGTATTAATTGGGGCGAGCACTTTGGCTCTGAGAATGCATCGTTGGCTATTCTCACTTCCTTAGAAAACCCCTCAAAATTGTTGGTGGTGAGCACTTGGGCTCTGAGGCATTGGCGGCTATTGGCTTACCCCATTTTGCTTGTGAAAAACCACTTGTTTTTGTTACACCTTATATTTATTATTTGGTGGTGAGCACTTGGGCTCTGAGGCATTGGCGACTATTGGCTTACCCCATTTTGCTTGTGAAAAACCACGTTTTGTGACTGCGACTATAAGCTATGTATTCCGAATATTCCATAAATTATCTGCGAATTACAATAATATGTAATGCAGAATAAACGAAACCATGTTATGTCGCTTAAACATACTCCCCGCCCTAGACGGCTTAGTCGTCTAGTAAAGAGCCATAGGTGCTGGTTTGATCCGGCTCGAAGGACCATATCTAAGCTGGAGTTAAATGGTGGGCGGCGAGCATTTTATTATTATTGTTGTTGCTATATTATATGGTTGAGGGAGTTGGCCGGGGTTGCCGGTTCGAATCCCACCTCAACCAAAGTCTTTTTAATTTTATTTATTTTATTATTTTTATATTCCATCAAGTCTCATGGACTGTGTTTGGTTCTTTTTAATTATTGGTATGTACCATCAAGTCTAGTGGACTGTGTTTTGGTATTGACACTCTGTATGTATTAATTGGGGCGAGCACTTTGGCTCTGAGAATGCATCGTTGGCTATTCTCACTTCCTTAGAAAACCCCTCAAAATTGTTGGTGGTGAGCACTTGGGCTCTGAGGCATTGGCGGCTATTGGCTTACCCCATTTTGCTTGTGAAAAACCACTTGTTTTTGTTACACCTTATATTTATTATTTGGTGGTGAGCACTTGGGCTCTGAGGCATTGGCGACTATTGGCTTACCCCATTTTGCTTGTGAAAAACCACGTTTTGTGACTGCGACTATAAGCTATGTATTCCGAATATTCCATAAATTATCTGCGAATTACAATAATATGTAATGCAGATGAAATAAACGAAACCATGTTATGTCGCTTAAACAAGCTGTTAATATCATAAAAACAAACCTATAGCCACAGTATAACCAGTGTTTGCACTGAGGTGAAAGTTCTCCATGGAGGTGAATTTTTCAGAGTTGAAATCCATGGTAGGATGGAATTTCGCGGACGCATGGTTGCATTTCAGTAACAAAAAAAACTTTAGAAATATTTCAAGAAAAAAAATGAATTTAATGTATATATTCCATTAATTAATATAATATCATGAATTTACTGCACTACAAGAAGTATAAAAAATGTATATTAAAGGCCATATTGTAAAATTTCGTACAAATGCATATTGATGATCGGCTCTTTATGAACGATGCTATTAAATAGTAGTTTTGCGCAAAAAAGCACCCCTGTTAGTTGACGACATTGAGGTGAATTTGAAATTCTTAGAAATTTTCCAAAACAAAATAAAGAAAATATTTTTCTTGCAGTTTTATATTTATTTATACTATTTATTTAATAGTAATATACGATTATCTGGTAGCTTTAATGTCAAGGTACGGTGTTAAGGAACTATGAGTCATCTTATATATAAAAACTAATGTGTTTTTGTTTTAGGAGTGTCCAGTCTAAATATTAGCTGGAGAAGTTGAAATACTTATTACTAACCGGATAAGTATTTCCAGTACCTGGCAAATGAGGACTATTGTTATTGTGAACAAAAACCATAAACTACAAGTTGCGATGGAGCATTGCAAGCTGCACGTAATCGTGGCTGCCGCCGGAGGCCTTTTTATTTCATCTATACAATGTCCCAGGGGGTACCATAACAGTCGCCCATACGGCAGTTGCTACCCAAGGCCTTTTTTGTTGCATCTTGAATGAATGAATTAATCTTATGCACTCTGCGTGGTATTAGTTTCCTTTAGGGGTCAACTTCTAATAAATTAGCTAAAATTATGTGATATAGCTCAAAAGACGGCGTTCGGCCGCAGGATCTCGAATCCGGAAGCGCTTTTTTAATATTTTGCTTCTCTGCAGAGATATTTGCAATCAAAGTTTCAAGTTTTCATGTGGTTGTTGTAATTTTATTATTATTATGTCACACGTCCGGACTTGGGATGGCGTAGCCCAGGGTTATTTTTTATAAGCGCGGCCGAAGGGCGCCAACTCAGAAAAGTGTTTCGTACATAAATACCATGGATTGCGCCCCATTTTTGGTATTGGACCCGGGTCATTTTTCGGTTTTTTGACCATAACTTTTCACTAAAACAAAAAATTAAAAAAAGCGCTTCCGGATTCGTGATCCTGAGTCCAAAACCCGTCTTTCGAGCTATCTCCCATAATTTTAGCTAATATATTAGCAGTTGACCCCTAAAGGAAACTAATACCCTCTGCGTTTATGCTCCTTTTTGGGGAGGCTAAAATCAAATCTGTTATAAATGAAACAAATTAATATAAATTTTCATCATTTGCACAACTTTTTTTATTTCCATTTGATTTTCACCACGCGTGATAGGGTTGTGTTTAATCACTCAGGGCTGCATTTTGTTGAAGTATTTGTTAGATAGTGATTTTTTCTCTAATACTTCACGTTGACCTGCAAACTGGTTTTCCTTTCTGTTTAAAACGGTTAAAACAATTTAGGCATGTTCATAATCGATATAAAGTAGGTACTTAAGTTAGCGTCAACCCTTTGATACCCTTTCCAAGGGTCTATCTGACGCTAAATTTAGTACCTACTTTATTTCGTTCAGATTGTTGGACAGAGACAGATAAATATACAAGACTAAATGGGCTTGCTCAAGAACATCCTACAAATTATGACGGATAACACATAATAATCAAAAAACTAAATTTATAATAGAACTATTTTTTCTACACCTTTTTCACTCGTACTTCAAAAACCGTAAAAATACTTTAGATAAGGTTAAATGCATTTAAGAATAGTGAATGGTAGTCCAAGACCCATACAATTATTTTCAGAATAGTCAATTGTATCTTAAAAACTGTAAAATATGCTTTAGAATAATCAACTGTACTCCAAAAACTATAAATTGTACTTCATAAACTGTAATTTGTACTCGAGACCGTAAATTAGACTTCAGAAGCTTAAAAATGTACTCCAAAATAATCAGTTCTACTTCAGAAACAACAAATTCCAATCCAGAAGATGTTTCTGAAGTACATTTGATTTTTCTGGAATACGTTTTACAGTTTCTCGAATACAATGGGCTTCTTCGTAGCAAATTTTGCGAATATTAACAACCATTTACGTTTTTTAAAGTACATTTTACACTCTAACCCACAATAAAATATACAGGCAGATTCTAAATAATTTCTTACTTTGCGGATTTTCTTCCTCTCATATAATTTGTGAGCGAAAATGTATGAAAAAGGTTCACTAGTGAAATTTATTTAGATTGGCACGATAAGCTTTTTGTCGAAAAATTCTCAAATTTCGAAATATGTTTTGCGTAAAATTTTGCAAAAATCATTGGATCATGTGTTTCAATTTTGTGATATTGGAGTACTTCAATTGTAATACTTTCTAATACCTCAGCGGACCACCTTCAGCTTATTGAAAGCCGATCATTGCTCATGCTTTATTGACCAAAATCACGACACGATCGCTCTGAAAATAGATACTCCAAGGAGTAACTACATTGGAATACATTGCAAAGTACTCTGAAAACAGAAACAACTGTAGCGTCTCGTTGTGACATTTAATTTTGACAGCTGACATAAATGCACGTAGACAAAGGCAACCTGTCTTATAACCGCGTTTTAACACGCGTTAACGCAGACTTGATCTAGTTTTATCTTTTTGGGTACGATAACATAATCAGCTGATTTTTCCTTGTATATTTTTTGGTTTTGTGCGTATTTGTCAAAGTTATAAATGTCACGCAACGCAATAAAGCTGTATTTGTTTTCGACTGAATACTCCTATGCGTGAGAAAAAACGCTGTGCATTGGTTCTTGGTTGAGTTGTAAAATAGTAATTTCTTTTTTTTAGAAATATAACCTAATATATACATATATAGTTTTACTTAAAACGCAAAATCCTAAATTTGACTATTTCTCCTCTTTTAAAGTAATTTATTACCTCATAAAATTTGCAACACAACACCCTGAAATGGCTGAAAATAGTTGACTGCAACCCGAAGTTCTCTATGGAGGTGAATATAAGTACGTTTGTGTTAGTGAGTGCAACTACTGTCTATACTGTGCCTACAGCTTTTCCTGACACCTGTCGTCTGATAGCTCATTTACATAAAATTATTTCAGCGCGTGACGGCCATCTCTTACTTACTTACTTAAAACAGCCTTAAACCGCCTAGGCAATGATGGTCATCTCGCTTTTACTTTTTGGCTTTTACCGGGCTTTCAAAACAAGTACAAATCTTCGTGCTGAAGCAATTGTTTTTTTTTTAATTTGGAAGTAATTTTATATGAAACTTTGAAACCTGCTTCTGACTGGTGTTACCATACGCGATAAATGCCAAACTTACGATAAAACGAAAGTGAAACTTGTTTATGTATGTATCTACAATTTTAACGTGCAAAGCGCTCTACTCAAAAATTATTGGCGCATATTTTAAAGTGGAGAAAAAGAATTCAATAGTGGTAGGTGCTGTAATTTTTTTTATTTTTAGGCACATAAAATTTAAAAATTTATTTATTTTTTAGGCACTATAAAATTTAAAAAAGATATTTAAGGTTTCTTAGCTTCTGCAATGTACCTAAATGGGAAATAGTGCGAATAAAACGTTTCCCTTGGATTGGAAAAGCTTAAAAAATCTGCAAACAATAATTAGCGGATCCTAAAAGTTTAAGTTTTTCCCCGTCTGCGAAAGTCGATAAATATCCTGAACTCTTCTTTGTCTGAAATGTTCTCTGGCAGCAGTATGTGCTTCCGTTGGTGTTATAAAGACTGGGGCTTGCCTTCAATATAATAAGAAGATGATACAGTTTTTCCGAAGACTACCTAATGAGCGTTCTTAAATCCTCCCTCTTTAAATTAATGAGCCTGGCCGATGCTCTTTCTGATAGTTATATAAAGAGATTGGTCTGCCGCTGTCCTAGGCTGCTAAGGCAGTGCTGCCCAAACTGTTTGTTTTTCCAGTTGCTTATGATCTAACTTGTGTCAGCCTTGGTGAGCTACAAAAGGGTTTCGGACCCATACAAAGGTGGTAATATAGAGGTAGTTTTTAAAAAATTTGGCCGTTTCTTGTATATTTTTTTTCAATGCAAGTATAAAGGTACAAAACCTTTAAGGTTAAATTAAAGGTGAAAGTAATGAGTTCTTAAAAAGCAACAGAAAGTTAGCATAAGTAAAGCTTTTTGTAAGTAATCGTTTCATATCTCTGTAGCGGACCTTACGTTGCGGACGTTTTTTACATAGTAAAAAAATTGTCTGCATACAAAATTGAAATTTCCGCTGGGAAACACTCATATTTCCTAATTTTCGGTACTGTCCGATTTGTGCGTCACCTTGCGCAGGATTCCCTCCGTTTTTCAGAAATTCTCAATTATCGCGAACAGCGCCACCTAGCGGAATTTGTATTTCTACAAATTGTACTGTCATTGTGAGCTGTACCATGTGCCGAGTTTTAAGTCCATACCTCGCTAAAATATTGAATCAAAGCCGATCCCAAGATTCCCAATATCAAACGAGTTTTCGAAATAGCTCGATCCATGCGCCACCTAGTGAAATTCTTTCGGTTAAATATTTTACTCTCACCAGGCTCTGAAAAATGTGTCAAGTTTCAAGACTCTAGCTTACCGGGAAATCACTCAAAAATCGATCGCAAAATTCCTCCGGGTTTTCAGTAAGTTTCAATTATCTCGATCAGCGCCACCTATCGGAATTTTGAATTTTACAAATTGTGTTGTCATTGAATCCTGAACTATTTGCTTAACTCCAAGTACCTACATAGATCGCCAGGAAATTAGTTTTGAGGGTGCAAACAAGAGGACTTAAAAAAAGATAGTAACAAACTCAGAAAAACACTTTAAGGTAGTCTTTACGTACAAAATTTAACATAAAACAAAAGGTGCCCTCATTTTTTTGGATCAGTTTACGTTTTGAGTAATATGTTATTTATACAGGTTTCTCATATACCAGGTTGGCCATAAGTTAAGTTCAGTTAAGTATACGTAAAAACTAATTGGGCCCTAAATTTTAATATTAAGGGCACAAAATTGTTGGCAGTTTTTGATATTGAGCACCTAAATAAAATAATAATTTTGCGGAAATGAATCACTCTAATGTATACACATTCCAAAAGTTGAAAATACGTTACAAACTTTCCGAGCAAAAAATCAGAAGATCCACAAGTATTAAAATGTCGTTTTTCTAACTAAAAAAATTCCCAAAAAAAAGCAAACAAAAGGAAGCAACGGTCAACCACTTTAACCGAAATTGATTAATTCAATTTCAATTTGGCTACACTTAATGTGCCATCATTAGTCTTTTGAATTGGCTCGAAACCGAAAAACGGCAATAACAATTACAACAAACACTTTTTTTCACAAGTACCAATTTGCTAGAAAAATAGTGTTGCAAAGTTTGTCATACTTGTTGGACGCACAAATTACCAACAAAGCAAAAGAAAAGAAAAAAAAGTTTCAGGAAAATACGCTGGTCAGCCATGAAACGACAAAAGTGCGAATGTGGGCCCCAACTTCCATGAAGGATAAAAGAAATTGGTGTTGAATGTGAAAAGCTAGTTGTAGTTGTGTTGTGTTGTAGGTTGTGCTGCTGTAATAGTAACTAGTTACAATTACAAAAATCAGTGAGATATTTATCATTTTGTTGTTATTGCTTTAACATGTTACTACTCGTTTGCCATGAATTGTGGTCGTGTGAAACTAATGGCTGAACACTAAACCAAAAGGAAGGGGTGATGGTGATCATGATGGCTACAATGGCCGATTTCCCCTGAAGCCAAAATGCCCACATTTAAGCATTGTACAAAGGAAGTGTCAACAACAGCTGAGACCCCCACTCGGCTTTGGCGGCCAGAGCACAACTGACAGGCTCTCTGAATGACTTGCTTGACTGGACTCTGGTTTGTTATTAATTTCAACGTCAACGAATACAGACGCATACAAACAAATAAATGGACTTTCCTTTAATGTTAGCACAACAAACGCATGGGAGTTGTTTTTCTATTGTCATTTAATGTAAAGCGTGTTGCCACTTGGTTAATGCCACTCATATGTAGGAATGTGTGAAGCACAAAAAAAACATGAGAGCAAAAAAGTGAGCAAAGTAATTTTTCAACAAAAAAAAATGACAACATCAATACAAATTCTTGCGAAAAAAGGAGCAACACATGTTAGCATTCCAAAAGGGGAAAACTCTAGCTGTCCGTGTTCTGTGCGCAAGAAAAAAGAAAATGGTAAATATTTGTAGAAATTTATCTCGCCTAAGAAGAAATTAAAAACACATTTATATTGGTTAAAGAATTCTATTCTCAGAGGTAATATTAAGCGCAACAAGAGCAAATGAAGCGAAGGAGAACAAGGCTTTAAGACGTTAAATGTATGTCGTACTTACGTAAGATTAAGATTAAGCGGAAAATTTCATGAGTATCAGGAAATAATTTAATGAGGTTGATGTTTCCGGAAGGTTGAAAAACTTAATTATTATGGAACGGATTACCGTCATCCCTTGCAAATTTTGGGCTTAAGACCACCTGGTTCCGGCAATATGTCATTCTCAGTGTCGAAATTAAATCGATTTTCAAAACATATCGATCACCGAGTTCGATTTTGTCCAATAGTCTTACTTCCCTACATAAACTTTTCAAAGAGAAATCGAAAAAAAATATCAAATAAGTGGCAACTTTATAAAACGCCTCAAGTGGCAAATCCAAGTAGAACATCTTTGAATGAAGTATACTATCCACATACAAAATTTCATCCAAATCGGCCAAAATACGAAAAAATAAATCAAATGCAGTAAGGGGCAACTCATTCAGCGTAAACCTGTCAACGACCAAAACAATATTTTTCAGTACACTCAGAAAAAAACAAGAATTTTGTTCTTAAATCAAGAATTTGGGTCACGAATATTCTTATACGAAGTACAAAATTCTTATATCAAGAACTTTTTTCTTAGATCGGAAATTCTTATCTCAAAAATAATTTTGTCCGAATTTAAGAACGCTCGGGGCTATTTCAAGAACAATATATTCTTAGGATTAGTTTGTTATTCTTACTCCAAGAACGTTTTGGTTTCATTCTCGGCGAAGTCAATATAATTTCTTATATTGACCGATAATCGAACTCAGGACCCTCGAACGCTCAACCAAGGTGTCTACTACAATTCCATGTTTGTTGTTGTTGTTAACAGCAAAACACTCCGCGAAGGTTTTGGGGAGTGATGCTGAAGTTGACAGTCCTTGGCCGGATATGACCCCGGTACGCTGCGGTACTCCCTTGCGGTACTGCCCGACTGTCGTGGTAGCGATTTGGTATGACCAGTGGAACCTTCTAGGTCATGTCATCCCTCCATCCGTGAGGAAGGAGAAGATGGTTAATGAGAGGTGAGAGGCATCATATCCGTAGATCAACCATCGAGTAGCACGTCAATTACCTATGTGCATATTAGTCGCCTCTTACGACCGGTATGCCTAACTCGGGCATATTCTAAACCCCTAACCCGCAGGGGGGGTCGTTTACTTTTGCTTGCCAGCGTCTAATTACAGCTTTGTTCTAAATAACAATTTCCCACTTTGTTTTGTTGCCCCCACCGAGAATCGAACAGACACTTAATCATATTCGCAGGATATTGCCTTGACTTAAGCCCACAAGTAACACTCTAGGATAGAACCGTAATCGGGCGACAGAAGCTCTATATTTTGGATTTAGCAGCTTTTGTCATCAAACAATTTTTGGTAGTTGTAAATTTATTTTGAGGCTTTTCTTTTGTTTGCCAACTGCAGAATCGGCTACTCCTTCGAACCTCAACAAAATGTCGATTTTGCTAAGAACGGGACTTAGCAGGTTTACACTCTTAGCCGACGATATTGTTAAAAACACATTACAATATATCAATAGTAAGAAAATATATTCATTTGAAGTTTTTAGCTGTTTGTTGGACATTTTTTTTGTTTTGGATTTGGTCCGATTTGGTCGGTAATTGGGTGGAATATTTTTTTTAGTGGCAACCCTGATGACTTCAACGGGCTATATTCTTCGAGATCCTTCAGATTTTTTATTTAGGTCTTATCTGATTAACCGACTGCTAGAGAGGGCAATGACCAAAAAGTGCACCTGCCGGACACAAACTCCCCAAGCACTCGATAAATAGCAGCAAACTTATCATTCACAGTGCAGCATTTCAATACCCAATGCAATGGCATAATTCCTAAACTCATTTGCGCCTTTGAAACGTTGGGGATTCATTCGTACTGAAGGGGGTACATTCAGTGAAAATAACTCTGCTACCAAAGTTACTACACTTTTGAGTGATTTACTATATCTATTTCACTTAAATCCCCTAATATTTTTCAACAGGACTTATTGTTCCCCATCCGTTTGCTCTAAGCATTAAGTGCGGTGCCATGAGTCGCCGTGAAAGACGTTAATGAGCGTCCATTACGCGGACAATGCGGTTTCCTATGAGCTTTGCCGTATCTTTTCAACGCTTAGCTGTGTTATTTAAAATAGATTTATGTGCTCACCGGTCGTACCCCACAGACTTTAAGATAGGTGAAATTTACAAACTTACATATACGTACAAATATCCTTTAAATGCTGGAGTGGTTATCTATGTATATATTGCTACGAGGGAAGGCAGATGTGTATGGCTCTTGTAAGGTTGGACCAAGCAGAGGCTTTCGGAATAGAGATGGGCGCGTGCATAGTTTTTGCTGCACGACACGAGACGGTCACGAAACAGACTTTCGAAAGTAGGCACTAATGCGCACGGGAAAAAAACCACTAAAACACGGCACGACACGCACGAAAAAAATAAAACTGTATATATAGTTTCTTCTTAGCATACAGGGAGACGTTGCGAATGGGCGCAACCCGCAGTGTATGGCAACGCTATAGTTAGGCGAGGAAGGAAGAGAGACGCCTTTTCAGAAAAAAGAAACGTGAAGCCGAAAGACGTGAGTGTGAGGAGCTTGAGAAGCTGGCTGACAGAAATGATGCCCGGAAATTCTATGAAAAGATCCCGCGGATGACGGAAGGTTTAAAGACCGCAAGTTCCTGTAAGGACAATAATGGCGACCTGGTAACCGACGTACAGAATGTACTTAAATTATGTAGGGAGCACTTCTCCTCACTGCTAAATTGCGAGGGAGCCGTCGAACCCGATACCCCAATCCCTGACGATGGAAAAGTCGTCCCATCACCTGACTATGATGAAGTGAGTATAGCTATATCCCGGCTCAAAAACAACAAATCGCCTGGGAAAGACGGACTACCCGCCGAGCTGTTCAAACACGGAGGCGAAGAGCTGGTAAAAGGCATGCATCAGCTCTTATGCAGAATATGATCAGATGAGTGCATGCCTCCAGATTGGAATTTAAGTGTTCTCTGCCCAATCCACAAGAAAGGCGATCCCGCTAACCCCACCAACTACCGCGGAATCAGTCTTCTTAATATCGTATATAAGGTTCTTTCTAGCGTATTGTGTGAAAGACTGAAGCCCATCGTAGGCAAACTGATTGGACCTTATCAGAGTAGCTTTATACCTGGTAAGTCTACCATCGACCAGATTTTCACGAATCCTGGAGAAGAGCCATGATAAAAGAATCGACCCTCACCATCTCTTTGTCGATTTAAAGCCGCTTTTGACAGCGTAAAAAGGAGTTGCCTGTATGCTATATAAAGCTTATACGGCTTTGCCAAATGACGTTGAGCAAAACCAACAGCTCCGTCAGAATCTGGAAGGACCTCTCTGAGCCATTTGAAACCAAATGGGGCTTCAGACAGGGCGACTCCCTTTCGTGCGATTTCTTCAACCTGATGCTGGAGAAGATAATTCGAGCAGCAGAGCTAAACCGCAATGGCACAATCTTTTACAAGAGCGTGCAATTGCTGGCGTATGCCGATGATATTGATATCATTGGCCATAACAGCCGCGCCGTAAGCGCTGCTTTCTCTGGGTTGAATAAGGAAGCGAAAAAAGTGGGTCTTGCAGTGAACGAGGACAAGACGAAGTATCTGCTGTCATCAAAGAAAGAATCGGCGCACCTGTGCCTTGGCAGCCAAGTCACCATTGATAGCTACAAGTTTGAAACGGTGAGAAACTTCGTCTATTTGGGAACCAACATTAACACCGAAAATAATATCAGTCTAGAAATCCAACGGAGTATCACCCTTGCCAACAAATGTTACTTTGGAATAAGTAGGCAATTGAAAAGTAAAGTCCTCTCTCGACAAACAAAGATTACGCTCTATAAGTCTCTCATCATACCAGTCCTGATGTACGGCGCGGAATCATTGACAGTGTCAAGAGAAGATGAGATGGCCTTTGGAGTATTTGGTCCTTCCCGTGATGCCAACGGCGAGTATCGAAGGAAATTTAACGATGAGCTGTACGAGCTTTACGCACACCTGAACATAGTTCAGCCGATTAAAGCCCAAAGGCTCCGCTGGCTGGGTCATGTTATGCGAATGGACAAAGAAGCACCAGCACAGAAAGTTTTCCTATCGACACCCGAATTTGGCAGCAGAGGAAGGGGAAGACCTCGACTGAGATGGAAACAACAGGTGGAGGATGACTTGAACTCCCTTGGGGTTTCCAATTGGCGTCAGTTATCGCTAAGAAGGAATGACTGGCGTGCTTTGATACGAAACGGCCAAAATCGCCTAGGCGGTTAAGCGTCATTATGACGCAAGCCAAGATTAGATTTAGATATATAGTTTTTTACTGTCGATTTTCTATACTGGCGATGTATCTTAGCTAAAATTGTATTGAACTTTCGTTCAGATAGGCCGTTAGGGTTTTTTTTATTTTGGACTCAACACGAGCACGACACGAAATCGCATTTTTGAACACAAGAACATGGGTACACGCGTGCGTCAAGGTCAAAAACTCGCGCGGGGCCCATCTATATTTGGCACGCCGCACGGTGGTCCAGTCGCGGAAAAAATTTATTCGTATGTTTACCTAATTTTCAGATTTCAGTGATGCAGTCTTATAAAGAAAATGTTTTTGTTAACGAATATGTAGACATAGAGAAACAAATAATTGGTTCTGCAATACTAACTATTGCATTACTGAAGAGGGAAATAATGATTACAGAAAGTACAGCCCTGTGTTTTCTAGGAAAAGTGATACGAATTCTACCAATACAGATAATGTTAATACACAACAAATGTTCGACTTTTATACAGTATCTTTCATCACGAGCTTATCAGCCACCCCTCGTAAACAAAAAGCAACACATTAAATAAAAAAATATCAAACACATTAATCAAAAACACAATGGTTTGAAAATATAAACATTTAGGTGCTTCCGCTCTCCTTCTTTCCTTATAATTTGATGTCTGAAGAGAAATGAGGGAAAAAATGGTAAAATTATTTATTTTCTTTTTACCCCATTCAAAGGTGAAACATTTGCACTCTAGGGCAATTCTTTAGATTTTCGATGGCTCACAGTCATTAAAAACATAAAAAATTGAAATATAAACAAAACTTTATCAATGGACAATATTTTGAGGCGCTTAAAGGCAGAACTCCACAGAAAGCGTTTTGGGTAGCTGAGGTGTTTTATAATTCACCATTTGTCAGTTATTTTATTTCGACGCGCCCAAGCGGGCTGTTGCAGAGCTCTAGCACTGCTCTCTTATCGTTTAAAGTGACATCATTATTTTGTATTTTGTGGTACGCACCAAAACCATAACCAACAAAAGCATTTTTTCTGGCGAAATGTGCAGTTAAATGTCATCAAAAAATAATCACATAGCGTTATTTTGTTATTTTCTTGCTTTCTCATTTCCATTTGAATGCTGCTCGTAGATACCGTTACTTGATTTGGGGTGATAAAATATTTTTTACCCCACTTCAACACTCACCAACGGTAAATGGGGGTAAAACAACAACAAAACACTAGAAATAACATATTGTTTAAAGCAAATAAAATAAGAAATAATAAAAAAAGGTACGACCACTTAATAGCAATGTCAATATGTTTGTTTTGTAATGCCCTCAAATTGTTAAGTGAATGACATGTAAATGGCCAATTCCCGTGCACTTACAATTCGTTACACACTTCACTTTAGATGGCATAAAGATTGCATATTACTGCTTTGGCGAGTGTAACACTTGTGCGTAATAGCTTTAGTTAATTTTTTTTGCCTGTGAATATTTCTTTATCTATTTAAGGATGTGATCTTTCCAAGAATACTTTTTAAATTTTTGTCACTTACCTTAACACCAATGTGAATCGGCGAAAAATCGCTATGTAGTGCTGAAGATAATATTGGTAATGGCATGGGAAGGGGGCAGGACATCATGGTCGCTACCTGTAAGTTAAAAAGGAAATTTTTTTATGAAAATTTGTTTACTCAAATGTTTTAGTTGTAATATCATTAAATTACTTTAACTATTTCAGAACTACATACTTTATACATACTTAAAAGTAAGAAGGTGTGGATGTGTACAATGATTCAGCCACGGAAAAATTTAGTATTATAAAGAAATGTTCAAACCAAGGTATGAAACCGATTAAAATAACGTTCCGGTTTCGGTTTGGTAACGTGTTTCGGTTACGGTTCCGGTTTCGTTCTTCAACATTTATCCCGCTAACTTGTAAAAAAAAAACTAAAAATGCAGCACACCAAAAGTTGAAAGAAAAGGTAAGCAAAAATCTCGTTAGAGGTTATGATAACCGGTGTTACATATATCGCCGCCATTCGAAATAGGTCTGAATTTTCAAATAGGTCTGAATTTTGATAACTTTTTTTCGGATCCCGTAAATTTTTTCGATGGCCTCATTCAACTATATTCAAATTATCTCTTTCAGATTTTTGATACTGATAACAAAACGTGTCTTTTGCAACCTTGCTCGACAATCTTCCATAAACATTTTTCAGGGTACCATTTCGTAAAAGAAAACACTTACATATGTGTCCACTAAAGAAAGTATGACATTACAAAAAATTCAAAACCGTTCGGAACCGGTTCCGGCTTTTGAAACTTTTTCGGTTTCGTTCTTTTTCAGATAAAAATAACGGTTTCGGTTTTCAAAAATTAATCGTTTTGAATCGGTTACGGTTACGGTGAAATTAGATGCAAAATTATAAAGAAATATTCAAATATGAACACTTCATTATTACTTTCGTTCATTCAATTCATTATACCTTTGCTACTTTTGATAGCCAAAAAGTTTTTGTGCTACAATGTGCTACGCTTTCCAACTATAAAAAAATGAAACTTTAGAATGTATTCTATCGATTCCTGAAAAAAAAGTTTGCCCATATTTTCCCTCCTTTACGTAAAATTGATTTACAAGGTTAGGTTAGGTACTGGGACCACTCTTATTTTTTCCGTAAATATGCATGCAGCCGAAACACTGCATCGCACCATTGTGAAAATCTTCCGGCTCCTTGAGGATGATGAGAAACCGAACGAGGTAGTTAACACAAAGAGGCGACTGAAGTATGTACCTGTAACTCGTCGGTAGGCATCGCTCATGTTCAGCAAAAAAGCACCAAGGAATCGATTCAGGTGCATAATTTTTCGTAAAAAAATTATATTTGCCGTTAATTTTTTCTCGTATTTTGGGGTGACTCCAAGAAGATATATGCTGCTAATTTGTATCCTTCAAATTTGCATTCAAACCACTTTTGATTTTACCTGTACCGGCACTTGAACCTAGCGCCAATGGTGTGGTAGGTTTTGAATGCTTGCTATTAATGAATTATCTCAAGCTAGACTTCAGATTCAATCATCACCAATTGAACTTAGTTCGAGTATATTTAAGAACCGCACTTAAAAGTTCACAAAGTTTTGTAATAAAAAGTTGCCGAAATTTCAACTCTTTTTGACTTGCAACACAAGGTCACAACTGGCTTGCCGACACGCACGCAATTTCCAATAAACACAAATGTATGGGTTTACATTGTGATTGTGCGAAATATTAATACCACAATGTTGATCTAGCCCCCCTACCAATTGTTGTAAACAATGAGTAAGCAATTCAAGTGCAAGTATGGCAAGTGTACGCTCCACATAACTACATACCGACACTAAGTACCATAAGGCGGCGACAAGTCATGTCGGTCGGTATGCAACAATGCCGCACGCGCATTTTATTGCTCATCGTTGATGGATGGTTTTTGCTGCTGCTGCTGCGCTCATGCCAAAGTACTAATTTCCGTAGATCCTTAACAGAATATTGCAACATTGCATTTCATTTCGTGTTTCTTGTTGTCCACGCTTTGTTGCTTCGCTAAAAATGACAAATCGCGCACATGTCGCAAATGTTATGCATTTTTCGTGATAACAAGGATAGTTGCAATGTTGGTGCATCTAGTGCAGCGATGCTCAAACGCACACTACCAAATTGTGCGATTGTGTTGAAGTATGAGAGAGCTTCTTACTACACCCAAAAAAAATCCAAATACCCAATTAACAAAACATTTTGTATAAAACAAAATACATAAAAATTAAATGGGGTAGTAGTAAAGTAGTAAGGCAACAAAATGCATTTTTTGAATACAAATTTATAATTTAAAAAAAAATTATGAAAAAAATGTAGAGAACGACTAGAAAAAAAAATTACAAAATATCAGGCAATTTTATTAACGGCTTAAGATTAGTATCTTACAGTAAAATTCAACTAGCTACAAAACTGCGTATTCGAGAAAAGTCTAAAAACTCCATGCCACAAGTTTCAAGTTTTGCCGAAAACTTGGCGAATTTTCCTAAACTTTGCACAAGCCTTTTAACTTTAATTTATTTCTGTTGCAGATTTGGCCATTTTTGAAATTAAAATTATAAAAACACGCAATAAATATTTTAAGAATAAAACTACTTTCATGCGTAGCAGTCAACAGCCGTTGATTAAGTGATTCGCAAACGCACTTTAATTTTCCACAATGTATAGAGAGCGCTTGACTTGTACATGTGAGCAAATCTATGAGAGAGCAATAAAGTCGGCCGCCCGCGGGCTAAAGCGTTCAGCAGAATCAATCCGTCAGTACGTCGAAATAACTGACAGCAAAGTAGACTGCGGGTGTTTGTATGCGTAACGCCATATACGACGGATACGTCAAAGTAGAATTTGCTCTAAAATTGACGCACGTCACGCAACTGACGTATTGGCGGATTGATTCTGTTTCCTGCTTTAGTAACGATCGTCACTGATCTAATGATTTGATAGTGTGTGTACTTACATTAGTGTGGTTCAATAATTCACAATACTTAGTGAGCTCTTACGTTATAATTCTTTAACCAATGTTGTGTGTTTTTGCGCACATAGAGCAAAAAGTCACATAAAATGCCCTCTAAATGAGAAGGATTTCTCTATGATATTTTTCCAATAAGATGACCGTCTTATTATGACTGGGTTTCTCTTTTTAATAAAACTGAGTAGATAATCACATAATATTAAGAAGATTTTCTTTTTAATATTTCAAATTAAAAAAACCAAAAATGAACCTCAACCCAGATGTCTAGTCAGTCTAGTCTAATCTACACTACCATGCCATCGTATACTTAACTTGCCAACGTCTAATTACACCTTTGTTCTTTTTGCCTCACCACATGTCCACTTGCCTTATTCCCTTCACCGCGAATCGAACTAAGAATTATTATCTGCTGAACGGAGATCTCTACAATGATGCTATCGTGTGCTTGTGCTTGGTAGCGTCGAATTACACATTCGAAGAAGGCATACCTGAATTTGAATTAATAAGGGATCTTTTAAAAATAAATAGTTTTCCTTTTCAATAAATTCAATATGAATCTAGTGAAAATAAGAGGATGTTCTCATTAATTTACTTTAAACAGGTTTTCTCATAAAAACAAGCAGATTTCTTCTAACTTTTGACAAAAGTACATAAAAAATTCATAAATAAGAAGCTAACTCCTTGTTTTTAGCCGATTTCCTTTTCAGTAAATTTGAGAAGAAATTCAAGCTAAAATTTAGAAGATTTCCTAGCACAAATTTCTTCAAATTTGTCCCCACTCGCTCTCCCCGGCCAAAAAGCTTTTTTAGACGTCGATCTCTTTGATTATAGGTGAACTTTTCGGCTCTGTGCAGGAGTCTCACGGGTTCACCTACTTTCATTTATTAAAGTTAGGGTGAACATTTTTTTTGGTTGAGCCGCCTTAATGTTCATTTATATTACCAATTCTAGAGTAGTCATCAAATGCAATACAAACATCTATTTACACTCAATCAAATGTTTATGTTGCTTTTATGTGTTTTGGCTATGGCTGTATGCGTGAGGCGGAAGTACCACATTTAAACTCAGCTCATCCGGAAACGCTTTTGAATTATTCATAAGCTGTTGAAAGTACACCATAATTATTTATAAATACATACTAGATTTATAGAAAATATAACATTTCGCAATTCGTGCAACATTTTTGGTGAAATTCTCACAAAACCGCAACCACATTTTCGCTATGCAGCTTCCCCAACATCCGCAATCGCAGTTTCACTATATGCATACATACATATACATATATGGGTAAATATGTATGCAGTCGTTCACAAGCTTTCCTCCGTCATTCGGGTAGCAATAAAATTTGAAATGAGAATCCACTGCTTGCAACAACAAGGCAATAATGTGACAAAATGTGCATCCTTCATCAAGTGGTTGACATTAAAAGTTGCCATAAAGTCAGTTGGCTGAAGTAACATAGTGGAAAATTTCGTAAGCATAAGTATTATTTACAACAGCGTATATGCTCAACATGTGTCAAAATTTTCTCAGTTATAAACCGTGCACTAAATTTGACTTGCAATGTTGCATCAACGAAAAAAGTCAGCTGTTGCTTTTATCGCAACTCGAAAGTGAACATCGTTTCATTGGCCAAGCAAACACACACACACACACGCACTCGTATGCACATCGATAAACTCGCTGACTGATTGACTGCATGAAAGATTTTGACTGACAATCATTACTTTCGGGATGTTCGCCGGCTTTTTTTAACAGTCGCAGCAGCTATAAAATTAAATGAGCCCAACAACAATAACACATCTTTCATTCAACAACAATTTTCTTAATAATTTTGAGTCATAAATTTTGAATATTGCCAAAACTACTTTGGTGAAGTCTAGCATAATAGGGATGCTAATATGTATTGTCTAAATAAAAAAAAATGGCGGCGATATACCAACAGGTCATCATAACCTCTAACGAGATTTTTACCCGAGCTTCTCTTTCCAACTTGTGGTGTGTTGCTTTTGAGTTTTTCCTACAAGTTGGCGGGACCTACAGTTTTTTGCCGACTCCGAACGGCACTTGCAAAGCAAATGAATTTTTTGCTGAGAAGCTTCTCATGGAAGAAATACACCCGGAGAGTTTGCCAAACTACTGCCGAGGGGCGACCCGTTTAGAAAAATTCTTTTTCTAAATAATTTTTTTGTCGGGCATCGAACCGCCACGACTTGGGCGCGGGCGTTATTTCACTGCACCGTATAAAGGTTGTAAAAGTAAAAGCAACGTCTTTTAGATAAGAGAATGAACATATAAGTATTTAGACTAACACATTCCACGAATACATACATACATATGTACATATGTATGTGCATTAGACTGGGCCAAAAAAAATGTTTTTTTCAAAAATTATATTGATTTTTTTTAGAAAAGGTGAAACAAATTACTGTAACTTTTTCAGATTTTTAAATTAAGGTCTATCATCGCTCGTTTAGATTTCACAGATTTCATTTTTTGCGTTCTTCATGTTTAGATGCCAAACTCTGCGAATTGCGGAGCAATAGTTGGACAAAATTATGTTTTTTCAAAAGGCTCTTTTATTTAGTAAATATAATGACCCCAAAAAATTGGTTTTTCAAGCCTACTATAGTTTTTTTTTTTTTGGTATTGGAGATGACCAGTGTCACTTACGTTTCATGGAGGCGTCACTGACGTTTAAAATCTCGTAAATTCGTTACAGAAATGAGGTTTTATTAGACCTACAATGAGCCACATGGTGTTTCAGTTAAAATTTCTAACAAATATTCCTTGATAAATCACCTATATTAAAAAATTCAGCACCCAACGTACGCAAAAATGTATTCTTTTATACTGCATCCAAAGGTGTATATTTTTATCTATCCATCTTTTTAAGCACACGTAATACGTATGTCACTTTCGACATCTCTTAACCCCAATAGGGCTTATTTTTTCTACTGCTTCTGTATCATATTGGATATTTTCTGTTTTTTGACTTATTGATCTTCTCACGTTCACTATCCAACATTATACTATTCCTCCATGTTTTCATTATAACAGCATAAATACTTTTTTCTACAATTGGCTGCTCGATCGTCAAAAAAAATGCACCTTATTTTTCTTGGCGTAGGTTTTGAAATCAAGATAACTTTTACATATATGTTTTGGCGTCACTTGCGTTTCATTTACCTATTTAGATTTTTAGCAAGAAATTATATGTATTACAGCTAAGCATCACTTAAAACTTAGCTTCAGTTCATTTATTTAACCCTTCTTACACCGCTCATTAACTCTAGTATCTTACTATAAAATTATGGAAACCAAAGAGAAAGAAAAGAGTACTGTGTTTAATAAATTTTTCGATTTTTTATACCGTAACTCTTTAATTCAATTTGAACAGGGTGACCAACATTTTTCATATAAAAAGTATATATTTATGAGAAGCTTGGTCTACCAACTTGCCAATAGCGGTATTTTGGAAACTCTACAACAAAGCCAATTTTCCTCAATTTCAACTCACTTTTCTAGGATTTGCCCATATCGTCGCTCGCTTGCCAGAAGCATGATTGTGCCAAAATTAAAATTTTGGGAAATCATATTTGAAAGTTTATTGCTCTCATAAATATATTTTTGCAAGTTATATTCGGGTTGTACACTTTCCCCTGATATAGTTTTTACTTTAATATTCCTTCAATTCGTCAAGATAATGCACATTCATCTTTTAAAAACTTCAAAACTAAATTTTTTAAATATTTCTTTGCGCCTGAGGCATGAATGTGACGCACATTCGTGTTTTTGGCGCAATAAAAAGGTCTAAAAATTTGATTTCTAAATTTTTAAAAATTTTCTTTGTGCCATATAAAGGAATGTGAATCAAAATTGTTACATATACGCCGTGGCATCTCTTGTTGAGGGAATAACATTCATACTTCTGGCAAAATTTAAATTAAAAAAAAATTGGAAATTCAATTTTTAGACATTTTTGTTGGGCCAAAAACATGAATGTGTAGCACATTCGTTTTTCTGGCACAATTCTGAGAGATTGAAGTACACATTCATGCAAATGGCATTGCAAATTTCCGAGGGTCCCTTGTACTTTGGAAATCCAGGATTTTCGTGAATCGTAAAGAAACGAGAGCCTCATCACGTACCTATTGGAAAATTGTCACATTCATGCCTCTGGCATGCGAGCGACGATATATAAAAATGAATGCCCATTTCCCTCGGTGATCACATCACGCCTGAACGGATGGACCGATTTCACTAATTTTTTTTATTGTATTTGTTTTTGCCCGGAGAAGGTTTTTAAAAATGAAAAAGTTAAAACAATTTGTGGAATCATGACATATTGACCAAAATGTGGACCAGGGTTGACCCAGAATGTGTTTTTACGATATGGGTATCAAATGAAAGGTGTTGATGAGACTTTTCACAAGGAGCAGTTTTCAGGTTCATCTGTGAACTCGTTTCGACCTTTAGGTGGACGAAGGCTGACCCAAGAATATGTTCATATAATAAGTGTCCGTAAGAGTGGATTTTAGATTCATATGAACCCAAGAGACAAATTACTATACAAACGATAAAGTTCAATAAGTTTGTTGAATTCTAAGATATTGACCAAAATGTTGACCAGGGTGACCCAGAATGTGGTTATACAATATGGGTAACAAATGAAAGGTGTCGATGAGAGTTTTCACATGGAGCTGTTATCGGGTTCATCTGTTTCCAAAATATGTTCATATAATATAGCTATCAAATTAAATATGTTGATGTGAGTTTTCACAAGGAGCGGTTTTTAGATTCATCACCCGCTTAAAAGGGATAGGGATAGGGATAGGAATAGGGATAGGGATAGGGATAGGGATAGGGATAGGGATAGGGATAGGGATAGGGATAGGGATAGGGATAGGGATAGGGATAGGGATAGGGATAGGGATAGGGATAGGGATAGGGATAGGGATAGGGATAGGGATAGGGATAGGGATAGGGATAGGGATAGGGATAGGGATAGGGATAGGGATAGGGATAGGGATAGGGATAGGGATAGGGATAGGGATAGGGATAGGGATAGGGATAGGGATAGGGATAGGGATAGGGATAGGGATAGGGATAGGGATAGGGATAGGGATAGGGATAGGGATAGGGATAGGGATAGGGATAGGGATAGGGATAGGGATAGGGATAGGGATAGGGATAGGGATAGGGATAGGGATAGGGATAGGGATAGGGATAGGGATAGGGATAGGGATAGGGATAGGGATAGGGATAGGGATAGGGATAGGGATAGGGATAGGGATAGGGATAGGGATACGGATACGGATAGGGATACGGATACGGATAGGGATAGGGATAGGGATAGGATGGGGATGTGGGGATAAGAATGCAGGCACACTAATTTTTGGCAGGACAACGTCTGCCGGGTCTGCTAGTTTGGTATAAAAACGACAAACTTTTATTGTAAAACACTAGGGGGACTCATCAAAGCTTATAAAACCCTTATAAAGCGTGTAAACGTATAAATTTATCAACTGTGTAAATGAACTGTCAAAATTTGTATGGAACGCAGTTTATACAAATTTGATAAACTTCCGCGTCGATTTTGGTGTGTAAAAGAGTGCGTAAATTTATACAATGCAATGACGACGTTCGACATGTAATTTTTTTAATGCATTCAATGCACACTGGAAAAAAAAGAAGAATATGCTGAAAATGGGTCGAAAATTACCTTTTTAATGAGAATTTCGAAATAAAAGTTTTTGTTTGACATCAAGTACACATAAATTTATTTACCTCGCCATATTTTTGAAAGAAATCGATTTACCTACAAAAGTTGCATTGCGCAAAGTTTTCTCAGACTAGTTTTTGAGGCTAGAATACTAGAAAACTAGTCTGAGAAAATTTCACTCGAGGCAGCTTTTGTAGGGAACTCAATTTCCTACAAGGTAAAATGGTGTTTTACAACAATGGTTTGTCGTTTTTATACCAAATATGTAAAATCGAATGCTATGGATACACACACGGAGATTATCTCCAATAAATCAGATCCAAATTTTACCCTGACACACACAAAATTGGCCATCTAGTGTTTTGGTTGTATTTCTTGTGGTTTAAACTACATGTCGCTGAGAATTGTTTAATTTTTGGTGACATCTAGCGTCCAGTAGCGGTAAAATCGTAATTTTGGTACTATTCCTTGCTATTTTTGTTTATTTATCGGTGACAGTAGCGGCCAAATCGTAATTTCGTTTTCTGAAATCTGCTCAAATCTTCTTCATTTTTGGGAGTTTATAATGAAGATGACGCTCAAGTTAACTCTCAAAAGCGTTGTTAATTCTGAATTTGCGCTAATGTATCAGCCCTATAAACTATCGATGATAGGCCTCTAGACTTTAATTTAAAAATCTGAAAAAAGTACATTTATTTTGAAAAAACAAACAATTTTTTTTTGGCCCAGTCTAATGTGCATACTTGTTTACAAATTCATTTCCATTTCAATCAAGCTCGCCTTTTCTCTATACCGAAAAAAACTACTACATACGTTGTTTTAACATTATATTTTTCGTTATAACTGGAAACTGCAAAGTTCAGCTAAATTCTCTTTGTGCATACCAAATTATTTTAAAAGTTAGGCTTCTCGTTTACATCAAGCAAATTCCATTTTCTATTAACCACAAAAAAGAATTTGAAATGAAGCATAAATACTTTTTCCAAAACTAATTAACACCCTTCAGTAGCCTGTGACTTTTGTAACTTTTATTTGAGAAGTCCATGTTGACATGTACGAAAATTATTATACCTAAATGTATTTCAGAAAAATTGTGTGGGTGTAATATTCTGAAAGAAACAGGCTACTTTTATATGTGGTTGCTGAATTCGAAAGACCCCAAAGAGCAGCTTAGGTAATGAGAGTACAATAACGGACACCTTATCGAGGGCTAAATAAAGAACGCCTAGATCAGAATTACGTTCAAAGACGGCCTATCTATGCTCAAGAGAGAAAGACCTACTGTATTTTGTCCATGTATATTTTGGTATGCGTCGACTATACTTTTCAATTCATACGTTCCGCTTGGATACTAAATTGAATTGCCAACTCAATGTTCATAATAACAAGTAGGCAACTGTTTAGATACGTTTGACATTTGCATACGATTTGCACGGGGAAACTTGTAATAAAGCAATTTAACCCAAGTCGCGGTCAATGTGGGTGTATAAACAATATGTACATACAAAACCATAAAATACGTCATTATACTTAGTATTCTTTGCAAACGCCCAACTAAACAAAAGTCATAGTGCGAGTTGTTGTATTTTGCATTTTACCGACTAAAGGGCTGATTTCCCCGAAAGCGGTGACGCTATATAGCGTCCGTTACCTAGCGCTGAAGTACGTTGTCAAAAATACTGCCATGTAAAAGTAATTGAGTGTAAAGTAAGAAGACGGTGAAGTTCACCGTAATGTAATATAGCGTCCGACATGACGGTGGCAATTTTTCGTCAACGTTTTTTCTCCCCGTCATTGTCATAGCGGTGTCAATTCAGTAAAATTCTTCAAATTCGTTTACAAAAACGACAATTAATTGTTTTCAAAACGAATATTTTAAAAATATACAAGAGAAAAAAAAAGAAAAGTGGCCGCAAATTTACAATTTCAAATGGATCGAAGTCACCGCTATTTGCATGTAAGTTTACAGAAAAACGGTACTGCTAATGACGGTGAGCAAAGCTACTGCTATATAGCGAACGTTACATAGCGGCACCGCTTTTCGAGGAAACCAAGCCTTAAGTGCAAGGCTTGGCTGCAAATGTATAAGTCTAGCTGCACACACAGAGCCAAAAAGTTCACCTATAATCAAAGAGATCGACGTCTAAAAAAACCTTTTTGGCCGGGGAGAGCGAGTGGGGACAAATTTGAAGAAATCTGTGCTAGGAAATCTTCTAAATTTTAGCTTGAATTTCTTCTCAAATTTATTGAAAAGGAAATCGGCTAAAAACGAGGAGTTAGCTTCTTATTTATGAATTTTTTATGTACTTTTGTCAAAAGTTAGAACAAATCTGCTTGTTTTTATGAGAAAACCTGTTTAAAGTAAATTAATGAGAACACCCTCTTATTTTCACTAGATTCATATTGAATTTATTGAAAAGGAAAACTATTTATTTTTAAAAGATCCCTTATTAATTCAAATTCAGGTATGCCTTCTTCGAATGTGTAATTCGACGCTACCAAGCACAAGCACACGATAGCATCATGGTAGAGATCTCCGTTCAGCAGTTAATAATTCTTAGTTCGATTCGCGGTGAAGGCAATGAGGCAAGTGGACATGTGGTGAGGCAAAAAGAACAAAGGTGTAATTAGACGTTGGCAAGTTAAGTATACGATGGCACGTTAGTGTAGATTAGACTAGACTGACTAGACATCTGGGTTGAGCGTTCATTTTTTGTTTTTTTTTAATTTGAAATATTAAAAAGAAAATCTTCTTAATATTATGTGATTATCTACTCAGTTTTATTAAAAAGAGAAACCCAGTCATAATAAGACGGGCATCTTATTGGAAAAATATCATAGAGAAATCCTTCTGATTTAGAGGGCATTTTATGTGACTTTTTGCTCTGTGCATGGCGATTAGTCATTCTAACAATTAGTGTAGAAAACAAATGGGCAATTGGCAAAGCGATTTAGCAACCGCACACGTTTTTGCTATTATTTCTACGATTTCATAGATGCAAGCAAGTAGAATCAGGTGCAAGCGAAGGTTGCTTTTTTAGTTATTTATTTGAAGTTCAACTTTTTAGGTAGCGATGCTGTGCTCAGCTTGACACTGGAATTTTTAAGAAAGTTCGAAATTTAGAAGATAAAAAAAATTTGTTAGCCTGTTATTGCACTGAACGCCTCATATAATTACAAACGTTTTCTCTGTTTTGCAAACTTCCACCACTCCCATTTGCTGAACCCTCTATGTCGTATGTACTTGGAGTTATATAAAATTTAACATAAAATTGCTATATGTACCTAAAATGTTTTCACATCAAATTCTTCTTCTTTTCGAAAGCACACCCTTTACAACATCTTTACATCACATATTTATGTACCTGGATTTGTATAATATATGCTAATGCAGCTTAATATTTATACGAGTAAAGGTATTTCTGTGCAATCCAGCAAAACGTTCAATCTCTTCTTGCTTACTTAACATTTTGCATCGCAATTTTTATCCCAACGTCAGCTTATACAGTGGTGGCTTAAAATATCAGCGAGGTACCTAGTCCAATATATAATATATGTACGTATAAGACTTAATTATTGTATTTGAGTATGTATGCCTAACTTAAGTTGCGTTCTAAACGGATTGACCGATCATAACCAACTTTAGAACAGAAATTGAAAACCATCGATGAATTAAGAGGGATAGGGGAAAAGGTGCAGGCACCTTATATACAAATGGGATTTTTCATGGTGGATGTATAAATGGTTTCAATTGTAGTTCGATATATTTCAATATATTTATCGATAACTGAATTACTGGTAAAAAAGTGGTTCAACAAAAACCCTGAGATTTGTAGACAAGAAAGGCCACAGCTTTCATTTCGACTTCGATATATTTTTATATATCTTTCACTAAATGTGGATGCAAAAAACATTGCAAATTGCCTACAATATCTATCGGCATCAAAACAAAGGGACGGTTGTCAGATTTCGTTTGGACTTTGGTATATTTCGATAAATTTATCCATAACTGAGTTATCACTCATAGTATGGTTGCCCCAAAACCTTGGAATTCGTCAACAATATCATACGAAAGAGCAGGTATACAGGTTTCGTTTGGGCTGCAGTATATTTCGATATATTTATCGATAACTGAGTTATCGGTCAAAATTATATTGAAATTTGCCTACAATATGGGTATCAAACGAAAGGGGAGGTTTAGATGTTTCCTTTGGACGGCGATATATTTCGATATATTTACCCAGCAAACATAGCTCAACTTTTTCTCCAATCTTTGAAAAACTGTATAGTTTGATATCCAACACTCAACTTGAGAAACAGATTTTTTTTTTTTCATATAAAAAAATGCCTTTTTTCTTAGAACGCGATAACTTTCATCTAAAATGTAAAAAATAAATATATATATATTTGGGACATTCCATCGTGACTCCTGGGACATTTGACTCGAGAGCTTAGTCAACTTTAACTTAATAAACTGACACTGGGATTTTAATTGCTATGAAATATATTTATCGATATGGATAAATATCCAATACAATAAACGCATTAAAAGAATTGGCGAAATAAGAACAAATAGCTTTATAACTACTCAGTAAGTGAGTGTGACTCCTGGGATACCGAAAATCCTTTTGTTGCACCTTTGTGAGCACGAAAACGAATTTTAGCTTTACAGTTCAACTTTGAACTACAATTTGTATATGATCGAAAGTACTTACTACATAGTACCATATTCTTTAAAAATAAGATCAATATTAGCTTTTAGAAACTTTTTACAAAGGTTAAAGAGTGTGACTCCTGGGACATTTTCCTGTTTTTTCGTGATACAATTTTTAAGTTTTTTCAGTATTATCGATGCAGTTCCCTAAAAATTTAGCTATGCAACTAGTTACACCTAACCCATGATAATAAAAATACCTTTATTGTAAAGTTCTGTCAGAGCAGTGGGAGTTTATGGCATTTTAAAAATTTGGTACTTTTCCTCCTTTTGGTGGAATGTCCCATATACTCTTCATTGCACTAAAAATTTAAAATTAATTTGAATAAAAAACTAGTATTAATGTGAGAAAAGCATCGGGGGCTAGATATACGAAAATTATGGCACAAAGGGTCACGCTTTTCCCCAATGGTTAGTACTCGTTTTTTCTAAATTATTTTCAACTTTTTAGTTCAATACTCTTTAAAAGCGGGAGTTTTAGTTTTTTAAACTATATTTATTATAAAAAATACCTTTTTGTTGAGAACGCTATCATTCGCAAGTTTATTCGGTGCAGAGAAAAAACGCTTGAGTTTTGAGACGCCCCTTATTTCTCAACTTGAAATATGGGTGTTTCTCTGCGGAAATTTTAATTTTGTATGGAGAAAATTTTTTTTTGTAAAAAAACGTCCGCCACGTAATGTCCACAACAGAGATATGAAACGATTACTTACAAAAAACTTTCCTTATCCTAACTTTCTGTTGGTTTTAAGAACTCATTACTTTCACCTTTAATTTATCCTTAAAGGTTTTGTACCTTAATACTTGGCAAATGGCAGAAAATTGCCAATTACTTAGTTGGCTGAACCCTACTTCCGTTTTGATTAACGTCCGCAACGCACTTAAAATGGTTAAGACAGCGACATCATATTATATAAGCCCCATAAACATATTTTACAGGCAGCAGGTTCCTAAATATGCCCATATATAATAATTCGGTCCCAGTTTTTACGGCACTTCTTACTGAAAATTCAATAAATTCGTTCAAACGCGACGTCCGCAACGACAGGAAATGGCCATATAACGTAACTCAAGCCTAAATGTTTGTTGAGAACATATGTATTCGCTTCTGAAGGTAAATGGAAAGAAAAACATTCTTGCATGAATTCGCGAATCATTCCACCCCACCTATGCATACGTTTATGAAGCTGAACGACAAGAAGAACGTTCTTACATAGATTCGAGAATTCATTTGATAATGGTTCGTGTATACATTAACGAATGCGACTGATGTGGATTTTTATGCGTTCTTATTAGCTATGGAGCCCTCTCCCGCCATGTTTTAGGAAATCTTTAAAATAAACAATCATATTATTATGTTTACTTCGCCACTGGTGTAGGTACTTAACTCCTCCAAGTATATCACACATGCCCTGCAGTACACCGTATTTTAAATCTAAAAATCACATACAAACACATATTCCTGTTATTGCCTGCATTGATCAACTAGAAATATAAAAAAACTAAATAAATATAAAAACAGTATTCCAAGTAAGACTGTGTAGCTAAGTCCGGTTTTTAAAAATACACAATACCAAATGTATACAAAATTGCAATGCAATTCTTCCGGTTGATTTTGCTTTTGTAATACTTGCTACACAGGCGGAGGTGGTGTGAAACTTGGATCTGCACTTCTAGAACCATTGTTGCAGTAAGCAAACAAGTATTGAAGTATGAGAGATAAGCTCTGATAGCTTATGATGATGCCGTCCTTAGGTTGAAAGTACATATATATCCACCAACAATCTTAAGCTTTCGGCAGAATCAGTCCGTCAATACGTAATGTACGTGACGTACGTCGTGACAAAACGTACGTGCCGCACAGGGATGGCACATAGCAATTCACGTACGTCAAGTTGAAGTACACAGATGTGTCAACAAAGTAATTAGCGCAAAACGAAAATTATTAAAAAACAACATAACAAATACAAAATTTCGTTTAAAAACATGGAAAATATTAAAATTTACTTTGGTTAAATTTACTTTTTCACAATTTTCACAAACCCGTTGTCAAATTGGCGGTAAAATTGATTTTGACATTTGTCACGCAGCTGCCGTTCCGTCAAAATAGAAATTTGGCAAAGGATGCCGGATCCGTTGACTGATACTTTGTCAATCTAGCGTTTTACATGCAAAATACATACATCCTACTTGGCTGTCAGTTTCTTCCTTTTCCGGCAAGTACGTGACGGACTGATTCTGCCGAACGCTTTACATGCATTGATCTATGAATGCATACATATTTACTTAAGTATATCCAGCAACATGTTGTCCTAGCATTAATGCTTGCCTAGCTTTCGCTTCGATATTACAGCATTACGGTCATTATTGTTTTTATTGTTTGTATTTATTGCAAGTAGTTGTTGCTTTTTATGCTCCCTAGATGGCTGAGTGAGTCGTAAGTATTGGTTTGGTGTACGACTTTCTACTTCTTGCCACATGCGCAACATTTTATTTTATTTACATTATCAGGTATTTTCAAATCGGCTTTTGTTTCAGTTCCCAACAAACCATGAAGCTAGATTTCGATTGGAGGTACATTCGAGAACTAGCCCCATTACCCAATCTCTTATGTTAGAGGACGACTCGAGAAACACTCGAGAATCACAGCGTGCTCCAACAAAATGGGACATAATTCTCAAATCGAGAAAACTATAGTTTTTGAGTTGAATTCTAATTAGACTCCTGCATGATTGGATTCAAACTTTGAGTACAATAAAATACAGTAAATTTGAATTTTCCATTTGAAGAACCAAAAAACTTAGCCTTGAATATTTTATATTTTGAATATTCACTTTGCCTAAAATTTTCAAAATTAAAAAAAAGAATATGAATGAATGAATGAAAATATTTTTTATTCATTCTGATTTTTGCCGACTCCGAACGGCACTTGCAAAGCAAATAAATTTTCTGCTGAGAAGCTTCTCATGGCAGAAATACACCCGGATAGTTTGCCAAACTACTGCCGAGAGGCGACCCCGTTTAGAAAAATTATTTTTCTAAATAATTTTTGATGTTACTTTTGCCGGGCATCTAAACGCTACGACTTGGTGTAGAAGGCCGAACACTTAACCGCTACACCAACGCGGCCGCCAACACATACACCGTTTTGAAAATGCCCGTTACGTCGCTTTGCAGAATCACCGACGATATGTTTTTGGTGCCCTGCGGGTTAGGGGTTTAGAATATGCCCGAGGTAGGCATACCGGTCGTAAGAGGCGACTAATATGCACATAGGTAATGACGTGCTACTCGATGGTTGATCTACGGATATGATTCCTCTCACCTCTCATTACCCATCTTCTTCTTCCTCACGGATGGAGGGATGACATGACCTAGAAGGTTCTACTGGTCATACCAAATCGCTACCACGACAGTCGGGCAGTACCGCAAGGGAGTACCGCAGCGTACCGGGGTCATATCCGGCCAAGGACTGTCAACTTCGGCATCACTCCCCAAAACCTTCGGGGAGAGTTTGCTGTTAACAACAACAACAACAACAACATATGTTTTTTTAACAGAAAAGTTAACAACTTTTGTACAGACTGGACTTAAGTCCATTTTGAAGATATATGTATGAAATGCCCATGTAGCGTTCAAATTTATAATCCAACATTCAATTCTACAAACTTTCACAGAAATGATTGCTGGGATATCTTCATGGATTTAAAAAAAAATGTCAAAATATCAATTCAATTTCGTTTGAAATTTTTTGAATATTCAAAGTAGACATTTATTTCAAACAACCAGATATTCAAATTCAAAGCAAAGGAAAGCCAATTCAATTCAATCCAAATTCAATATGAATGATTCATTTGCCGTTTTGGATGGAGTCATGCAGAGGTCTAATTCTAATGTCATTCTCTAAATTTTAATTTGAATTTGCAAATGGTGCAAAATGGTCACCTTTTGGTTAGTTCTCTAACCTAACTCGAATCGAGTTTTAGTGTATTTCTCTACTGTGGCCTTCGAATAGAGAATAGTTAGAGAATAACCCTACTTATCTAACGTAAAGACGAGCATTTCTCTAACGTTAGAGACTGTGTTTGTTGGGTTGGAGCTTCACTTTGTATTTTGACTTGTTTTTGTTGTATTTGTGTTTGTTAGTTCGTCCTGTCGTATTGTCCCACTACTAGTTGACGTTGCAATAGATTTTTGCTTTAGTAAATATGTAACTTGTTGTTGATCCCTTCAGGAGATACCTTGTTGTTGGTATTGTTGTACTTGTATTGCTGCATGGTAGTGTTGCAAATCAACAGCTTTTAAATTTTAATACTCCCATTTGATTTATGTTCCTAAACA
>CAXKVI010000001.1:54982923-55154359 GCA_964058755.1 Campiglossa producta | reverse complement strand
TCAACAAAAAAAAACCAAAATTTACTTCATTTGCTTGGTTTCTGCACAATATATTGTATTTTCGGAGTAACTATAAAAGCTACAAAAAAAAATTTCACTACAATCAATTTTGTCGTTTGTAGTTGTAGGAAAATTACTTTTAGTGCTTTCAAATTGCTGAATTCTGCCTTTTTTGACATGCGTTCTCGATTACTCCGAAACCTTCGGAGCAAAAAAAAAATTTTTTTTCGGATAAAAAACTACAAACGATTTAAAACATATTTCAACAAAAAAAAACAAAATTTACTTCATTTGCTTGGTTTCTGCACAATATATTGTATTTTCGGAGTAACTATAAAAGCTACAAAAAAAAAATTTCACTACAATCAATTTTGTCGTTTGCAGTTGTAGGAAAATTACTTTTAGTGCTTTCAAATTGCTGAATTCTGCCTTTTTTTGACATGCGTTCTCGATTACTCCGAAACCTTCGGAGCAAAAAAAAAATTTTTTTTCGGATAAAAAACTACAAACGATTTAAAACATATTTCAACAAAAAAAAACCAAAATTTACTTCATTTGCTTGGTTTCTGCACAATATATTGTATTTTCGGAGTAACTATAAAAGCTACAAAAAAAAAAAATTTCACTACAATCAATTTTGTCGTTTGTAGTTGTAGGAAAATTACTTTTAGTGCTTTCAAATTGCTGAATTCTGCCTTTTTTTGACATGCGTTCTCGATTACTCCGAAACCTTCGGAGCAAAAAAAAAAAATTTTTTTCGGATAAAAAACTACAAACGATTTAAAACATATTTCAACAAAAAAAAACCAAAATTTACTTCATTTGCTTGGTTTCTGCACAATATATTGTATTTTCGGAGTAACTATAAAAGCTACAAAAAAAAAAATTTCACTACAATCAATTTTGTCGTTTGTAGTTGTAGGAAAATTACTTTTAGTGCTTTCAAATTGCTGAATTCTGCCTTTTTTTGACATGCGTTCTCGATTACTCCGAAACCTTCGGAGCAAAAAAAAAAATTTTTTTCGGATAAAAAACTACAAACGATTTAAAACATATTTCAACAAAAAAAAACCAAAATTTACTTCATTTGCTTGGTTTCTGCACAATATATTGTATTTTCGGAGTAACTATAAAAGTTACAAAAAAAAAAATTTCACTACAATCAATTTTGTCGTTTGTAGTTGTAGGAAAATTACTTTTAGTGCTTTCAAATTGCTGAATTCTGCCTTTTTTTGACATGCGTTCTCGATTACTCCGAAACCTTCGGAGCAAAAAAAAAATGAATTTCACTACAATCAATCTCATCGTTTGTAGTTCACAAAAATGCAAAAAAAGTTTGAGTTTTTTCAAAGCGGGTTCCAGCGTGATGTGCATTAGGCCATATCTCCGAAACCTTTGGAGCAAAAAAAAATTTTTTTTTCGTATAAAAAACTACAAACGATTTAAAACATATTTTAACAAAAAAAAACCAAAATTTTCTTCATTTGCTTGGTTTCTGCACAATATATTGTATTTTCGGAGTAACTATAAAAGCTACAAAAAAAAAAATTTCACTACAATCAATTTTGTCGTTTGTAGTTGTAGGAAAATTACTTTTAGTGCTTTCAAATTGCTGAATTCTGCCTTTTTTTGACATGCGTTCTCGATTACTCCGAAACCTTCGGAGCAAAAAAAAAATTTTTTTTCAGATAAAAAACTACAAACGATTTAAAACATATTTCAACAAAAAAAAACCAAAATTTACTTCATTTGCTTGGTTTCTGCACAATATATTGTATTTTCGGAGTAACTATAAAAGCTACAAAAAAACAAATTTCACTACAATCAATTTTGTCGTTTGTAGTTGTAGGAAAATTACTTTTAGTGCTTTCAAATTGCTGAATTCTGCCTTTTTTTGACATGCGTTCTCGATTACTCCGAAACCTTCGGAGCAAAAAAAAAATGAATTTCACTACAATCAATCTCATCGTTTGTAGTTCACAAATATGCAAAAAAAGTTTGAGTTTTTTCAAAGCGGGTTCCAGCGTGATGTGCATTAGGCCATATCTCCGAAACCTTTGGAGCAAAAAAAAATTTTTTTTTCGTATAAAAAACTACAAACGATTTAAAACATATTTTAACAAAAAAAAAACCAAAATTTACTTCATTTGCTTGGTTTCTGCACAATATATTGTATTTTCGGAGTAACTATAAAAGCTACAAAAAAAAAAATTTCACTACAATCAATTTTGTCGTTTGTAGTTGTAGGAAAATTACTTTTAGTGCTTTCAAATTGCTGAATTCTGCCTTTTTTTGACATGCGTCCTCGATTACTCCGAAACCTTCGGAGCAAAAAAAAAATTTTTTTTCGGATAAAAAACTACAAACGATTTAAAACATATTTCAACAAAAAAAAAACAAAATTTACTTCATTTGCTTGGTTTCTGCACAATATATTGTATTTTCGGAGTAACTATAAAAGCTACAAAAAAAAAAATTTCACTACAATCAATTTTGTCGTTTGTAGTTGTAGGAAAATTACTTTTAGTGCTTTCAAATTGCTGAATTCTGCCTTTTTTTGACATGCGTTCTCGATTACTCCGAAACCTTCGGAGCAAAAAAAAAATTTTTTTTCGGATAAAAAACTACAAACGATTTAAAACATATTTCAACAAAAAAAAACCAAAATTTACTTCATTTGCTTGGTTTCTGCACAATATATTGTATTTTCGGAGTAACTATAAAAGCTACAAAAAAACAAATTTCACTACAATCAATTTTGTCGTTTGTAGTTGTAGGAAAATTACTTTTAGTGCTTTCAAATTGCTGAATTCTGCCTTTTTTTGACATGCGTTCTCGATTACTCCGAAACCTTCGGAGCAAAAAAAAAATGAATTTCACTACAATCAATCTCATCGTTTGTAGTTCACAAAAATGCAAAAAAAGTTTGAGTTTTTTCAAAGCGGGTTCCAGCGTGATGTGCATTAGGCCATATCTCCGAAACCTTTGGAGCAAAAAAAAATTTTTTTTTCGTATAAAAAACTACAAACGATTTAAAACATATTTTAACAAAAAAAAACCAAAATTTACTTCATTTGCTTGGTTTCTGCACAATATATTGTATTTTCGGAGTAACTATAAAAGCTACAAAAAAAAAAATTTCACTACAATCAATTTTGTCGTTTGTAGTTGTAGGAAAATTACTTTTAGTGCTTTCAAATTGCTGAATTCTGCCTTTTTTTGACATGCGTTCTCGATTACTCCGAAACCTTCGGAGCAAAAAAAAAATTTTTTTTCGGATAAAAAACTACAAACGATTTAAAACATATTTCAACAAAAAAAAACCAAAATTTACTTCATTTGCTTGGTTTCTGCACAATATATTGTATTTTCGGAGTAACTATAAAAGCTACAAAAAAACAAATTTCACTACAATCAATTTTGTCGTTTGTAGTTGTAGGAAAATTACTTTTAGTGCTTTCAAATTGCTGAATTCTGCCTTTTTTTGACATGCGTTCTCGATTACTCCGAAACCTTCGGAGCAAAAAAAAAATTTTTTTTCAGATAAAAAACTACAAACGATTTAAAACATATTTCAACAAAAAAAAACCAAAATTTACTTCATTTGCTTGGTTTCTGCACAATATATTGTATTTTCGGAGTAACTATAAAAGCTACAAAAAAACAAATTTCACTACAATCAATTTTGTCGTTTGTAGTTGTAGGAAAATTACTTTTAGTGCTTTCAAATTGCTGAATTCTGCCTTTTTTTGACATGCGTTCTCGATTACTCCGAAACCTTCGGAGCAAAAAAAAAATGAATTTCACTACAATCAATCTCATCGTTTGTAGTTCACAAAAATGCAAAAAAAGTTTGAGTTTTTTCAAAGCGGGTTCCAGCGTGATGTGCATTAGGCCATATCTCCGAAACCTTTGGAGCAAAAAAAAATTTTTTTTTCGTATAAAAAACTACAAACGATTTAAAACATATTTTAACAAAAAAAAACCAAAATTTACTTCATTTGCTTGGTTTCTGCACAATATATTGTATTTTCGGAGTAACTATAAAAGCTACAAAAAAAAAAATTTCACTACAATCAATTTTGTCGTTTGTAGTTGTAGGAAAATTACTTTTAGTGCTTTCAAATTGCTGAATTCTGCCTTTTTTTGACATGCGTCCTCGATTACTCCGAAACCTTCGGAGCAAAAAAAAAATTTTTTTCGGATAAAAAACTACAAACGATTTAAAACATATTTCAACAAAAAAAAAACAAAATTTACTTCATTTGCTTGGTTTCTGCACAATATATTGTATTTTCGGAGTAACTATAAAAGCTACAAAAAAAAAAATTTCACTACAATCAATTTTGTCGTTTGTAGTTGTAGGAAAATTACTTTTAGTGCTTTCAAATTGCTGAATTCTGCCTTTTTTTGACATGCGTTCTCGATTACTCCGAAACCTTCGGAGCAAAAAAAAAAATTTTTTTCGGATAAAAAACTACAAACGATTTAAAACATATTTCAACAAAAAAAAACCAAAATTTACTTCATTTGCTTGGTTTCTGCACAATATATTGTATTTTCGGAGTAACTATAAAAGCTACAAAAAAAAAAATTTCACTACAATCAATTTTGTCGTTTGTAGTTGTAGGAAAATTACTTTTAGTGCTTTCAAATTGCTGAATTCTGCCTTTTTTTGACATGCGTTCTCGATTACTCCGAAACCTTCGGAGCAAAAAAAAATTTTTTTTCGGATAAAAAACTACAAACGATTTAAAACATATTTCAACAAAAAAAAAACAAAATTTACTTCATTTGCTTGGTTTCTGCACAATATATTGTATTTTCGGAGTAACTATAAAAGCTACAAAAAAAAAAATTTCACTACAATCAATTTTGTCGTTTGTAGTTGTAGGAAAATTACTTTTAGTGCTTTCAAATTGCTGAATTCTGCCTTTTTTTGACATGCGTTCTCGATTACTCCGAAACCTTCGGAGCAAAAAAAAAATTTTTTTTCGGATAAAAAACTACAAACGATTTAAAACATATTTTAACAAAAAAAAACCAAAATTTACTTCATTTGCTTGGTTTCTGCACAATATATTGTATTTTCGGAGTAACTATAAAAGCTACAAAAAAAAAAATTTCACTACAATCAATTTTGTCGTTTGTAGTTGTAGGAAAATTACTTTTAGTGCTTTCAAATTGCTGAATTCTGCCTTTTTTTGACATGCGTTCTCGATTACTCCGAAACCTTCGGAGCAAAAAAAAAATGAATTTCACTACAATCAATCTCATCGTTTGTAGTTCACAAAAATGCAAAAAAAGTTTGAGTTTTTTCAAAGCGGGTTCCAGCGTGATGTGCATTAGGCCATATCTCCGAAACCTTTGGAGCAAAAAAAAATTTTTTTTTCGTATAAAAAACTACAAACGATTTAAAACATATTTTAACAAAAAAAAACCAAAATTTTCTTCATTTGCTTGGTTTCTGCACAATATATTGTATTTTCGGAGTAACTATAAAAGCTACAAAAAAAAAAATTTCACTACAATCAATTTTGTCGTTTGTAGTTGTAGGAAAATTACTTTTAGTGCTTTCAAATTGCTGAATTCTGCCTTTTTTTGACATGCGTTCTCGATTACTCCGAAACCTTCGGAGCAAAAAAAAAATTTTTTTTCAGATAAAAAACTACAAACGATTTAAAACATATTTCAACAAAAAAAAACCAAAATTTACTTCATTTGCTTGGTTTCTGCACAATATATTGTATTTTCGGAGTAACTATAAAAGCTACAAAAAAACAAATTTCACTACAATCAATTTTGTCGTTTGTAGTTGTAGGAAAATTACTTTTAGTGCTTTCAAATTGCTGAATTCTGCCTTTTTTTGACATGCGTTCTCGATTACTCCGAAACCTTCGGAGCAAAAAAAAAATGAATTTCACTACAATCAATCTCATCGTTTGTAGTTCACAAATATGCAAAAAAAGTTTGAGTTTTTTCAAAGCGGGTTCCAGCGTGATGTGCATTAGGCCATATCTCCGAAACCTTTGGAGCAAAAAAAAATTTTTTTTTCGTATAAAAAACTACAAACGATTTAAAACATATTTTAACAAAAAAAAACCAAAATTTACTTCATTTGCTTGGTTTCTGCACAATATATTGTATTTTCGGAGTAACTATAAAAGCTACAAAAAAAAAAATTTCACTACAATCAATTTTGTCGTTTGTAGTTGTAGGAAAATTACTTTTAGTGCTTTCAAATTGCTGAATTCTGCCTTTTTTTGACATGCGTCCTCGATTACTCCGAAACCTTCGGAGCAAAAAAAAAATTTTTTTTCGGATAAAAAACTACAAACGATTTAAAACATATTTCAACAAAAAAAAAACAAAATTTACTTCATTTGCTTGGTTTCTGCACAATATATTGTATTTTCGGAGTAACTATAAAAGCTACAAAAAAAAAAATTTCACTACAATCAATTTTGTCGTTTGTAGTTGTAGGAAAATTACTTTTAGTGCTTTCAAATTGCTGAATTCTGCCTTTTTTTGACATGCGTTCTCGATTACTCCGAAACCTTCGGAGCAAAAAAAAAATTTTTTTTCGGATAAAAAACTACAAACGATTTAAAACATATTTCAACAAAAAAAAACCAAAATTTACTTCATTTGCTTGGTTTCTGCACAATATATTGTATTTTCGGAGTAACTATAAAAGCTACAAAAAAACAAATTTCACTACAATCAATTTTGTCGTTTGTAGTTGTAGGAAAATTACTTTTAGTGCTTTCAAATTGCTGAATTCTGCCTTTTTTTGACATGCGTTCTCGATTACTCCGAAACCTTCGGAGCAAAAAAAAAATGAATTTCACTACAATCAATCTCATCGTTTGTAGTTCACAAAAATGCAAAAAAAGTTTGAGTTTTTTCAAAGCGGGTTCCAGCGTGATGTGCATTAGGCCATATCTCCGAAACCTTTGGAGCAAAAAAAAATTTTTTTTTCGTATAAAAAACTACAAACGATTTAAAACATATTTTAACAAAAAAAAACCAAAATTTACTTCATTTGCTTGGTTTCTGCACAATATATTGTATTTTCGGAGTAACTATAAAAGCTACAAAAAAAAAAATTTCACTACAATCAATTTTGTCGTTTGTAGTTGTAGGAAAATTACTTTTAGTGCTTTCAAATTGCTGAATTCTGCCTTTTTTTGACATGCGTTCTCGATTACTCCGAAACCTTCGGAGCAAAAAAAAAATTTTTTTTCGGATAAAAAACTACAAACGATTTAAAACATATTTCAACAAAAAAAAACCAAAATTTACTTCATTTGCTTGGTTTCTGCACAATATATTGTATTTTCGGAGTAACTATAAAAGCTACAAAAAAACAAATTTCACTACAATCAATTTTGTCGTTTGTAGTTGTAGGAAAATTACTTTTAGTGCTTTCAAATTGCTGAATTCTGCCTTTTTTTGACATGCGTTCTCGATTACTCCGAAACCTTCGGAGCAAAAAAAAAATTTTTTTTCAGATAAAAAACTACAAACGATTTAAAACATATTTCAACAAAAAAAAACCAAAATTTACTTCATTTGCTTGGTTTCTGCACAATATATTGTATTTTCGGAGTAACTATAAAAGCTACAAAAAAACAAATTTCACTACAATCAATTTTGTCGTTTGTAGTTGTAGGAAAATTACTTTTAGTGCTTTCAAATTGCTGAATTCTGCCTTTTTTTGACATGCGTTCTCGATTACTCCGAAACCTTCGGAGCAAAAAAAAAATGAATTTCACTACAATCAATCTCATCGTTTGTAGTTCACAAAAATGCAAAAAAAGTTTGAGTTTTTTCAAAGCGGGTTCCAGCGTGATGTGCATTAGGCCATATCTCCGAAACCTTTGGAGCAAAAAAAAATTTTTTTTTCATATAAAAAACTACAAACGATTTAAAACATATTTTAACAAAAAAAAACCAAAATTTACTTCATTTGCTTGGTTTCTGCACAATATATTGTATTTTCGGAGTAACTATAAAAGCTACAAAAAAAAAAATTTCACTACAATCAATTTTGTCGTTTGTAGTTGTAGGAAAATTACTTTTAGTGCTTTCAAATTGCTGAATTCTGCCTTTTTTTGACATGCGTCCTCGATTACTCCGAAACCTTCGGAGCAAAAAAAAAATTTTTTTCGGATAAAAAACTACAAACGATTTAAAACATATTTCAACAAAAAAAAAACAAAATTTACTTCATTTGCTTGGTTTCTGCACAATATATTGTATTTTCGGAGTAACTATAAAAGCTACAAAAAAAAAAATTTCACTACAATCAATTTTGTCGTTTGTAGTTGTAGGAAAATTACTTTTAGTGCTTTCAAATTGCTGAATTCTGCCTTTTTTTGACATGCGTTCTCGATTACTCCGAAACCTTCGGAGCAAAAAAAAAAATTTTTTTCGGATAAAAAACTACAAACGATTTAAAACATATTTCAACAAAAAAAAACCAAAATTTACTTCATTTGCTTGGTTTCTGCACAATATATTGTATTTTCGGAGTAACTATAAAAGCTACAAAAAAAAAAATTTCACTACAATCAATTTTGTCGTTTGTAGTTGTAGGAAAATTACTTTTAGTGCTTTCAAATTGCTGAATTCTGCCTTTTTTTGACATGCGTTCTCGATTACTCCGAAACCTTCGGAGCAAAAAAAAATTTTTTTTCGGATAAAAAACTACAAACGATTTAAAACATATTTCAACAAAAAAAAAACAAAATTTACTTCATTTGCTTGGTTTCTGCACAATATATTGTATTTTCGGAGTAACTATAAAAGCTACAAAAAAAAAAATTTCACTACAATCAATTTTGTCGTTTGTAGTTGTAGGAAAATTACTTTTAGTGCTTTCAAATTGCTGAATTCTGCCTTTTTTTGACATGCGTTCTCGATTACTCCGAAACCTTCGGAGCAAAAAAAAAATTTTTTTTCGGATAAAAAACTACAAACGATTTAAAACATATTTTAACAAAAAAAAACCAAAATTTACTTCATTTGCTTGGTTTCTGCACAATATATTGTATTTTCGGAGTAACTATAAAAGCTACAAAAAAAAAAATTTCACTACAATCAATTTTGTCGTTTGTAGTTGTAGGAAAATTACTTTTAGTGCTTTCAAATTGCTGAATTCTGCCTTTTTTTGACATGCGTTCTCGATTACTCCGAAACCTTCGGAGCAAAAAAAAAATTTTTTTTCGGATAAAAAACTACAAACGATTTAAAACATATTTCAACAAAAAAAAACCAAAATTTACTTCATTTGCTTGGTTTCTGCACAATATATTGTATTTTCGGAGTAACTATAAAAGCTACAAAAAAACAAATTTCACTACAATCAATTTTGTCGTTTGTAGTTGTAGGAAAATTACTTTTAGTGCTTTCAAATTGCTGAATTCTGCCTTTTTTTGACATGCGTTCTCGATTACTCCGAAACCTTCGGAGCAAAAAAAAAATGAATTTCACTACAATCAATCTCATCGTTTGTAGTTCACAAAAATGCAAAAAAAGTTTGAGTTTTTTCAAAGCGGGTTCCAGCGTGATGTGCATTAGGCCATATCTCCGAAACCTTTGGAGCAAAAAAAAATTTTTTTTTCGTATAAAAAACTACAAACGATTTAAAACATATTTTAACAAAAAAAAACCAAAATTTACTTCATTTGCTTGGTTTCTGCACAATATATTGTATTTTCGGAGTAACTATAAAAGCTACAAAAAAAAAAATTTCACTACAATCAATTTTGTCGTTTGTAGTTGTAGGAAAATTACTTTTAGTGCTTTCAAATTGCTGAATTCTGCCTTTTTTTGACATGCGTTCTCGATTACTCCGAAACTTTCGGAGCAAAAAAAAAATTTTTTTTCGGATAAAAAACTACAAACGATTTAAAACATATTTCAACAAAAAAAAACAAAATTTACTTCATTTGCTTGGTTTCTGCACAATATATTGTATTTTCGGAGTAACTATAAAAGCTACAAAAAAAAAATTTCACTACAATCAATTTTGTCGTTTGTAGTTGTAGGAAAATTTCTTTTAGTGCTTTCAAATTGCTGAATTCTGCCTTTTTTTGACATGCGTTCTCGATTACTCCGAAACCTTCGGAGCAAAAAAAAAAATTTTTTTCGGATAAAAAACTACAAACGATTTAAAACATATTTCAACAAAAAAAAACCAAAATTTACTTCATTTGCTTGGTTTCTGCACAATATATTGTATTTTCGGAGTAACTATAAAAGCTACAAAAAAAAAAATTTCACTACAATCAATTTTGTCGTTTGTAGTTGTAGGAAAATTACTTTTAGTGCTTTCAAATTGCTGAATTCTGCCTTTTTTTGACATGCGTTCTCGATTACTCCGAAACCTTCGGAGCAAAAAAAAAATTTTTTTTCGGATAAAAAACTACAAACGATTTAAAACATATTTCAACAAAAAAAAAACAAAATTTACTTCATTTGCTTGGTTTCTGCACAATATATTGTATTTTCGGAGTAACTATAAAAGCTACAAAAAAAAAAATTTCACTACAATCAATTTTGTCGTTTGTAGTTGTAGGAAAATTACTTTTAGTGCTTTCAAATTGCTGAATTCTGCCTTTTTTTGACATGCGTTCTCGATTACTCCGAAACCTTCGGAGCAAAAAAAAAATTTTTTTTCGGATAAAAAACTACAAACGATTTAAAACATATTTCAACAAAAAAAAAAACAAAATTTACTTCATTTGCTTGGTTTCTGCACAATATATTGTATTTTCGGAGTAACTATAAAAGCTACAAAAAAAAAAATTTCACTACAATCAATTTTGTCGTTTGTAGTTGTAGGAAAATTACTTTTAGTGCTTTCAAATTGCTGAATTCTGCCTTTTTTTGACATGCGTTCTCGATTACTCCGAAACCTTCGGAGCAAAAAAAAAATTTTTTTTCGGATAAAAAACTACAAACGATTTAAAACATATTTCAACAAAAAAAAAAACAAAATTTACTTCATTTGCTTGGTTTCTGCACAATATATTGTATTTTCGGAGTAACTATAAAAGCTACAAAAAAAAAAATTTCACTACAATCAATTTTGTCGTTTGTAGTTGTAGGAAAATTACTTTTAGTGCTTTCAAATTGCTGAATTCTGCCTTTTTTTGACATGCGTTCTCGATTACTCCGAAACCTTCGGAGCAAAAAAAAATTTTTTTTCGGATAAAAAACTACAAACGATTTAAAACATATTTCAACAAAAAAAAAACAAAATTTACTTCATTTGCTTGGTTTCTGCACAATATATTGTATTTTCGGAGTAACTATAAAAGCTACAAAAAAAAAATTTCACTACAATCAATTTTGTCGTTTGTAGTTGTAGGAAAATTACTTTTAGTGCTTTCAAATTGCTGAATTCTGCCTTTTTTTGACATGCGTTCTCGATTACTCCGAAACCTTCGGAGCAAAAAAAAAATTTTTTTTCGGATAAAAAACTACAAACGATTTAAAACATATTTCAACAAAAAAAAAAACAAAATTTACTTCATTTGCTTGGTTTCTGCACAATATATTGTATTTTCGGAGTAACTATAAAAGCTACAAAAAAAAAAATTTCACTACAATCAATTTTGTCGTTTGTAGTTGTAGGAAAATTACTTTTAGTGCTTTCAAATTGCTGAATTCTGCCTTTTTTTGACATGCGTTCTCGATTACTCCGAAACCTTCGGAGCAAAAAAAAAATGAATTTCACTACAATCAATCTCATCGTTTGTAGTTCACAAAAATGCAAAAAAAGTTTGAGTTTTTTCAAAGCGGGTTCCAGCGTGATGTGCATTAGGCCATATCTCCGAAACCTTTGGAGCAAAAAAAAATTTTTTTTTCGTATAAAAAACTACAAACGATTTAAAACATATTTTAACAAAAAAAAACTCAAATTTACTTAGTTTGCTTGGTTTCTGCACAATGTATTATATTTTCGGAGTAACTATAAGAACTACAAAAAAATGAGTTTCACTACAATCAATCTCGTCGTTTGTAGTTGACGAAAGTGCAAAAAAAATTTGAATTTTTTCAAAGCGGGTTCCAACGTGATGGAGCTTGCATTGCTGGCGTATGCCGATGATATTGATATCATTGGCCATAACAGCCGCGCCGTAAGCGCTGCTTTCTCTGGGTTGAATAAGGAAGCGAAAAAAGTGGGTCTTGCAGTGAACGAGGACAAGACGAAGTATCTGCTGTCATCAAAGAAAGAATCGGCGCACCTGTGCCTTGGCAGCCAAGTCACCATTGATAGCTACAAGTTTGAAACGGTAAGAAACTTCGTCTATTTGGGAACCAACATTAACACCGAAAATAATATCAGTCTAGAAATCCAACGGAGTATCACCCTTGCCAACAAATGTTACTTTGGAATAAGTAGGCAATTGAAAAGTAAAGTCCTCTCTCGACAAACAAAGATTACGCTCTTAAGTCTCTCATCATACCAGTCCTGATGTACGGCGCGGAATCATGGACAGTGTCAAGAGAAGATGAGATGGCCTTTGGAGTATTTGAGAGAAAAGTTCTCCGGAAGGCTTATGGTCCTTCCCGTGATGCCAACGGCGAGTATCGAAGGAAATTTAACGATGAGCTGTACGAGCTTTACGCACACCATAGTTCAGCCGATTGAAGCCCAAAGGCTCCGCTGGCTGGGTCATGTTATGCGAATGGACAAAGAAGCACCAGCACAGAAAGTTTTCCTATCGACACCCGAATTTGGCAGCAGAGGAAGGGGAAGACCTCGACTGAGATGGAAACAACAGGTGGAGGATGACTTGAACTCCCTTGGGGTTTCCAATTGGCGTCAGTTATCGCTAAGAAGGAATGACTGGCGTGCTTTGATACGAAACGGCCAAAATCGCCTAGGCGGTTAAGCGTCATTATGACGCAAGCCAAGATTAGATTTAGATATATAGTTTTTTACTGTCGATTTTCTATACTGGCGATGTATCTTAGCTAAAATTGTATTGAACTTTCGTTCAGATAGGCCGTTAGGGTTTTTTTTATTTTGGACTCAACACGAGCACGACACGAAATCGCATTTTTGAACACAAGAACATGGGTACACGCGTGCGTCACGGTCAAAAACTCGCGCGGGGCCCATCTATATTTGGCACGCCGCACGGTGGTCCATTCGCGGAAAAAATTAATTCGTATGTTTACCTAATTTTCAGATTTCAGTGATGCAGTCTTATAAAGAAAATGTTTTTGTTAACGAATATGTAGACATAGAGAAACAAATAATTGGTTCTGCAATACTAACTATTGCATTACTGAAGAGGGAAATAATGATTACAGAAAGTACAGCCCTGTGTTTTCTAGGAAAAGTGATACGAATTCTACCAATACAGATAATGTTAATACACAACAAATGTTCGACTTTTATACAGTATCTTTCATCACGAGCTTATCAGCCACCCCTCGTAAACAAAAACCAACACATTAAATAAAAAAATATCAAACACATTAATCAAAAACACAATGGTTTGAAAATATAAACATTTAGGTGCTTCCGCTCTCCTTCTTCCCTTATAAATTACGCTCTCCCACCTTTGATGTCTGAAGAGAAATGAGGGAAAAAATGGCAATTTTCAAAAATTATTTATTTTCTTTTTACCCCATTCAAAGGTGAAACATTTGCACTCTAGGGCAATTCTTTAGATTTTCGATGGCTCACAGTCATTAAAAACATAAAAAATTTAAATATAAACAAAACTTTATCAATGGACAATATTTTGAGGCGTTTAAAGGCAGAACTCCACAGAAAGCGTTTTGTCAGTTATTTTATTTCGACGCGCCCAAGCGGGCTGTTGCGGAGCTCTAGCACTGCTCTCTTATCGTTTAAAGTGACATCATTATTTTGTATTTTGTGGTACGCACCAAAACCATAACCAACAAAAGCATTTTTTCTGGCGAAATGTGCAGTTAAATGTCATCAAAAAATAATCACATAGCGTTATTTTGTTATTTTCTTGCTTTCTCATTTCCATTTGAATGCTGCTAGTAGATACCGTTACTTGATTTGGGGTGATAAAATATTTTTGCCTGCCCTTTAGCCTACCCCACTTCAACACTCACTTACGGTAAATGGGGGTAAAACAACAACAAAACACTAGAAATAACATATTGTTTAAAGCAAATAAAATAAGAAATAATAAAAAAGGTACGACCACTTAATAGCAATGTCAATATGTTTGTTTTGTAATACCCACAAATTGTTAAGTGAATGACATGTAAATGGCCAATTCCCGTGCACTTACAATTCGTTACACACTTCACTTTAGATGGCATAAAGATTGCATATTACTGCTTTGGCGAGTGTAACACTTGTGCGTAATAGCTTTAGTTAATTTTTTTTGCCTGTGAATATTTCTTTATCTATTTAAGGATGTGATCTTTCCAAGAATACTTTTTAAATTTTTGTCACTTACCTTAACACCAATGTGAATCGGCGAAAAATCGCTATGTAGTGCTGAAGATAATATTGGTAATGGCATGGGAAGGGGGCAGGACATCATGGTCGCTACCTGTAAGTTAAAAAGGAAATTTTTTTATGAAAATTTGTTTACTCAAATGTTTTAGTTGTAATGCCATTAAATTACTTTAACTATTTCAGAACTACATACTTTATACATACTTAAAAGTAAGAAGGTGTGGATGTGTACAATGGTTCAGCCACGGAAAAATTTAGTATTATAAAGAAATGTTCAAATCAAGGCATGAAACCGATTAAAATAACGTTCCGGTTTCGGTTTGGTAACGTGTTTCGGTTACGGTTCCGGTTTCGTTCTTCAACATTTATCCCGCTAACTTGTTAAAAAAAAAACTAAAAATGCAGCACACCAAAAGTTGAAAGAAAAGGGAAGCAAAAATCTCGTTAGAGGTTATGATAACCGGTGTTACATATATCGCCGCCATTCGAAATAGGTCTGAATTTTCAAATAGGTCTGAATTTTGATAACTTTTTTTTCGGATCTCGTAAATTTTTTCGATGGCCTCATTCAACTATAATCAAATTATCTCTTTCAGAATTTTGATACTGATAACAAAACGTGTCTTTTGCAACCTTGCTCGACAATCTTCCATAAACATTTTTCAGGGTACCATTTCGTAAAAGAAAACACTTACATATGTGTCCACTAAAGAAAGTATGACATTACAAAAAATTCAAAACCGTTCGGAACCGGTTCCGGCTTTTGAAACTTTTTCGGTTTCGTTCTTTTTCAGATAAAAATAACGGTTTCGGTTTTCAAAAATTAATCGTTTTGAATCGGTTACGGTTACGGTGAAATTAGATGCAAAATTATAAAGAAATATTCAAATATGAACAATTCATTATTACTTTCGTTCATTCAATTCATTATACCTTTGCTACTTTTGATAGCCAAAAAGTTTTTGTGCTACAATGTGCTACGCTTTCCAACTATAAAATAAAATTAAAGAAAAAAAAACTTTTTTAAAAATAAGCTTTTATTATTGGTTTATAAAATTAACTAAAAAGTAAAAAATAAATTGACTGTAAAGGAATATAACACTTTATAAGTTCATTGTAACCTTTAAAGATAATTTGGCTTCTTCGTCTGCCACAAAATAATTCCATATTGTACATAATTATATATTTCTAACATTAAAACTTTACACCTAAATTATTAAATCTTCCAGTATATATCACATTCCTAATTTTATTAATAATAAAAGCGTGTTTTGATTGGTATAATTAAGAACATTTAGGACCTTCTTTTCTATTTGATGGTATAATTAAGAACATTCAGGACCTTCTTTTCTTGCTATCGAAATTTAACACGCTTTTATTATTAATAAAATTAGGAATGTGATATATACTGGAAGATTTATTAATTTAGGTGTAAAGTTTTAATGTTAGAAATATATAATTATGTACAATATGGAATTATTTTGTGGCAGACGAAGAAGCCAAATTATCTTTAAAGGTTACAATGAACTTATGAAGTGTTATATTCCTTTACAGTCAATTTATTTTTTACTTTTTAGTTAATTTTATAAACCAATAATAAAAGCTTATTTTTAAAAAAGTTTTTTTTTCTTTAATTTTATTTTTTACTTTTTAGTTCGGTTTATCAACAAGAGGCAATAATGTCGCAGCGACATCAATCGGCTGCTAGCAGCAAGAGAAACCATAAAATCTTTTACAATAAAGCCGCGTGGTTAATAAAGTTACTTTTGGGATATTGGAATAAAGACTAAACTAAACGATAAATGGGATTTTTGAAATTAAGCTAATTTTTTTATTTACTGTTAGCGAAGCCTGAACGATGATGCAAATTTGCAAAATCCCATCTTAACTGCAAGTTAGTACAATAACAAAAGCAAAATTTCCTGGAATGAAAACTTTCGGATATCTCTACTCGTGCGCCACCTATCGGAATTATTTTTTTGTTATTTTGCATGGAGGCAGAAAATTAAACGATGTTGAAAATTTCAAGATCCTACCTCAACGGGAAGTTCGTTGAAAAACGAATTAATCGACACTGAAAATAGACCTTCGTAATTCTCAAATAAAGCGACTCACGCGCCACCTAGCGGGTCCAATTTTTTTTTAACATTTAGAAATTAATTAAGTAACACACACGTAAAATATCAGCCAAATCGGTCCATAATTACGATTTGGAAGTTTTTATTACCGCTATCTCAGCTCCACCTAGCGGAATTTTTTTTTACAAAAATATTTCTTTTCATGGTAGTAATACATGTTACGAATTTCAGCTAAATCGGACCATAAATGCGAATTTTGAAAATATAGCGACCCACGCGCCACCTATCGATTTTTTTTTATAATATTGCATTGTCATCGGGGTTATACATGGGTGCAGAATTTCAGATCAATCGGACACCGGGAAGTGTATCAAATTTAGCTTGCAAGACTTGATTACAGACAGCCGTCAGGTGAAACTAAATCATGCCGATTCTAAACAATTTCTCACTTTCCGGATTTTCTCACTATAATATAATTTGTGAGCAAAAATGTACGAAATGGTGAAACGGTTTGCACCGTTTCACTAGTGAAAAATTGTTTAGAATAGGCATGAATAAAAGCTAGAAAAGCCGAATGTTGCATTCTTCAGCGCCATCTGCATATCAATATATAATGCTCAGTGCCATCTGCATATCAATAGACAATGCTCATAAGAGTAAAGGAATTCACCGCGTGGTAAGTAAAGATACTTTTGGAATACACCACTCGGCGAATTCCAATCTTCTTTCTCTGGCAATAGGGAAAAACGACTAAACTTGGGTGATGATTGGATTTTTGCAAATAAAGCAATATTTTAGATTTTTTTTTTGTATAATGCATTGTCAGTAAAACCTGATCGATGGTGAAAATTTCAAAACCCCAGCTCAACGGGGAGTTAGCTCAAAATCGAAAGCAAAATCTCTGTAAATTAAATTTTTCAAATATCTCTACCCATGCGCCACCTATCGGAATTATTTTTTTATTATAGTGCATTGGGGTATAAAACTAAGCGATGATGAAAATTTCAAGATCCTACCTCAACGGGAAGTTCGTTGAAAAAGGAATTAATCGACACTGAAAACAGACCTTCGTAATTCTCAAATAAAGCGACTCACGCGGCACCTAGCGGGTCCAATTTTTTTTTAACATTTAGAAATTAATTAAGTAACACACACGTAAAATATCAGCCAAATCGGTCCATAATTACGATTTTGAGTTTTTATTACCGCTATCTCAGCCCCACCTAGCGGAATTTTTTTTTACAAAAATATTTCTTTTCATGGTAGTAATACATGTTACGAATTTCAGCTAAATCGGACCATAAATGCGAATTTTGAAATTATAGCGACCCACGCACCACCTATCGAAATTTTTTTTTAATAATATTGCATTGTCATCAGGGTTATACATGGGTGCAGAATTTCAAATCAATCGGACACCGGGAAGTGTATCAAATTTAGCTTGCAAGATTTGATAACAGACAGCCGTCAGGTGAAACTAAATAAAAGCTTATAAAAATGAAACTTTAGAATGTATTCTATCGATTCCTGAAAAAAAAGTTTGCCCATATTTTCCCTCCTTTACGTAAAATTGATTTACAAGGTTAGGTTAGGTACTGGGACCACTCCTCTTATTTTTTCCGTAAATATGCACGCAGCCGAAACACTGCATCGCACCATTGTGAAAATCTTCCGGCTCCTTAATGAGGATGATGAGAAACCGAACGAGGTAGTTAACACAAAGAGGCGACTGAAGTATGTACCTGTAACTCGTCGGTAGGCATCGCTCATGTTCAGCAAAAAAGCACCAAGGAATCGATTCAGGTGCATAATTTTTCGTAAAAAAATTATATTTGCCGTTAATTTTTTCTCGTATTTTGGGGTGACTCCAAGAAGATTAATGCTGCTAATTTGTATCCTTCAAATTTGCATTCAAACCACTATTGATTTTACCTGTACCGGCACTTGAACCTAGCGCCAATGGTGTGGTAGGTTTTGAATGCTTGCTATTAAAGAATTATCTCAAGCTAGACTTCAGATTCAATTATCACCAATTGAACTTAGTTCGAGTATATTTAAGAACCGCACTTAAAAGTTCACAAAGTTTTGTAATAAAAAGTTGCCGAAATTTCAACTCTTTTTGACTTGCAACACAAGGTCACAACTGGCTTGCCGACACGCACGCAATTTCCAATAAACACAAATGTATGGGTTTACATTGTGATTGTGCGAAATATTAATACCACAATGTTGATCTAGCCCCCCTACCAATTGTTGTAAACAATGAGTAAGCAATTCAAGTGCAAGTATGGCAAGTGTACGCTCCACATAACTACATACCGACACTAAGTACCATAAGGCGGCGACAAGTCATGTCGGTCGGTATGCAACAATGCCGCACGCGCATTTTATTGCTCATCGTTGATGGATGGTTTTTGCTGCTGCTGCTGCGCTCATGCCAAAGTACTAATTTCCGTAGATCCTTAACAGAATATTGCAACATTGCATTTCATTTCGTGTTTCTTGTTGTCCACGCTTTGTTGCTTCGCTAAAAATGACAAATCGCGCACATGTCGCAAATGTTATGCATTTTTCGTGATAACAAGGATAGTTGCAATGTTGGTGTATCTAGTGCAGCGATGCTCAAACGCACACTACCAAATTGTGCGATTGTGTTGAAGTATGAGAGAGCTTCTTACTCCACCCAAAAAAAAACCAAATACCCAATTAACAAAAATTTTGTATAAAAAAAAACACAAAAATTAAATGGGGTATTAGTAAAGTAGTAAGGCAACAAAATGCATTTTTTGAATACAAATTTATAAGTAAAAAAAAATTATGAAAAAAATGTAGAGAACGACTAGAAAAAAAAATTACAAAATATCAGGCAATTTTATTAACGGCTTAAGATTAGTATCTTACAGTAAAATTCAACTAGCTACAAAACTGCGTATTCGAGAAAAGTCTAAAAACTCCATGCCACAAGTTTCAAGTTTTCCCGAAAACTTGGCGAATTTCCCTAAACTTTGCACAAGCCTTTTAACTTTAATTTATTTCTGTTGCAGATTTGGCCATTTTTGAAATTAAAATTATAAAAACACGCAAATAAATAAATATTTTAAGAATAAAACTACTTTCATGCGTAGCAGTCAACAGTCGTTGATTAAGTGATTCGCAAACGCACTTTAATTTTCCACAATGTATAGTGAGCGCTTGACTTGTACATGTGAGCAAATCTATGAGAGAGCAATAAAGTCTGCCGCCCGCGGGCTAAGTAACGATCGTCACTGATCTAATGATTTGATAGTGTATGTACTTACATTAGTGTGGTTCAATAATTCACAATACTTAGTGAGCTCTTACGTTATAATTCTTTAACCAATGTTGTGTGTTTTTGCGCACATAGAGCAAAAAGTCACATAAAATGCCCTCTAAATGAGAAGGATTTCTCTATGATATTTTTCCAATAATATGACCGTCTTATTATGACTGGGTTTCTCTTTTTAATAAAACTGAGTAGATAATCACATAATATTAAGAAGATTTTCTTTTTAATATTTCAAATTAAAAAAAAAAACAAAAAATGAACCTCAACCCAGATGTCTAGTCAGTCTAGTCTAATCAACACTACCATGCCATCGTATACTTAACTTGCCAACGTCTAATTACACCTTTGTTCTTTTTGCCTCACCACATGTCCACTTGCCTTATTCCCTTCACCGCGAATCGAACTAAGAATTATTATCTGCTGAACGGAGATCTCTACAATGATGCTATCGTGTGCTTGTGCTTGGTAGCGTCGAATTACACATTCGAAGAAGGCATACCTGAATTTGAATTAAAAAGGGATATTTTAAAAATAAATAGTTTTCCTTTTCAATAAATTCAATATGAATCTAGTGAAAATAAGAGGATGTTCTCATTAATTTACTTTAAACAGGTTTTCTCATAAAAACAAGCAGATTTCTTTTAACTTTTGACAAAAGTACATAAAAAATTCATAAATAAGAAGCTAACTCCTTGTTTTTAGCCGATTTCCTTTTCAGTAAATTTGAGAAGAAATTCAAGCTAAAATTTAGAAGATTTCCTAGCACAAATTTCTTCAAATTTGTCCCCACTCGCTCTCCCCGGCCAAAAAGCTTTTTTAGACGTCGATCTCTTTGATTATAGGTGAACTTTTCGGCTCTGTGCAGGAGTCTCACGGGTTCACCTACTTTCATTTATTAAAGTTAGGGTGAACATTTTTTTTGGTTGAGCCGCCTTAATGTTCATTTATATTACCAATTCTAGAGTAGTCATCAAATGCAATACAAACATCTATTTACACTCAATCAAATGTTTATGTTGCTTTTATGTGTTTTGGCTGTGGCTGTATGCGTGAGGCGGAAGTACCACATTTAAACTCAGCTCATCCGGAAACGCTTTTGAATTATTCATAAGTTGTTGAAAGTACACCATAATTATTTATAAATACATACTAGATTTATAGAAAATATAACATTTCGAAATTCGTGCAACATTTTTGGTGAAATTCTCATAAAACCGCAACCACATTTTCGCTATGCAGCTTCCCCAACATCCGCAATCGCAGTTTCACTATATGCATACATACATATACATATATGGGTAAATATGTATGCAGTCGTTCACAAGCTATCCTCCGTCATTCGGGTAGCAATAAAATTTGAAATGAGAATCCACTGCTTGCAACAACAAGGCAATAATGTGACAAAATGTGCATCCTTCATCAAGTGGTTAACATTAAAAGTTGCCATAGTCAGTTGGCTGAAGTAACATAGTGGAAAATTTCGTAAGCATAAGTATTATTTACAACAGCGTATATGCTCAACATGTGTCAAAATTTTTTCAGTTATAAACCGTGCACTAAATTTGACTTGCAATGTTGCATCAACGAAAAAAGTCAGCTGTTGCTTTTATCGCAACTCGAAAGTGAACATCGTTTCATTGGCCAAGCAAACACACACACACACACGCACTCGTATGCACATCGATAAACTCGCTGACTGATTGACTGCATGAAAGATTTTGACTGACAATCATTACTTTCGGGATGTTCGCCGGCTTTTTTTAACTTTGATGTCTCATCATACAAATATGCATCCCAGCTTTGCACTTGAGCGACTTTTACAGTCGCAGCAGCTATAAAATTAAATGAGCCCAACAACAATAACACATCTTTCATTCAACAACAATTTTCTTAATAATTTTGAGTCATAAATTTTGAATATTGCCAAAACTACTTTGGTGAAGTCTAGCATAATAGGGATGCTAATATGTGTTGGGCAAAAGGTACAAGGAGAGGAGAGCGAAACTAATTATCTAAATAGCTCCAGGAGAAATAGGTTGCCAGTTAAAAGTCGATCGGAAGATTTCCAATTTCAGACGAAATTTCGAAATAGCTCGATCCGGGCGTTACCTAGGTACTCCGATTTTTGATAAGGAATTGCATTGTAGACGGGTTCTGGAAAATGTGTCAAGTTTCACGTCTCTAGCTAACCCGGAAGTTCCTCAAAAATCGACCGTACGGTTTCACTAGAGCAGTGAAATAACGCCCGGAGAAATAACGCCCGCGGGTTTTATTTCTTTTTGAAAAGGAAATAACACCCGCAGCCGTTATTTCACTGCACCGTATAAAGGTTGTAAAAGTAAAAGCAACGTCTTTTAGATAAGAGAATGAACATATAAGTATTTAGACTAACACATTCCACGCATACATACATACATATGTACATACATATGTACATACATATGTATGTGCATTAGACTGGGCCAAAAAAAATGTTTTTTTTTCAAAAATTATATTGATTTTTTTTAGAAAAGGTAAAAAAAATTACTGTAACTTTTTCAGATTTTTAAATTAAGGTCTATCATCGCTCGTAAATATAATGACCCCAAAAAATTGTTTTTTCACGCCTACTATAGTTTTTTTTTTGGTATTGGAGGTGATCAGTGTCACTTACGTTTCATGGAGGCGTCGGCGTCACTGACGTTTAAAATCTCGTAAATTCGTTACAGAAATGAGGTTTTATTAGACCTACAATGAGCCACATGGTGTTTCAGTTAAAATTTCTAACAAATATTCCTTAATAAATCACCTATATGAAAAAATTCAGCACCCAACGTACGCAAAAATATATTCTTTTATACTGCATCCAAAGGTGAATATTTTTATCTATCCATCTTTTTAACCCTTTCGTCCCTGTTGGTACACATGTGTACCAGCACCAATTTCAGTACCTTAAATGCTTTAAATTACCCTAAAAACGAATTACAAGTGTACCAGCTGGGAACCCTGACAGTTGAGTAAAACATGGAAGCACATCGTTAAACAGCTGATGTTTTATGCACGTGTTTTTGTCGCAGAATTCGACTGAGTAAAGGTTTGGTAGTCAAAATAAGGTGAAAACCACAAGTGGAAGTACATAATTTCGTTTTATTTTTAGGAAAAACCCTAAAAGAATATCGGAAAGCACATAGTTTGTTTTATTTGTTTCATATACAAATTTTGTTAGCGCATTTAGTTTGTGGTACAAATAAGTACCACCCGGATTTTCTAGTGGTACATATATGTACCATCAGGGTTAGCAGCATATCTGTTTTCTTTCCAGGTGGAAAATGAATAAACGTTCGCTGAGTCAAAAGGAGCTGGAGCCTTTCATGGAAGATTTGTCAGATTTTTCTGATGGTTCGTCTGACAAATATGAACCCAGCGAATATGAAGGAGAATCATTATTTGGGAGTAGTGACGAAGAAATGCAAATAGAGGAAGAAAGTGAAAGTGATTTTCAAAAAACTTCTACATCTAAGAAAGCACAGCGATATGAAAAGGAAGAAAACTGAAACTGAAAGCTTACATAATAATATCCCTATTAACCGGGTTCTCGATTGGATGGTTCCTAATGACTCGTTTAGGCCCGCTAAAACAATTTATTTTATGTTTTCTTACCTGTTGCTACAAATATGTACCACACAAAAACCCTGACGGTACATATATGTACCACACAAACAATTTATTTTATATTTTCAGCCCTGTTGGTACCAATATGTACCACACAAAATCCCTGACGGTACATATATGTACCACACCCCCCTCGCCACCAAGGACTCAACCCAACTCATACATCAATTATTTCAGTACAAATGGTAAACGTGAGTTGAACTTAGCCCCAAAATCTCAGCTGTTTACTCAAATATGAAAGATATGAATTCAGGGACGAAATACGTATGTCACTTTCGACATCTCTTAACCCCAATAGGGCTTATTTTTTCTACTGCTTCTGTATCATATTGGATATTTTCTGTTTTTTGACTTTTTGATCTTCTCACGTTCACTATCCAGCATTATACTATCCCTCCATGTTTTCATTATAGCAGCATAAATACTTTTTTCTACAATTGGCTGCTCGATCGTCAAAAAAAATGCACCTTATTTTTCTTGGCGTCGGTTTTGAAATCAAGATAACTTTTACATATATGTTTTGGCGTCACTTGCGTTTCATTTACCTATTTAGATTTTTAGCAAGAAATTATATGTATTACAGCTAAGCATCACTTAAAACTTAGCTTCAGTTCATTTATTTAACCCTTCTTACACCGCTCATTAACTCTAGTATCTTACTATAAAATTATGGAAACCAAAGAGAAAGAAAAGAGTACTGTGTTTAATAAATTTTTCGATTTTTTATACCGTAACTCTTTAATTCAATTTGAACAGGGTGACCAACATTTTTCATATAAAAAGTATATATTTATGAGAAGCTTGGTCTACCAACTTGCCAATAGCGGTATTTTGGAAACTCTACAACAAAGCCAATTTTCCTCAATTTCAACTCACTTTTCTAGGATTTGCCCATATCGTCGCTCGCTTGCCAGAAGCATGAATGTGCCAAAATTAAAATTTTGGGAAATCATATTTGAAAGTTTATTGCTCTCATAAATATATTTTTGCAAGTTATATTCGGGTTGTACACTTTCCCCTGATATAGTTTTTACTTTAATATTCCTTCAATTCGTCAAGATAATGCACATTCATATTTTAAAAACTTCAAAACTAAATTTTTTAAATATTTCTTTGCGCCAGAAGCATGAATGTGACGCACATTCGTGTTTTTGGCGCAATAAAAAGGTCTAAAAATTTGATTTCTAAATTTTTAAAAATTTTCTTTGTGCCATATAAAGGAATGTGAATCAAAATTGTTACGTATACGCCGTGGCATCTCTTGTTGAGGGAATAACATTCATACTTCTGGCAAAATTAAATTAAAAAAAAATTGGAAATTCAATTTTTAGACATTTTTGTTGGGCCAAAAACATGAATGTGTAGCACATTCGTTTTTCTGGCACAATTCTGAGAGATTGAAGTACACATTCATGCAAATGGCATTGCAAATTTCCGAGGGTCCCTTGTACTTTGGAAACCCAGGATTTTCGTGAATCGTAAAGAAACGAGAGCCTCATCACGTACCTATTGGAAAATTGTCACATTCATGCCTCTGGCATGCGAGCGACGATATATAAAAATGAATGCCCATTTCCCTCGGTGATCACATCACGCCTGAACGGATGGACCGATTTAATTTTTTTTATTGTATTTGTTTTTGCCCGGAGAAGGTTTTTAAAAAAGAAAAAGTTAAAACAATTTGTGGAATCATGACATATTGACCAAAATGTGGAGCAGGGTTGACCCAGAATGTGTTTTTACGATATGGGTATCAAGTGAAAGGTGTTGATGAGACTTTTCACAAGGAGCAGTTTTCAGGTTCATCTGTGAACTCGTTTCGACCTTTAGGTGGACGAAGGCTGACCCAAGAATATGTTCATATAATATAGCTATCAAATCAAGTGCTGATGAGTGTGTCCGTAAGAGTGGATTTTAGATTCATATGAACCCAAGAGACAAATTACTATACAAACGATAAAGTTAAATAAGTTTGTTGAATTCTAAGATATTGACCAAAATGTTGACCAGGGTGACCCAGAATGTGGTTATACGATATGGGTAACAAATGAAAGGTGTCGATGAGAGTTTTCACATGGAGCTGTTATCGGGTTCATCTGTTTCCAAAATATGTTCATATAATATAGCTATCAAATTAAATATGTTGATGTTAGTTTTCACAAGGAGCGGTTTTTAGATTCATCACCCGCTTAAAAGGGATAGGGATAGGGATAGGGATAGGGATAGGGATAGGGATAGGGATAGGGATAGGGATAGGGATAGGGATAGGGATAGGGATAGGGATAGGGATAGGGATAGGGATAGGGATAGGGATAGGGATAGGGATAGGGATAGGGATAGGGATAGGGATAGGGATAGGGATAGGGATAGGGATAGGGATAGGGATAGGGATAGGGATAGGGATAGGGATAGGGATAGGGATAGGGATAGGGATAGGGATAGGGATAGGGATAGGGATAGGGATAGGGATAGGGATAGGGATAGGGATAGGGATAGGGATAGGGATAGGGATAGGGATAGGGATAGGGATAGGGATAGGGATAGGGATAGGGATAGGGATAGGGATAGGGATAGGGATAGGGATAGGGATAGGGATAGGGATAGGGATAGGGATAGGGATAGGGATAGGGATAGGGATAGGGATAGGGATAGGGATAGGGATAGGGATAGGGATAGGGATAGGGATAGGGATAGGGATAGGGATAGGGATAGGGATAGGGATAGGGATAGGGATAGGGATAGGGATAGGGATAGGGATAGGGATAGGGATAGGGATAGGGATAGGGATAGGGATAGGGATAGGGATAGGGATAGGGATAGGGATAGGGATAGGGATAGGGATAGGGATAGGGATAGGGATAGGGATAGGGATAGGGATAGGGATAGGGATAGGGATAGGGATAGGGATAGGGATAGGGATAGGGATAGGGATAGGGATAGGGATAGGGATAGGGATAGGGATAGGGATAGGGATAGGGATAGGGATAGGGATAGGGATAGGGATAGGGATAGGGATAGGGATAGGGATAGGGATAGGGATAGGGATAGGGATAGGGATAGGGATAGGGATAGGGATAGGGATAGGGATAGGGATAGGGATAGGGATAGGGATAGGGATAGGGATAGGGATAGGGATAGGGATAGGGATAGGGATAGGGATAGGGATAGGGATAGGGATAGGGATAGGGATAGGGATAGGGATAGGGATAGGGATAGGGATAGGGATAGGGATAGGGATAGGGATAGGGATAGGGATAGGGATAGGGATAGGGATAGGGATAGGGATAGGGATAGGGATAGGGATAGGGATAGGGATAGGGATAGGGATAGGGATAGGGATAGGGATAGGATGGGGATGTGTGGATAAGAATGCAGGCACACTAATTTTTGGCAGGACAACGTCTGCCGGGTCTGCTAGTTTGGTATAAAAACGACAAACTTTTGTTGTAAAACACTAGGGGGACTCATCAAAGCTTATAAAAACCTTATAAAGCGTGTAAACGTATAAATTTATCAAGTGTGTAAATGAACTGTCAAAATTTGTATGGAACGCAGTTTATACAAATTTGATAAACTTCCGCGTCGATTTTGGTGTGTAAAAGAGTGCGTAAATTTATACAATGCAATGACGACGTTCGACATGTAATTTTTTTAATACATTCAATGCACACTGAAAAAAAAAGAAGAATATGCTGAAAATGGGTCGAAAATTATCTTTTTAATGAGAATTTCGAAATAAAAAGTTTTTGTTTGACATCAAGTACACATAAATTTATTTACCTCGCCATATTTTTGAAGGAAATCGATTTACCTACAAAAGTTACATTGAGCAAAGTTTTCTCAGACTAGTTTTGGAGGCTAGATTACTAGAAAACTAGTCTGAGAAAATTTCACTCGAGGCAGCTTTTGTAGGGAACTCAATTTCCTACAAAAATTGTGTGTTTACAACAGGTAAAATGGTGTTTTACAACAGGTAAATGGTGTTTTACAACAATGGTTTGTCGTTTTTATACCAAATATGTAAAATCGAATGCTATGGATACACACACGGGGATTATCTCCAATAAATCAGATCCAAATTTTACCCTGACACACACAAAATTGGCCATCTAGTGTTTTGGTTGTATTTCTTGTGGTTTAAACTATATGTCGCTGAGAATTGTTTAATTTTTGGTGACATCTAGCGTCCAGTAGCGGTAAAATCGTAATTTTGGTACTATTCCTTGCTATTTTTGTTTATTTATCGGTGACAGTAGCGGCCAAATCGTAATTTCGTTTTCTGAAATCTGCTCAAATCTTCTTCATTTTTGGGAGTTTATAATGAAGATTACGCTCAAGTTAACTCTCAAAAGCGTTGTTAATTCTGAATTTGCGCTAATGTATCAGCCCTATAAACTATCGATTATAGGCCTCTAGACTTTAATTTAAAAATCTGAAAAAAGTACATTTATTTTGAAAAAAACAAACAATTTTTTTTTGGCCCAGTCTAATGTACTTGTTTACAAATTCATTTCCATTTCAATCAAGCTCGCCTTTTCTCTATACCGAAAAAAACTACTACATACGTTGTTTTAACATTATATTTTTCGTTATAACTGGAAACTGCAAAGTTCAGCTAAATTCTCTTTGTGCATACCAAATTATTTTAAAAGTTAGGCTTCTCGTTTACATCAAGCAAATTCCATTTTCTATTAACCACAAAAAAGAATTTGAAATGAAGCATAAATACTTTTTCCAAAACTAATTAACACCCTTCAGTAGCCTGTGACTTTTGTAACTTTTATTTGAGAAGTCCATGTTGACATGTACGAAAATTATTATACCTAAATGTATTTCAGAAAAATTGTGTGGGTGTAATATTCTGAAAGAAACAGGCTACTTTTATATGTGGTTGCTGAATTCGAAAGACCCCAAAGAGCAGCTTAGGTAATGAGAGTACAATAACGGACACCTTATCGAGGGCTAAATAAAGAACGCCTAGATCAGAATTACGTTCAAAGACGGCCTATCTATGCTCAAGAGAGAAAGACCTACTGTATTTTGTCCATGTATATTTTGGTATGCGTCGACTATACTTTTCAATTCATACGTTCCGCTTGGATACTAAATTGAATTGCCAACTCAATGTTTGTAATAACAAGTAGGCAACTGTTTAGATACGTTTGACATTTGCATACGATTTGCACAGGGAAACCTGTAATAAAGCAATTTAACCCAAGTCGCGGTCAATGTGGGTGTATAAACAATATGTACATACAATACCATAAAATACGTCATTATACTTAGTATTCTTTGCAAACGCCCAACTAAACAAAAGTCAAAGTGCGAGTTGTTGTATTTTGAATTTTACCGACTAACCGACTAAAGGGCTGGTTTCCTCGAAAGCGGTGACGCTATATAGCGTCCGTTACCTAGCGGTGAATTACGTTGTCAAAAATACTGCCATATAAAGGTAATTGAGTGTAAAGTAAGAAGACGGTGAAGTTCACCGTAATGTAATATAGCGTCCGTCATGACTGTGGCAATTTTTCGTCAACGTTTTTTCTCCCCGTCATTGTCATAGCGGTGTCAATTCAGTAAAATTCTTCAAATTCGTTTACAAAAACGACAATTAATTGTTTTCAAAACGAATATTTTAAAAATATAGAAGAGAAAAAAAAAGAAAAGTGGCCGCAAATTTACAATTTCAAATGGATTGATGTCACCGCTATTTGCATGTAAGTTTACAGAAAAACGGTACTGCTAATGACGGTGAGCAAAGCTACCGCTATATAGCGAACGTTACATAGCGGCACCGCTTTTCGAGGAAACCAATCCTTAAGTGCAAGGCTTGGCTGCAAATGTATAAGTCTAGCTGCACACACAGAGCCAAAAAGTTCACCTATAATCAAAGAGATCGACGTCTAAAAAAACCTTTTTGGCCGGGGAGAGCGAGTGGGGACAAATTTGAAGAAATTTGTGCTAGGAAATCTTCTAAATTTTAGCTTGAATTTCTTCTCAAATTTATTAAAAAGGAAATCGACTAAAAACAAGGAGTTAGCTTCTTATTTATGAATTTTTTATGTTCTTTTGTCAAAAGTTAGAAGAAATCTCCTTGTTTTTATGAGAAAACCGGTTTAAAGTAAATTAATGAGAACATCCTCTTATTTTCACTAGATTCATATTGAATTTATTGAAAAGGAAAACTATTTATTTTTAAAAGATCCCTTATTAATTCAAATTCAGGTATGCCTTCTTCGAATGTGTAATTCGACGCTACCAAGCACAAGCACACGATAGCATCATGGTAGAGATCTCCGTTCAGCAGTTAATAATTCTTAGTTCGATTCGCGGTGAAGGCAATGAGGCAAGTGGACATGTGGTGAGGCAAAAAGAACAAAGGTGTAATTAGACGTTGGCAAGTTAAGTATACGATGGCACGGTAGTGTAGATTAGACTAGACTGACTAGACATCTGGGTTGAGCATTCATTTTTTGTTTTTTTTTAATTTGAAATATTAAAAAGAAAATCTTCTTAATATTATGTGATTATCTACTCAGTTTTATTAAAAAGAGAAACCCAGTCATAATAAGACGGGCATCTTATTGGAAAAATATCATAGAGAAATCCTTCTGGTTTAGAGGGCATTTTATGTGACTTTTTGCTGTGTGCATGGCAGAGCTGTTAAAGAATTAAATCTTTTGCTCTTTGAAATCATAGTTTTTCTTCATTCAGTACTTGAAATTCTTTTCATCGTTGAAGAATTTAACTTCAATTTACGCATTCAGCAATTCTTTACAGAAATCATGATTTATAAATCCACCAAGTGTCAATTCAACAAGAATTCAAAATAGAATTACGAAGAAAAGCTCTTTAATTCAGAATGGCCATTCAGTTGATTTGATTCTTTTGGAGAGTTAATTCCGCTAATTCAGTACGAATCAGTTTTTGGAAAAATGCTAATTTACTCCCTTAAATAGTACTAAAAGTTTTCACGTTCCTTTCACGCTAGAAGAATTTGAAAAAAAAAATTACATTACATATTATAATAATCTATAACATAAAATTAGTGGAAAACGCTTATTCGCGTGTAAGAAATATGTGAATTTAAAAAAATTCAAGTTAAAACATAAAAAAGTATGATTTTGAAAGGTATAACATGCCTGGTCTTCACATAAACTGCCTTATTAGTGTTGCTGATGTGTTAGTTATGAAGCTTTTCGGGCATATTTTATTAACCCTCTGAGCACATTATTGAATTTAATTAAATAAGCTTTTGTCACATAAATAAAAAATAAATATGAATGTGTAATTATTTTATTATCATAACCTCTAACGAGATTTTTAGCCGTGCTTCTCTTTCCAACTTGTGGTGTGTTGCTTTTGAGTTTTCCTACAAGTTGGCAGGACCTACAGTTTTTTGCCGACTCCGAACGGCACTTGCAAAGCATTATTAGCATATATGAATTTGCGTTGCTCTCATATCTACAAGTTGTACAGGCAATACACAATATTACGTTCAGCTGAAACTCATGCCTTTTATGAATATAAAAAAATTCGGAGCTCTTTCATGGTTTTATTAGTCATATACATACGTCAGTTTTGAAAAATGAAAAAAAAAAATCAAATCTTTTTTTTTGGATTTATACTTTGAAATATGGAAATTCTTTCCAAATATGAGTATTTTATTGCGATTTTTTAGTCAACAATAACTAGTAGTGGAATTAATTTCCATTTAATTGTATAACAGAAACCATTTGAAATGTCTTTTAAAATTTTCACAAAGCTCAGGAGAGTAAAACGGTCATCTAAACTTTCAACTTCTTCGGCAGATTTTGTATGACATTTTTGAGGACTCAATTTGGTAGACCAAGCAGTATAATTATATGCAAGTTAGAACGGGATGACCATTTTGCTAAGCTCCCCTGAACTTTGTCCAAATTCTTAAAGACATCTTTAATTTTGTATCTAACTGTAAATCCGCGATTTTACAATCGACGTGGCTGTTTGGTAGTATCCCGCCTTTTTACAAGTCTTCAATGGGTGACCGGAGTTCTGGTCGGTGATAGTGTCGAATTCAGGACATTTTTTATCACGGATAAGAAACGGGTTAATAAAAATTACAGCACCTTAAAGGCATAGTAGGGATGGCAGCTATTTTAGTTTTGTGAGCCCAAAAGTTTCGAGATCCCGAATATGTATTATTTAGATATTTTATACATTTTAACAAACAAACTGAAGACAGTACATCAATATTATTTTCATTACCAACAAGATGCTTAAATATATATAAAAAATTACATATTAGAGAGTTTAAATATATCCTATAACTTTTTCTTTACATATTTTTATATTAGTACAAGACCGGGAATAACCAAACATCTTCTTACGGTTTCTCCTAGCTGCTTTGGAAGTTAATGCAAATCAACAAGCGAAAAAGTAAGGGATTTTATAAAATTTCTCTCCATTCATAAGTGGGCTGTAATATTAGGTGTTAATTTTTATACCCTGCTTTTATGATTATATATAAAACCAAAAGCTCAAAAAACTGCCTTAATCCAACTTAATGTCATATTATTCGTAAAAAACTAGCTATTTTAAACATTCGGGATTTTTTAACTGCTTTTCGAGATTTCGGGACTAATAAAAAACAATCCCGGGATTGACTTCAAATGTCAAAGAAAAAATATATAATGACAACATTTCATGAATATATACAATAAGCGCACCAGTAGGAAATTGTAACAGTGAGGTACGTTTCTGACATCTTACATAAGTATTAGGACTTATCACAATATATCTACGTTGCGGTGTTGCATCTACAGCTTAAGTGTTTAATATTAAGGAAATTCACAAAGTCTTTTATAGTTTTATGTACAATTTCAACAACACAACATTTGAGAGCACTACATGAGTTGAATGTTGTGTCTGAATACATTAAATTAAATTTTCATACAAATTTGTCAGAAAATATTGAATTTTGTGTTCGTGGCTGTTTTACTTTTGAAACTAGAGAAAACGAAAAAACAAGGAAAATCAAAATAGCACACCTGCGCATTGGGTTGCTTAATTTTATTGTGCTATTCAAATTTTATATAAGAAATGACAACAAAGAAAATATGACAGTATTAAATTTTGAATTGCCTAATTTTGATTTTTTCTAATTTTAATTAGTACATACACAGAAAAGTTTTAATGGCTTTTGACATGTGATTAGTGTTGTAAACCAAATGCTGGAAAAGAACTAAACAATCATACAGTGCTTGTCAGCTGAAGCATCATCGCGAATAACGTTCTAAGTGTAATATTTTTCAAAACCAGTTTCATTGCATAAAACATTTTGTATTACTCTCCAGATAACGAATTTTCTAAAATTTGACACCAAAACTCTAAAAATGCATTTAAAAATAGTAGGGTAGTTTAAAGTGACATACATTATTTTGCATTGAAGCGTCGAAAGTGATTCGTAACGGCACTGGAAGATCATGAAAAAGGTGTAAAACTCATAATATGAAAGATATAAAAGAAAAAGTTAAGGGAGACAGATGAGAAAAATAGATTTAAAATATATGACTTTAGCGTTTTTTTGCTCTCCTGACAAATTCTGATTTTGTAACTTAGAACGTAATTCGCTTCAATGCTTCAAAACCCTCTTCCTATCCTGCTCTGTCACCTAAATGTTTAGCAACATCGGAATATGTTACAATTTTTCCAAACGATGGACTTTTCCTTGTTATGCCATTTTTGCTTTTACGAACGTGTTTTTCGCTTTGTTTATATTTTTGTATGATAATTACTATGTATATACATGAAATATTCATGACTTAGGATGAGCTTTTAGGTAAAGAATAATACATTTTTATTTTTTTTTTAAGATCAGAGGCAAAGATGCAACGACATGTTAATTATAATATATTTCCCGCTAGGCATGGTTCTGCATTGAGGTCTTGTCAATTATAAAAAATTTTTACTTTTCATATTTCAAATTTTTGTTTTGTTTATAAACCGAAGAAAACATTGCCGCTCTTCACAGTGTAGCAATTTCGACAAATCCAAATTTTTTATTTTCTCATTTATCTCAGAATCGGTGGGATTTTTTGAAAGATTTAGCAGCTAAGTAAAATGTATGACATACATATATGGTCCTCGCTTTCGAATTTGCCTTACCGACATTTCGAGTTTTAATTGTCCTGAAAAAAAAGAAGTTACCTCACGTCCATAGTTTGACTTGAAACATCTATGTGTTGAATTTTGCGCATTTACTTCAGTCAGATGGGATTACTGACATATCTGTGGTTTCGTTATACTATAATATTTGCGGACTGATAAAACCTCCCCAAATTTCGGTACTTGCACCAGGTACTTTCAATATGGCAAGTCAGCGCACAGTCATCATACCGCGGCGGTAGACAGTAATTTCAATTTCTATGTCTTAAAATATTCCAAAGGGAAATAATATTAAAAGTGAAAATTAAATTAAATCAAATGTTTCAATAAATTTATTCCTACGTTTATATTATGACAAGATAAAATAAATACATTAAACAAGAACCTCGCAGCCTTAAGCTATATTCTTTACGAGTCCATCAACTCCGGGTCTGTAGATAAAACACGGAATTTTGTTTGCATTTTTATCTAAATTTTAACACTGTGCGCTGCATTTTGACGTCTACCGCTTCGAATTTTCAAACGCGTTTTTCTCCACTTTCCCTGTAATAAAACGATGGAACTGCACTTCATGTTGTTCCTTTTTTATGTGACGATTATTTTCTACTTACCTTCTTGAAAAATTTGCCGTAATCTTCGAGAAATCAGCTAAAAACAGCAAGATTTTATGTATGTATGTAAATATATGAAAACATTGAGTAAGAGTTGCCGTAGCTAAAGAAAACGGAACCAAATTTTCGGGCTTATAGTTTCAAAACAATTTTCCGAAGACAATATCATAGCCGAAATAAGTTTTGAACAAATATATAAATATAACTTTCAGTTTCTGAATGGTTCCAATAAAATTTTGGCCTATTTACATTATAATCAACAGACTTGAAACATAATCCATCACATATAAAATTTTAGAGTTAGGGCCAAATTTTACAATGATACATGGCAGTCTCATGTTTTATTACTATTTTGACAGCTTCAAATCAATTCCAGGCATGTTAAAGACTGAAAGTACGCAAATATCACCTCTGAAAGTTAAATTTCGAGAGTACTGAATTGAAAAATTGAATTGATTCACCAAAGTTGGCATTCAATTGAGAGAGTTATTGAATGAGAGTTATTTCGATGCAATTCAGTTCAAACTGAATTACTTTCTCGCATTCTTTAATTCTTTGAATGGAAAATATGAATTCAACATGTCAAATCGTATCTACATGGAATTTCAAATTAAATTCAACGAAAAACATTTGAAAAAATGAATAAATCCTGAATTGTAACTGTTTTGATTCATTCAATTAACAGCTCTGGTGCATGGCGATTAGTCATTCTAACAATTAGTGTAGAAAACAAATGGGCAATTGGCAAAGCGATTTAGCAACCGCACACGTTTTTGCTATTATTTCTACGATTTCATAGATGCAAGCAAGTAGAATCAGGTGCAAGCGAAGGTTGCTTTTTTAGTTATTTATTTGAAGTTCAACTTTTTAGGTAGCGATGCTGTGCTCAGCTTGACACTGGAATTTTTAAGAAAGTTCGAAATTTAGAAGATAAAAAAAATTTGTTAGCCTGTTATTGCACTGAACGCCTCATATAATTACAAACGTTTTCTCTGTTTTGCAAACTTCCATCACTCCCATTTGCTGAACCCTCTATGTCGTATGTACTTGGAGTTATATAAAATTTAACATAAAATTGCTATATGTACCTAAAATGTTTTCACATCAAATTCTTCTTCTTTTCGAAAGCACACCCTTTACAACATCTTTACATCACATATTTATGTACCTGGATTTGTATAATATATGCTAATGCAGCTTAATATTTATACGAGTAAAGGTATTTCTGTGCAATCCAGCAAAACGTTCAATCTATTCTTGCTTACTTAACATTTTGCATCGCAATTTTTATCCCAACGTCAGCTTATACAGTGGTGGTTAAAATATCAGCGAGGTACTTAGTCCAATATATAATATATGTACGTATAAGACTTAATTATTGTATTTGAGTATGTATGCCTAACTTAAGTTGCGTTCTAAACGGATTGACCGATCATAACCAACTTTAGAACAGAAATTGAAAACCATCGATGAATTAAGAGGGATAGGGGAAAAGGTGCAGGCACCTTATATACATACAAATGGGATTTTTCATGGTGGAAGTATAAATGGTTTCAATTGTAGTTCGATATATTTCAATATATTTATCGATAACAGAATTACTGGTAAAAAAGTGGTTCAACAAAAACCCTGAGATTTGTAGACAAGAAAGGCCACAGCTTTCATTTCGACTTCGATATATTTTTATATATCTTTCACTAAATGTGGATGCAAAAAACATTGCAAATTGCCTACAATATCTATCGGCATCAAAACAAAGGGGCGGTTGTCAGATTTCGTTTGGACTTTGGTATATTTCGATAAATTTATCCATAACTGAGTTATCACTCATAGTATGGTTGCCCCAAAACCTTGGAATTCGTCAACAATATCATACGAAAGAGCAGGTATACAGGTTTCGTTTGGGCTGCAGTATATTTCGATATATTTATCGATAACTGAGTTATCGGTCAAAATTATATTGAAATTTGCCTACAATATGGGTATCAAACGAAAGGGGAGGTTTAGATGTTTCCTTTGGACGGCGATATATTTCGATATATTTACCCAGCAAACATAGCTCAACTTTTTCTCCAATCTTTGAAAAACTGTATAGTTTGATATCCAACACTCAACTTGAGAAACAGATTTTTTTTTTTTTCATATAAAAAAATGCCTTTTTTCTTAGAACGCAATAACTTTCATCTAAAATGTAAAAAATAAATATATATATATTTGGGACATTCCATCGTGACTCCTGGGACATTTGACTCGAGAGCTTAGTCAACTTTAACTTAATAAACTGACACTGGGATTTTAATTGCTATGAAATATATTTATCGACAAGGATAAATATCCAATACAATAAACGCATTAAAAGAATTGGCGAAATAAGAACAAATAGCTTTATAACTACTCAGTAAGTGAGTGTGACTCCTGGGATACCGAAAATCCTTTTATTGCACCTTTGTGAGCACGAAAACGAATTTTAGCTTTACAGTTCAACTTTGAACTACAATTTGTATATGATCGAAAGTACTTACTACATAGTACCATATTCTTTAAAAATAAGATCAATATTAGCTTTTAGAAACTTTTTACAAAGGTTAAAGAGTGTGACTCCTGGGACATTTTCCTGTTTTTTCGTGATACAATTTTTAAGTTTTTTCAGTATTATCGATGCAGTTCCCTAAAAATTTAGCTATGCAACTAGTTACACCTAACCCATGATAATAAAAATACCTTTATTGTAAAGTTCTGTCAGAGCAGTGGGAGTTTATGGCATTTTAAAAATTTGGTACTTTTCCTCTTTTTGGTGGAATGTCCCACATACTCTTCATTGCACTAAAAATTTAAAATTAATTTGAATAAAAAACTAGTATTAATGTGAGAAAAGCATCGGGGGCTAGATATGCGAAAATTATGGCACAAAGGGTCACGCTTTTCCCCAATGGTTAGTACTCGTTTTTTCTAAATTATTTTCAACTTTTTAGTTCAATACTCTTTAAAAGCGGGAGTTTTAGTTTTTTAAACTATATTTAATATAAAAAATACCTTTTTGTTGAGAACGCTATCATTCGCAAGTTTATTCGGTGCAGAGAAAAAACGCTTGAGTTTTGAGACGCCCCTTATTTCTCAACTTGAAATATGGGTGTTTCTCTGCGGAAATTTTAATTTTGTATGGAGAAAATTTTTTTTTGTAAAAAAACGTCCGCCACGTAATGTCCACAACAGAGATATGAAACGATTACTTACAAAAAACTTTCCTTATCCTAACTTTCTGTTGGTTTTAAGAACTCATTACTTTCACCTTTAATTTATCCTTAAAGGTTTTGTACCTTAATACTTGGCAAATGGCAGAAAATTGCCAATTACTTAGTTGGCTGAACCCTACTTCCGTTTTGATTAACGTCCGCAACGCACTTAAAATGGTTAAGACAGCGACATCATATTATATAAGCGCCATAAACATATTTTACAGGCAGCAGGTTCCTAAATATGCCCATATGTAATAAATCGGTCCCAGTTTTTACGGCACTTCTTACTGAAAATTCAATAAATTCGTTCAAACGCGACGTCCGCAACGACAGGAAATGGCTATATAACGTAACTCAAGCCTAAATGTTTGTTGAGAACATATGCATGTATTCGCTTCTGAAGGTAAATGGAAAGAAAAACATTCTTGCATGAATTCGCGAAGCATTCCACCCCACCTATGCATACGTTTATGAAGCTGAGCGACAAGAAGAACGTTCTTACATAGCTTCGAGAATGCATTTGATAATGGTTCGTGTATACATTAACGAATGCGACTGATGTGGATTTTTATGCATTCTTATTAGCTATGGAACCCTCTCCCGCCATGTTTTAGGAAATCTTTAAAATAAACAATCATATTATTATGTTTACTTCGCCACTGGTGTAGGTACTTAACTCCTCCAAGTATATCACACATGCCCTGCAGTACACCGTATTTTAAATCGAAAAGTCACATACAAACACATATTCCTGTTATTGCCTGCATTGATCAACTAGAAATATAAAAAAACTAAATAAATATAAAAACAGTATTCCAAGTAAGACTGTGTAGCTAAGTCCGGTTTTTAAAAATACACAATACCAAATGTATACAAAATTGCAATGCAATTCTTCCGGTTGATTTTGCTTTTGTAATACTTGCTACACAGGCGGAGGTGGTGTGAAACTTGGATCTGCACTTCTAGAACCATTGTTGCAGTAAGCAAACAAGTATTGAAGTATGAGAGATAAGCTCTGATAGCTTATGATGATGCCGTCCTTAGGTTGAAAGTACATATATATCCACCAACAATCTGAAGCTTTCGGCAGAATCAGTCCGTCAATACGTAATGTACGTGACGTACGTCGTGACAAAACGTACGTGCCGCACAGGGATGGCACATAGCAATTCACGTACGTCAAGTTGAAGTACACAGATGTGTCAACAAAGTAATTAGCGCAAAACGAAAATTATTAAAAAACAACATAACAAATACAAAATTTCGTTTAAAAACATGGAAAATATTAAAATTTACTTTGGTTAAATTTACTTTTTCACAATTTTCACAAACCCGTTGTCAAATTGGCGGTAAAATTGATTTTGACATTTGTCACGCAGCTGCCGTTCCGTCAAAATAGAAATTTGGCAAAGGATGCCGGATCCGTTGACTGATACTTTGTCAATCTAGCGTTTTACATGCAAAATACATACATCCTACTTGGCTGTCAGTTTCTTCCTTTTCCGGCAAGTACGTGACGGACTGATTCTGCCGAACGCTTTACATGCATTGATCTATGAATGCATACATATTTACTTAAGTATATCCAGCAACATGTTGTCCTAGCATTAATGCTTGCCTAGCTTTCGCTTCGATATTACAGCATTACGGTCATTATTGTTTTTATTGTTTGTATTTATTGCAAGTAGTTGTTGCTTTTTATGCTCCCTAGATGGCTGAGTGAGTCGTAAGTATTGGTTTGGTGTACGACTTTCTACTTCTTGCCACATGCGCAACATTTTATTTTATTTACATTATCAGGTATTTTCAAATCGCCTTTTGTTTCAGTTCCCAACAAACCATGAAGCTAGATTTCGATTGGAGGTACATTCGAGAACTAGCCCCATTACCCAATCTCTTATGTTAGAGGACGACTCGAGAAACACTCGAGAATCACAGCGTGCTCCAACAAAATGGGACATAATTCTCAAATCGAGAAAACTGTAGTTTTTGAGTTGAATTCTAATTAGACTCCTGCATGATTGGATTCAAACTTTGAGTACAATAAAATACAGTAAATTTGAATTTTCCATTTGAAGAACCAAAAAACTTAGCCTTGAATATTTTATATTTTGAATATTCACTTTGCCTAAAATTTTCAAAATTAAAAAAAAGAATATGAATGAATGAATGAAAATATTTTTTATTCATTCTGATTTTTGCCGACTCCGAACGGCACTTGCAAAGCAAATGAATTTTCTGCTGAGAAGCTTCTCATGGCAGAAACACACCCGGATAGTTTGCCAAACTACTGCCGAGAGGCGACCCCGTTTAGAAAAATTATTTTTCTAAATAATTTTTGATGTTACTTTTGCCGGGCATCTAAACGCTACGACTTGGTGTAGAAGGCCGAACACTTAACCGCTACACCAACGCGGCCGCCAACACATACACCGTTTTGAAAATGCCCGTTACGTCGCTTTGCAGAATCACCGACGATATGTTTTTGGTGCCCTGCGGGTTAGGGGTTTAGAATATGCCCGAGGTAGGCATACCGGTCGTAAGAGGCGACTAATATGCACATAGGTAATGACGTGCTACTCGATGGTTGATCTACGGATATGATTCCTCTCACCTCTCATTACCCATCTTCTTCTTCCTCACGGATGGAGGGATGACATGACCTAGAAGGTTCTACTGGTCATACCAAATCGCTACCACGACAGTCGGGCAGTACCGCAAGGGAGTACCGCAGCGTACCGGGGTCATATCCGGCCAAGGACTGTCAACTTCGGCATCACTCCCCAAAACCTTCGGGGAGAGTTTGCTGTTAACAACAACAACAACAACATATGTTTTTTTAACAGAAAAGTTAACAACTTTTGTACAGACTGGACTTAAGTCCATTTTGAAGATATATGTATGAAATGCCCATGTAGCGTTCAAATTTATAATCCAACATTCAATTCTACAAACTTTCACAGAAATGATTGCTGGGATATCTTCATGGATTTAAAAAAAAAATGTCAAAATATCAATTCAATTTCGTTTGAAATTTTTTGAATATTCAAACTAGACATTTATTTCAAACAACCAGATATTCAAATTCAAAGCAAAGGAAAGCCAATTCAATTCAATCCAAATTCAATATGAATGATTCATTTGCCGTTTTGGATGGAGTCATGCAGAGGTCTAATTCTAATGTCATTCTCTAAATTTTAATTTGAATTTGCAAATGGTGCAAAATGGTCACCTTTTGGCTAGTTCTCTAACCTATCTCGAATCGAGTTTTAGTGTATTTCTCTAGTGTGGCCTTCGAATAGAGAATAGTTAGAGAATAACCCTACTTATCTAACGTAAAGACGAGCATTTCTCTAACGTTAGAGACTGTGTTTGTTGGGTTGGAGCTTCACTTTGTATTTTGACTTGTTTTTGTTGTATTTGTGTTTGTTAGTTCGTCCTGTCGTATTGTCCCACTACTAGTTGACGTTGAAATAGATTTTTGCTTTAGTAAATATGTAACTTGTTGTTGATCCCTTCAGTAGATACCTTGTTGTTGGTATTGTTGTACTTGTATTGCTGCATGGTAGTGTTGCAAATCAACAGCTTTTAAATTTTAATACTCCCATTTGATTTATGTTCCTAAACAGTTTGCTTACCTGCTTTGTTCGGCTCTCTGTCATTTGCTTCCAATGTTTACTCCTACACAATTTGTTTGTTTTTTTTGTTTTGTTTTCGGATTGCAATTGAATTTTTACTTTAAATTGGTATTAATTTGTTGACAATACAATTTTGTATCAAAAGAAACAAAAATGTGAAAGACAAAATTTGTTTGGAAGTTAGTTTTGGCAAATTGGTAGTTAGATTTCCATTTGTTAGTTATATTTATTTTTAAGTCATTTAAAATTGCTCAAGACGATTTAAAAATTTGCAGATTATTATTGTTATTATTGCCGGCCCTCTAGCTGCACACGGTGTCTTGTACACTCAGGAGATATGAAACAGTTTTCCTTTTCATCTATACCTTCCTTACCTATGCTCCATCTTAGTCCTTCCTTGCACATTTTCTTTCTGTTCCTCATCGCCTTGCTACCTTGTTCATTTTTCTATTACTGTCCGTATTCTTATTCTGCCCATCTACCCTTTCCAATTACATGCGCAATCTTCCTCTTTCTGTTACTTTTCCTCTCACATATCGTCTATTTGGTTTTCTTTTGCGTATCCCTTTCCCTTTCCCTATCCCTTTGAGATTAATCTCATTTAACTCTTCACCCATTAGATATTCAGTACCTAAAATCTCATTTGTATGGCCCCTTCTCCTTGCCTCAAATTTTTTCTGAAGGTGTTTAACTTTTTTACCCATTTCCGATATTCTACGATGAATAGTTCCAAAGATATCCAGTACGAAAAATCTTATTTGTTTGGGAGGTGCCACGCACAAACATTTTTATCAATATCGGTCACGCCTTTAAGATTGCTGTATAGTTTGTAGTGTTGTGGATCGTGGTAGTACCGCAGGGTAGGCTGTCACAATTCGGTTAGGTTATTACCACACCGACATATGTACCAAAGATTATGCACTCAAGATCATTGAGGGGTGCTTCGGAAAACTGATTCGATTAATATTCCTTCAAAACACAAGTGTGGTTTGATTTTCTCTTAAATGTATGAAACCATAGAAGTTAACACTTCAACAAAATAAATCCTGACGGCCAATGTTGTTTATGTATCATGCACCTGGAAAATTCGGACTGTTACGTCGATATTGTATGATGTATTTCATGCCTTTGGCCACGACTTGCATCAAAGCTGATTTCATGTAGATATGGTTCATCTGCGCAATTAAAGACGAGTCTTTTGAGCTACAGTCGGATTAACCTCCACGATCTATCATTGAAAAGTTTCTTCGAAATGTAGCGTTGGCATCGCGGAAAAGATCATTTAACTATTTTCCGCATCTATTTTTTTGGCAAAATTTATGTAGAGTGAAAGCTTTCAAAAAAGCTTGGAAGAGATTCATTGTGGTAGGATAGGAACAGCAGTAGCTTTGTCAAAACACTTTACGGAGTTGTTTAAGGATTAGGTACTCAACAATTTAATAAAAAGAAGTAGGTTCTATACATAAGTTCCGCCCTTCTGTAAGTTATGGATTTGGTCAATAGACAATCATGAAATTTGCATCACATTTTCAAGAACACCAAACTATTAATATGTAGACCCTTAATATTCAAAGCATCTTTAATAAACGAATCCATTCATTAATTCGAACAATTTCATGCTGCATACTTTCAATGAAATGAACAAGTTTTCCAATTTAATAAAACCTAAAAAATTACTGCAACTAGAGGATTGAAATTGAAAAATAACAAAGAGGTATGCACACATGAACAGAGGGAGAGAATAACTGCTAGTAATAAGCAGACGAAATGAAAACAGAAATATAAATAAACAAAACAAAGGAAAAAGAAGCAAAAACTAGTGCAAAATAAACAGTGCCTGGCTACCAAATGAAGGCCAGAATAAGCGAGTAGGGGTGTGCATTGGCAACAAAGTGGGAGACCGAGGCGCTGTGTGCCTTATGGGCTTGCTGCTTTACTACCACACTTGGAGACTAAATATACACACTTCACATGCCGCAAATATCCATGAGTGTGTAAGCAAACATATGCCACACATGCATGAATGGCAAAAAAAGCTATCAAGTTGAAAGTGTTTAAGTTGCAAGTGGTAGGCATGCAAAGCAAATTCTACCACAAGTCGTAGAAGAAAGCACAATGGTGTCTTGCTGCTTTCTTTGCAACTAAACTTTCACATCTGAAACGCAATTATAGGTAGCACTGTTTGTTGTAGTGTTGTGGTTGTTTTCTAACATATTTCGCAAATTAAATGAAAACACCTGATGTGTTTGCTCACGTACACAAAGTCAAATATATACAAACAAACCTACATATATACATATGTACATACACACATTGAAAAACGCACCAAGTGAAATGTGCAATTTGTAAAATCGCACGCGATAATCGACCAGTGTTGCCACATAACCGACAAAACAAAAACGTTGCTTATTCTGAATACCAAGGAAGATATTTTCAGCCAGGGTTGCCACATAGGGTTACCAGCTTACGCCATTATATTTCCGGAAAGAGTAAAGTATTTTGAATCAAATTTATCATATAGATTGTAGGCTTCATTCTAAAACTTTCCACTTGGTTGCTGCCACTTTGGGAGGTCACAGGGTTGCCACGTATCTTTTTTTTACATATTGAGCAGTATATCTATTTTTTTTACATATTGAGCAGTATATGCCAATATGAGTATCAACACTGAAAAAAAAATATACAAGAAACGGCCGTCAAATTAACAGTAAACCCTGTCATTTTTCGTCCAACAGTGGGTAATATCAATTTTGAAAGTGACCCCCTATCACTCTTCGAATATACTATCATATTGACATGAATCACTGTAAATTTGAAAGTAGATACTATCATATTGACATGAATTACTGTAAATTTGAAAGTGGACTCATATCATTAATTGATATTTTTCAAAAATGACATGTTTTTACTGCCAATTTTACAGTAAATACTGTAATATTTACAGTATTGTCATAATCGATTTGAAAGTGGTTTTGATATGTTACTTTCAATGTGCACTTTCAAACTTTTTATTTCAGTGAAAGAAAATGTATTTTCGACCGTATACCAACGAAGATATTTTCAGGCAGAATTTCAGGAGCGGGTGAAGCAATTCGGAATTGTTGAGATTTTTTTAAGTAAAATATAAATTGAAGCACACACAACTAAGCTCATCATATATTTGTACGCCTTCGTAAACCAATCATACTTACCATTATATATGTATCTAAATTCCTGTAGTTATACTGAATTCTTTACTTTTCTATACGTATACGTTGCAAACTACCAGGTTGGCTGTTAACAGATAGTCAAACAGAGAATCGCCCCTGGCAGTGATATCGGAGATTTCCCATAGGACATTATGAGCATTAGGGTCCGCTCCTATAATAAGATGCCCCGTACAAAAATTTTACACCAGATCTCTCATCTCCCTTTGTGGTGGAGGTTCTTCGGCGTCGTAGGGCATATAGACTGACGCCATCGCCAGGCTGGTGCTGCCGACTGTTAAACTGGCAGCGGTAATGTCACCATTAGTATAGTTAGGTAGAAGAAAGGTGTTGAGGTCAGACTTAACCAAAATACAGGTTCTGACTTTGCCCTCCTCGTTGAGCTTGAAACCCTTAGACCCTAATCTGCAAATCCTCGAACTGTTGACCCCGGGTTTTTGGATGGGGACCACATCCACGTCGCATGAGAGCGCTCAGACTTCTCTGCCGTCCCCATATCGTTGCGGTCTGCCCTTTTCTGACGGCTGTCTCACAACGACGAGTTGTTTAGAGCAACTGCGCGGTTTGGCGTAGCGGGAGCCCTGCTGTCTGAAGCATCGGAGATATTGTGCTCAGGATAGGCTGCTACCACCGTGACGTCGAGGCCTTCCCCGTCCAGCAGACTGTCTTCCATCTCCGAATTGGCGGATAACATGCTTTCCGCGTTGGACTCCTCGGTTTCCTCTTGCGGTACTTCGATTTCCGAGTCTCCCGGAGTAGCCGCGATGGCAGCGCGCTGTGCTTCGCCAGGGTATACGTGGATAACGATCTGGCTCACACTGTAGTGCACTAGCCATTACACCTTTTAAGGGGCTCGAGTGGCTCCTTATTTATGGTGAATACCACTTATCTATCTGGCCCTGAGAATTCGCTCAGGCTCTGCAGGGATGGTGGGAATCCATGCCCTTGCCCTTGGCCGAGCCGGAATGTCCTTCCAGTCGATGACATCGATTTTTGCACCTTCGTAGACTTCACCCAGTCTTGCAGCTGCTACCTTGTACAGTGCAACAGTTCTTGCATCGTCGCGCGCGACCATTTTAATCTGTCCCTGGTGCCAACCCGAATCCCTTACCGCCGCCGAACCACCAAGAGACTCCAAATAAACGTCGATGACAGCGTTTCCGAGGGCATTTCGGACGTGCCGCCACTGGTCCTTGGGAATGGCCAAACGGTCTTTGCCTCGGTCAAGAATGCCTAGGTATAAGGATCCTGTCCTTGGTTACAAAGGCAAAGCTTGGTTTGCCACGTAAAAGTTGTCTTGTCAACTTCAGAGAGGTCAGCCTTAGGGATAAACACTACCGTGGCGCTTCTCCAGGAGCCCGGAATGGGGTTGAGAGCCAGACAGGCTGTGAAGAGAAATACCAGCCATTTAGCTGATGTCTCCAACGTGTTTATAAGTTGCGCGGGGATAATCCCGTCCGGCCCGGCAGCCTTATACGGTTCAAGGCGCTTAACTGCCCACCTTACCCTTTCCTCATTGATGGGTATATTTACTGCCAGGTTTGTTGCAGGTGGTAGTGGTGCATCATGCATATTCCCCGGAAAATGTGTATTGAAGAGCAGCTCAAGGGTTTCCTCTTCCGTGCAGGTCCAGGATCCGTCAGGTTTTCGAAAATAGCTGATGGCTGTTTGACTTTTCGAGAGGACTCGTCTAAGTCTCGCTGTGTCGTCGACCTTTTCGACGCCAGTGCAGAAATTTCTCCACGAGTTTCTCTTCGCCTGTCTCAGAGCTTTTTTGTAGGCCCTTAGTTTAGCTTTATATTCGTGCCAATGAGGCTCAGAGCCGAGGCTCTTGGCCTTGTTAAATTGTTTCCGGCATGATTTGCGGAGCGAGTCCAAATCGTAGGACCACCAATGTGGCCTGTATTTACCGCGTGGTTTTGGCACTGGACAAGCCTGTCCTAGAGCATTTGAGAGCGCCGATGTAAATGTAGTAACAAGATCCTCCAGCTCCTCTACTGATGAGGGGGCTTGTGAGGGCAGTACTGGTAGGTCTCTGTCTAGTATTTCATTGTGTAACTGCCAATTAGTGTTACGTGGATTGCGCTTCATGATTGGTTGTTCTACAAGAAAGTCTAAAACCATTTCTATGTAACGGTGGTCGGAGAATGAATGTTCTTCCAGAACCCGCCATTTTCTGACCCACTCATAAGCGCCTTCACTACAGATAGTGAGGTCTATGACCTCCCTGCGGGTCTTAGTGATAAAAGTAGGCTCATTACCCACGTTGCAAATTACCAGGTTGGTTGTTAAGAGGTAATCAAACAGAGACTCGCCCCTGGCATTGATATCGGAGCTCCCCCATTGGACATGGTGAGCATTAGCGTCCGCTCCAATAATGAGATTACCCGTGCAGAAATTTGACACCAGGTGTTTACGCGGCATAAGCTATGATTATTTCGTTCATTTCATACCTTCTGCATTACATACCAATGTAATTCGCAGATAGTTTATGGAATTTTCGGAATACATAGCTTATAGCCGCTTCAACAAATCGTGGTTTTAGCACTGTGCTAGCCTCCTATGAATACTTTTGGAAGGGACCTAAGGTCCCTAAATAAATAAAATGTGGGTAAAGTGAGCAGTCATACAGATGCCTGTCTCAGAGCCTAGTGCTAAGTGTCATTCAGCTTTTGATGCTAACTGTAAACTCGTTAGTGCTAACGCTCACCCACATTTAGTAACAACAATAAAATTATATAAATGGAATTTACAGTCCACTTATAATAAAAAATTAAAAATAAAATAAAAAAAATTAATAATTAAAAAATACCGACGGCGGCGGGATTCGAACCCTGACCGCCGGAGTGTGAATTGGGTACGTCTACCACTGTGCCACAGCTCATACTCCTTAGCCAATAACTAAATACATATAATAATAAACTAATCTCCGCCCACCATTTAACTTCAGCTTAGACACCAGGTCTTTCACCTCCGTTTGTGGTGGGGGTTCTTCGGCGTCGTAGGGCATATAGACCGACGCCACCGTCAGGCGGGTGCTGTCGACCGTTAGACTGATAGCGGTAATAGCACCATTGGTGTAGTTAGGTAGGAGACAGGAGTTCAACTCAGACTTGACCAAAATACACGTTCTGACTTTGCTCTCCTCGCTGGGTCGAATGAGCTTGAAGCCCTTAGTCCCCAATCCGCAGATTCTCGAGCTATTGACCCGGGTTCTTGAATCGAATCGAACATACAATTTTCGGAATGATAAACCCAGCTTCACCTTTCCTGTAAGAATCTTCTAATAGGACAAAAAGCTACCGAAAGAAAATGCATTAACGTGATGATTTAAACACCTGTAGAGTAATAATAAAAGAAGAGTCAAGAAGGCTTCTGTCTTTTCCTGGTATAATTCGACCATTTTCTTAAAAAAAGTAGTTGAAATTATTATTTACAGCTGTGCATAGTTCAAAACTTATCACACCCCTGCAGCGAAAGCAACTACTTGAAAACTACGTTACAACTAGTTGGTGCACCGGGCCTAACTAGTCAGTGTTTTGTCTTTTTTCCATATAACCAACTGGTATTTTTTACGTGTTGATGTCGTACGAAATGTCAATTGTCAGACTTCGACCAGGACATACCAGTCATCTACTAGTCATGATATACTAGAATTATACTAGTTGTAAAATACCAGTCCCATACTAGTTCAACGTGGACTAGTATGATTTCCATAAAATGAACTCGTCCCCATACTAGTCCAAAAAGGACTAGTATGAAATATACTAGAAACATACTAGTCTAAAAAGCATTAAACCTGGACTAGTATTATTTCAACCAGAATTTTCATGGCTTACCCTTTATTTTATCACTTGCCTTTATTTTCATGTTTATTCCTAAGGAAGCAGCGCCTATTTGTATTTACCCTGTCACGAAAAAGCATCTGTGAATTATAAGAGAAAAAAAGAAGCAAACGAATCGAATGAATTTTGTATTTTTTAACTGGTATGATTTCATCCAGAAAAATTTACTTGTATACTAGTATGAAATGGATATTTCCTGACTAGTATGAGTTCTGCTAGAAAATTATAGTTGTATACTAGTATTTTTCTCATTAAGGTTCTTGCTGGGCGATTCTAAATGTGGAACAGCCGCAGGGTTGCTATTTTGTGGAACGGGGGAATGTATTGTTCGACAAATGAGGCCAAATACAATCGAATTCCAAATTTTGAAAATGAGATTTGTATCAAAAAAAGCGCCAAATTTGCAATTTTTCGCCAAATTTGCAAAATTTAGTGCGGTGTAAATGTACTATAAGTTTCGCAGACAAAGTCACGGGCATCTGCTAGTGTATCCATAAAATCAAAAATACTGATAAAGCCAATCCACACGGCAACACTGGAACTTACTGCTGCTCGCCGCCTTGCGTGCTGCATGCTGCTGTTTCTGGTTTGGACGGATTGGAGCAGCAAAATAGAAGCACGTACAATGTTGATTTGTTGTACTTACCGCGATTGTGTGTGCTGTGTTGCCATGTGTCTTTCTTTTATTTTATTTGACAAATGTATATTTTCATGCTTTTCCATTTTTATAAGGTTTAGTTGCGATACGTTAAAAAGCTTAGACCAACATTTGCGAGTAAAAAATGAACAGCATTCGACAGTCATTCAAATTGAATGAGTAAAAAAAACGCAAAAAAAGAAATACTTGGAAAAACTATTTCAGCGGAAGACAAATCGACTTTGTTGCGCAGCAGGTGAAACCGCCAGCAAAGTCGCCGAAAAAAGTATATAAATTCAATTCAATTTAGGTAAAAGATTTTAGTTGCACAAACACTCATGCAGCCGAGCGTTCTAAGCGATGAAACGTGCCATTAGCTAGTTGGTGTTTCCGAACTAAAACTACAGGTTTTTGTAATTGAATTGTGCCCATAGCGGAAATAATCAAAATCAAAAACTACGAATGTAAAAAAGAACATATTAGCACCGCAATAGCTCCACTACTGTAAATTAGCAAAAAAGCCTACAGCGACTGTGATCACTATTCTCACTATTTTAATAGCTGTAATTATAATTTCATTTTTAATAATTTATGCCTCATTAAGACCACAAAACCGTTCAATGATCTGAAGATAATGATTGAACTTGTAGATAGATACCCTGCTGGTAGCGTTAGTTAATGTGATTAATTACAATCTCACAGATCAAATCTGAATTGTGTTATGAATTGGTATTATCATGTGATACTCTCAAGGCCAATTCGACTGGGAATTTGTATGAGACCTTGAACATGACAAATGATTTCGTTAGAACATAATGCAACTCGTATTTTTAACGAACATAGTTATGAAGTTTAGAGAAACATTCGCAAAAAGCCTTAAATGTATTAATATTTGACAATTCCAACCGAGATATTTCTTTAGATACATACTACTTTTTAATACTACATTCTAACAATATTTACCTAGGGTTGCCACCTAGGACGTTTTATCTGAAAATAAATAATAACAAAAGTTGATAATGAGAATTGTAAATTGATATTGAGAATACCCAAGTTGATAATGAGAATTGTAAGTTGATATTGAGATAACACAAGTTGATAATGAGAATTGTAAGTTGATATTGAGATAACACAAGTTGATGATGAGAAATGTAAGTTGATATTGAGAAAACACAAGTTGATAATGATATTGAAATTTTCTCATTATCAACTTACATGTTCTCATTATCAATTTACGTATTTTAAATATCAACTTAGAATTCTGATTTCTCAATATGAACTTACTTTTCTGATTATCAACTTGGGTTTTCTCAACATCAAGTTACAATTCTCATTATCAACTTTTGTTTTCTCAATATAAACTTGAAAAGGTTTAGATATTGATGTGAAATAAAAAATGAAGGATAGGGATAGGGATAGGGACAGGGATAGGGATAGGGATAGGGTTGGGGTAGGGATAGGGTTAGGGATAGGGATAGAAATGGGAAAAGGAATAGGAATAAAAAAAGGAATAGAAATGCAAATGGAAAAAAGGGCGATATGAAAAAGGGAAAATGAGAAAAGAGGAAGATGGAACGTAGAATGATCCGCTTCTAATTGTAATAAAAAGTTTGTTACGAAAACGAAGCCAAGCTGGCTCAAAATAAAAATAAAAAAATCAATTTACGGTAGCGGGAATCTGCTGATAATAATAATTTGGTTCTACTGGTCTGTCATATGGCATTCCTAAACATCAGGAAATAACCAAGAAAAAATCAAGAGAGTATAAGAACTGACATAGAAGTTATTATTCAGAAATGAAGACATGCATGGATGAAGAGGGTATGTCGCATTCTGACTCAATTTCTGTGTTTGGCATTGATGAATAGTTTTTATGCATATCTAGATTTCTGTCTTATCAAAACCTGGCTATCGTGAAAGTTGTAGAAGATAATTCATTGAGGAAGGAGGTATGTACACCACTTTTCAATATGAATTGTGGAAAAAGCAAAACTTTAAAGTCTATTTTCTCGTCAAAATGCGACATATCCCCTTCATCCATACACGTCTTCAAATATCAAAGAATCGAAGTCTACACAAAAGATTTCATTATCGAATTCTCTCAAAACAAAAAATGAGCAGAATTTAAAATATCGTAATTTAAAAAATTACGATACAACACACATACTAAGCATGAAGCGATCGTGAACAAGATTGCAGACCAAAAGCAAGCGAGTCCAGACGATATTAATGGGGTGTGCGAGTACGTCGTCATTTACGAACAAATAGGCATACATATATATATGAGAATACACGCAAAATTCAAACAAAGAAAAAAAAAAACTAAAGGCAAAAAACGTCTGATTGTTGATGAGATCATACTGGGCATACTGGAAGTTGTTATAGGGCTGATACATTAGCGCTAATTCCGAATTAACTCCGCTTTTGGGAGTTAACTTGAGCATAATCTTCGTTATAAACTCCCAAAAAATAAAGGATTTGAGCAGATATCAGGAAAGGAAATAACGAGATGACCGCTTGACAAGCAAGTCAAACAACAATAAGGAGACCAGCCGTTAGTGGAATAATTCAGTCGAACTTAACTCAGTAAAAATTAATAATTAGTAAGAAAATATAAAGTGGGGAGAATGAGAAGCAGAAAAGAGAAGATGTAAAATAATATTTATGAATGACAACAAAAAGCAATGAGACTCATTGGCATACTATCACAGCACACACATATAAACAAGGCCACTTGAAAACCGGTATCCAGCAGCAGCGAGTCACCAGTCAAGCCCCGTGAAGATGAGAAGCAAAGTAGGGTTGCAATTGACACGATCACACTAAACTCGATGATTAAGTATTTCAATATGTTTGTCTGACACCGCTGTCATTGGTTTTAGTGGTTCGTTGAGAATTGGCTGTAGAACACATGTTTCGTGTCTCATATTGCGTCACATCCATTCCAGACACCACGATCTAAACAACAATGCACTTAAAATAGTAAATGCATCTATTATTGAAAAGAAAACACGTTATACAAGTTGAGCAGCGGTTCGCCGGCCGGCAAGCGTTAAAATGCTGAAATGATTCAACTTTAGATCTTTCGTTGGCATGCTAAGCTTAACAATGCTATTGAGCTTCCATTCGATTATTAGAAAAACTGGTTTTGGTAGCTTATATAAAGCATCTGTGTTTTTGCTTGCGATATCGGTTGTCAATGTTGCCGCCAGCGTGACTGAGCGATCGGCAGCTGGTTTCTACAATTGGCTTACGTTGAAGTTAAACTTGTGTAGCAAAAACCATATGGTTCCCAATCGCATGGCCTTCAAAAGCTGCTCAAAGACATTGACACACAAACATTTGTGGTTTCATTACAAATGTTTGGGTTTGCTTACGTCGCGTTTCAATAAAAGTAACGGAATTTCCATACCCAACCACAAACAGATTTGACTCGTTTCTCTTACATACATATGTATTTAAAGTTTTGAGAAATTGAATGATATACGATCATGTATATGATAGATAGAACGTAGAAAGGGTCGGCCGATGAGCTTAACTCACAAGCAGTGAGAGCGTCCATAGTTGTCGTCATAACTATCCCCATCCCTATACCTATCCCTATCCCCATCCCTATCCCTATCCCTATCCCTATCCCTATCCCTATCCCTATCCCTATCCCTATCCCTATCCCTATCCCTATCCCTATCCCTATCCCTATCCCTATCCCTATCCCTATCCCTATCCCTATCCCTATCCCTATCCCTATCCCTATCCCTATCCCTATCCCTATCCCTATCCCTATCCCTATCCCTATCCCTATCCCTATCCCTATCCCTATCCCTATCCCTATCCCTATCCCTATCCCTATCCCTATCCCTATCCCTATCCCTATCCCTATCCCTATCCCTATCCCTATCCCTATCCCTATCCCTATCCCTATCCCTATCCCTATCCCTATCCCTATCCCTATCCCTATCCCTATCCCTATCCCTATCCCTATCCCTATCCCTATCCCTATCCCTATCCCTATCCCTATCCCTATCCCTATCCCTATCCCTATCCCTATCCCTATCCCTATCCCTACCCCTATCCCTATCCCTATCCCTATCCCTAACCCTATCCCTATCCTGACCTTATCCTTATCTCTATCCCTGTGATACGTACATAATTCCCTTGAAATTGGTTCGCTTTGAGCCGGGATATTGTCAGCCTCCCATTATCATAGTCGTATCAGGTCTGTCATCTCAACAATAATTTAGCAATTGAGGGGAAGTGAAGTGGTATCTGCCATATGATCCAATAGGAGTTAAGGAAATGGTGATGATGATCGTTTATCAGGTTGCCATTATTGTTCTTGCACGAATTCGCCGCGGCCTTGCATATGCTTAATTCTGATATTTTCAACTTGGGGTGGAGTTGGCACCTATCTCAGTATCGAGCAAGATGTGCCAGTATGGGTATCAAAGGAGAGCTATTGTCCGCCGCAGGTCGATTAAGACGTTTTTAGTAGGGTTGTAAACGATGTTTGCCACCTAGCAACATTTTATTTATTTCGACACTGAGAGAAATGCCTTGAATGTTGTGACAATATCATTATTGATAGAGACGAGTTTGATGCAATATTCATTCGGAATGAGCCAGTTATCAAATATTATTTGCTCCCAAAAAAAAGTCAAATGACATGTCAACCATTTCAGTACTATTTTTTATATTTATGGATAGAATACTAATATATTTGAAAACTACTTTAAAACTAGTTGGTGCACCGGATTCAACTAGTCAGTGTTTTGTCTTTTTTCCATAAAAGCAACTGGTACTTTTTACGTGTTGATGTCATCCCAGAACATCCCAGTCATCTACTAGCCATGATATACTAGAATTATACTAGTTGTAAAATACCAGTCCCATACTAGTTCAACCTGGACTAGTATGATTTCCATAAAATTAACTAGAATTTTCATGACTTATCCTTTATTTTATCATTTGCCTTCATTTTCATGTTCATTCTTAAGAAAGCAAGGACTATTTATATTTACCCTATCACGTAAAAGCATCTGTTAATTATAAGAGAAGAAAGAAGCAAACGAAACGAATGAATTTTGTATTTGTTAACTGGTATGATTTCATCCAGAAAATTCTAGTCGAATACTAGTATTTTTCTAACTGGGTTGAGGTTTCGTAATAGTTCAACAACAGGATTATCAATTTTTATTTAGTGTGGTATCAATAACTATGGATGTTCTATCCATAAATTTCCCTCCGTGTACTTACATCGACCACTATCTCGCAAACCAATTGGCCGATTTGGATGATGTTTTATTTCAAGATTTCCCGCTTGGGTGTTGCCACTTGGTGCGGTTTATAAGGTTGTTCCCTATCTGAAATTTATTTGAATATTCAAAAGATTATCTAAAACGATTCAAAACACACTGGCGTAAGTAGACAAGACATTTTCGTAAAAGAACTTCTTAAGCAAGAATTGTCTATGTTCCAATGTTACAAAATCCCAAATACCCAAACACGTAGACCTGCCAAAGTAGCTGTCGCCACAATTTCTATTTCAATATCAATGGATGTCAATTAGATGTAACACAAATCAGAAAAGTCAGCAAATGAGAAGCGAAATTCACACTCAAATACATACATATATACAAACTTACATACATGCAATATCTGCAGGATTCTAAAGGACACAATTCCACTTACAAATAATCGTCATATTCGAATGAATTGCAGTTTAAATCCTTAGAGATTTTCAGAATTGCTAATTAGATATTAAATGATGAGAAGACTGGCGAACTTAGAAGGCGCGCACACACACACGCACACTCATACATTCTCGTCAAATTTAAGATAGGACAACGTCTGTGGTACGTGTTGACAGCAAATTAATGCATTTATAATTGAACTGCAGAATGGCGCCAACTGTACTAAGTAAATCCCAAAATAAAAAAAACGCGAAATGCAAGAAAATATCTCAAGAGACTTTAAGAATTAAATGCATCAGCACATGCATGAATGCATACAAATGCAGCTAAGGGATTTGAAGTGGTTAAGCTGCACAAAATGATGTATCCTTGCTGTGCAAAATGAGAAAATGGACAAACCTAATGGAGCAAAGGTGGAAATGGTTTCAAAGAAAATAAAATGAAATATTAATGCGAGTTTAACATAGGAAGAAGGCGACGCACACAGGACACGCAGGATGCACAAGACGTCACCACAGGACCCACGCTCGCAGGCAACAACAACAACAACAACAATAACAACACAATGCTGCACGTGCAACTGCTAAGCGATTGAGAATTAGCAACAGTTGCTGCTGCTGAAGTACGCGCTAAACTAAGTCCGCACAAGTCCAATGTTTGCAAAGGATGGTTAGCGCCGGTAAAAGGGCAAAGGCAAGAGTCAAGATGCTTAACTTGGCTGCCAAGCGCAGAAAGCACATTTGCAGCAACAAGCAAATGGCCAAATCTATTATAACGTTGAAATATTAAAGGTTTGCGCGCTGCAATCTATACACAATAAGGTTTCCCATGTCCTTCAGACGACTTTAGTTGGCTAACACAATTGCACACTAACGGCAACTAACTATCTTTCTTAACTCTGCGCATTGTCGCCTGCACACACACACACATACATACGTTAGACGTAACCAGCACTTACATTACGTCGCACAGTGGGAAATAATGGAAGTTTACTGTTAAAAATCCTCCAAAAAAATATTTTTTTTTTTTGGTTCAGCCTAATATGTACATATGTTAGTGCACCTAAACATTCTTAAATTTCTACGTATTTTTCTCATAGAAGTTATTAAAACTTGTTTTCAAAAGTGTACAGTATAATATTATGAATAAAAGCGGGATTTTCCAAATAGCACGCAAATGCATTGTAAATGGTATCCGAGGAATTTAATAAAAAAAATTTTTTAAATCAACGTTAATAGTGAGCTACTTAAAATTTGGACTTTATTATACTAAAATTTAATGGTGTTTAATACTGCAAATTAAAAAAAATAATTTGGAAAAATAAAAATTTTTTTTGGGAATAATTTTTTTCAGTGTATTAAAAACTTTCAAATGATAATTTGTTTTGTTTGGTATTTCTCCAACATTCATTTTGAAATAGTTTTTAAAAAAAACTTTACTAACTGAAGCAGGGTAATATCGTTTTTCCAAAATTTTCAGTTTTCCCGAACTTTGCATCATCATCTTGCAAATCTCAAAACCTTTCACTTAAAAAAAATGATCAAAATCGGATCAAAAATGAAGGCTGTGGAGGATTTTGAACAGTAAACTTCAATTATTTCCCACTGTTTTTCGGTCCGTTTCCAGTGCCAGCTGTTTGCTTAACCGGTTCACGGTGGGGCATTTCATGTGAAACTTTGACTAAAGCATGCGTGTTTATTCAAACTTTTTGTAGTGGTAAATAAATAACAAATAAAACTTCCGTCTGGAGGTAGAAATATTTAATTCATTTTTTGAAGTTAACTTCTTAGGCGGAGGTGCAATCATTTTATGGAGAATGAAAACAAACAAAAAGTAAAAAACCGGGAAGGAAATATGCAACGGAAATTAAAAATTTTAGTGTTTATATCTTAGAAACGGCTAAAGCGATTACTATCCAATTTGGTATATAGATCGTATTTCATGTGTTTTCTAAGACTTTCTACTTGGGTATTACCACTTCGGGCTGTTTACGGGGTTGCCACCTATCTAATTTTTTTTAATATTGAGGATGACAATCCATTATTGGTATCAAATAGAAGGAATTTTTGACCACATTTCAACGAAAATATGTTGTGGCAAGGTTTCCACCTAACCCCATTTTATTATTACTTCGTATATTGACCAATATCTCGGTAACGGGTGAAGCGGTATGAATCAAATTTGGCGTATGTTTAGTGTGATGCATTCTAAGTCTTCTTATTTCTTTTTTTATTTTACTTATTATATTTAATTTTTTTTTGTTTTTTTTTTTTAGGAAATTTTTCGGTCATACGACACGACATAGCTTTATAAATACATAGATCCATTTCAGGAATTGCTAAGTTTTGCCCATCAGTATGATTTAGGCAACAAGGTGATGGTCATTAAAAAACCAACCGCAATTATAAAATTTGAAGAAACGAAAATTTCTTATTTGCCATAGAGCTTAAAATTACAATGACGGCGGCCGCCGTGGTGTAGCGGTTAAGTGTTCGGCCTTCTACACCAAGTCGTGGCGGTTCGATGCCCGGCAAAAGTAACATCAAAAATTATTTAGAAAACGAATTTTTCTAAACGGGGTCGCCCCTCGGCTGTATTTTGGCAAACTCTCCGGGTGTATTTCTGCCATGAGAAGCTTCTCAGCAAAAAATTCATTTGCTTTGAAAGTGCCGTTCGGAGTCGGCAAAAAACTGTAGGTCCCGCCAACTTGTAGGAAAAACTCAAAAAAGCAACACACCACAAGTTGGAAAGAGAAGCTCGGCTAAAAATCTCGTTAGAGGTTATGATAACCTGTTGGTATATCGCCGCCATTAGTTTTTTTTTTTTTAAGTACAAAGGCTGTAAAACAACAATTCCTTTCTTGTTAACAAATATACATATATTTTACTTAATTTAAATTTAACTTTAATTAGATTTAATTTAATTGTTTTTTCTGCTTTATTATTATTTTTTTTTTTTTGTTTTAGTGTTTTCTATTTCATTTTTTTTTGCATTTCAATTTTTTTTTTGTTTTAATATATTTTATTTTAATTTTTCATAAAATTTGTTTAAAATTTTGTCTACATACAAATTTTCGACCAAAATTCCCACAAAACATCCCACTGTGCGTCGCTCTAGCCACTTGTGCATTCGTGCAAGCTAATGTGTTACATTGAGTGAGCTTAAGCATGTTTGATTGCAGCAGCCTCTGTAGCCATTGCTGCTACGAATGCTAATACATATTTCTTTATGCTGTAAGCGCCCAAGACCCTGACATACAACGCCTAGCTCTGGTAGCTGAGTCACAAGTAATCGCAAATGTTGGTGGTGCGCGCGCTGTTGGTGGTTTGGTTAATAAAAGCGCACCAGCTACAGCAAATGTCACCTCTTTGTGCTTATGTGACAGTACAGGTGACATGTTAGAGCAACGTTAAGTTGCGGTCGGGTCACTCAACACACACACACACACACACCAACGCACATACATACATACAACAGACAAACATTGGCTTTGGTTGAGGGCCACACATTGAACGCGAGGCTGACAACCTTAGGTTAGACGAAGTGCTTTTGTGCCAAGACGTATCAAGTCACTGGCTGCGCGGGGCCATAAGATAACAATCTACTTGGAAAATCGTGTCATTAAATCGATTAGCCAACTAAGCTCAATTGAAAGAAAGGTTAAAATGAGAAGATCTGATAAGTATACTAACTAATAGGGCTTAAGTGGGCTATTCAATAATTTATAAGGTAATGTTTAACGATGGAGTGTGATGATACTTTTTGCACCCCAATCGCTTTGAAGGAAGTTTCACTTGAGGGAAGTATACAGTTGCAGTGTTTAAAGGTAGAGGATCCACACTTTCCCTACGCTAAAAATTCAAGTCAACGAACATTTCACAGTGCTGATCTCAAAATATTAATTTGTATCCAATCCTCTGAGCAGCGACACATCTTGTCGCTTTAAACTCACTTCATACCCAAATCCAAATCCGTGCAATTTTCTAGCATCAAGGAAACTAGCAAACCATTTGATATGTTCAACTTTAACTCGAGCTTGTGACACATTTAACATTTTTGCCGCAACATTTAAAACGTTTCAAAGCAAAAATGAGATGATGAGGTAAATACCTGGAAGCGATCCTGCAATGGATGTGTGGCGAAAAGCAACATTGCTTTAAAACCAACTGCGATTTAGTAGCTGAACGTCATACGAATGGAGCTACTCAAGTTACACACTCCAACGAATACACACATTATCTGGTAGAGCACAGATGGGATTGTGCTAAAAGGAAGATATGTACAACTTGTATTTAGAATCCATACGATTTCCTCTTAAAGGTCATGCCAACGGGTTGGTAAAGCTCAAACACACTTCAAATATATGCATGTGGGGAAACCTAATCGAGTTCATTAAAAGCTTCAACTTGGTGAACAAGAATCAAAGGAAAGTAACAACAAGAACAACAACACTCAGGCATCTACATAAGTATAAACGCTGTTCTAGGAACCAGCCGACTGCACGGTTAAAAATTTGAACCTAAATTTTAAACTTTTTTTGACTACATATATGAATAAACCAAATTTGGATTCAAATTCAATCTAGACCAGTTTTCAAGAAAATTGGCTAAATGAATCGGGTTTCAATTATAAACCGGAAATGTTTTAACAATTTTTTAAAGATAAAATAAATTTGTTGTCCGTTGGCGGGAATTCGAACCAAGACTCCCCGCATCATACCCGTCTACTCTACCACTGAGCTATATCGCACACATAAATATTGTTGGCAAAATTCAATCTTGAATAAGCTTTCAAAAATAGATTTGAATTTTCAAACCCAAAAGTTTAAATTTTAGACCGAAAAGTTTTAAGAATAAAATAAAACTAAAAAAATGTGGCAGCTGACAGAACTCGAGCGAAAACGCCCAGGAGTCACAGCCGACTGCTCTACCGCTGAGCTATGCCGCACATTAAGTTTTTGTGGGCAAATATCCATTATATTCAAACAAACCTAAAATATAAATTTGGACTGCTTTTTCGTTTAGATTTTAAATCGAAACCAAAAGAAATTGAAAAGCTTTGTAGGTATTTGGACGGTTTGAAATATTGTACAAAAAAGTTTGAAAAATTGATTAAACTTTATTCGGGTTTAAAATTTAGGTTAATTTTTTTAGCCGTGTGTAGATGCACTTGTGTCACACTGAGCTTGGGTAGAATGAACGTGAAAACCAAAAACCGGACGGTGAGGGAAAGCTTAGATAGATTTCAGATGCGTAAAAGGTTACACGAATATATGTAGAAAATGTTAACATTAGTTATTTATACAGAGAAAACCTGTATTTTAGCTATGTAAGTGTGTTTAGCTAAGAATGCAAGGACAATATATGACTGCAGAAGCATGAGTCTTTCGTCTACACATCTCTGAAACCTACCTAATAGCAGTATAACTATCACTTTTACAAAGTCACGCCTTTGCGACCCTACATGTTGAGGGATCCCTCAATGAGGCTAGGATGAATAAGTATTTGAAAATGGCAGTGAAATGAACAACTAGGGTAAAAGGGCAACAGGGATTTACTTACGTAAGAGCTAGATAATGGATTAATCGAGTAAGTGCTCTGATAATAATAACTAATCGTCGATGCGAAAAACTTCCCAAATGACTAAAGTGAAAAAAATGAGATTTGGTAACCTGGGTTACAGGCATCGAGTTTCATCTATATATGTACATGTTGAGGTATCCCTTAATGTGGCTAGGCTGAATATTTGAAAATGACAGTGAAATAAAGAACTAAATTTCTATTTTTGTACCTAATTGTACACGGCTACAAAAATGAACCTAAAATTTAAACCCGTATAAAGTTTAATCAATTTTTCAAACCTTTCTGTACAATATTTCAAACCGTCCAAATACCTACAAAGATTTTCAATTTATTTTAGTTACGATTTAAAATCTAAATGAAAAAGCAGTATAATTTTTTTATTTTTGGTTTGTTTGAATGTAATTGAATTTTGCCCACAAAAACTTCATGTGCGTCATAGCTCAGCGGTAGATCAGTCGGCTGTGACTCCTGAGCATTTTCGTTCGAATCCTGCCAGCTGCCACATTTTTTTTTAGTTTTATTTTATTATAAAACTTTTCGGTCTAAAATTTAAACTTTTGGGTTTGAAAATTCAAATCTATTTTTGAAAGCTTAATGAAGATTGAATTTTGGCAACAACATTTATGTGTGCGATGTAGCTCAGTGGTAGAGCAGACGGGCATGATGCGGGGAGTCTTGGTTCGAATTCCGGCCAACGGACAAAAAATTTATTTTATCTTTAAAAAATTGTTAAAACATTTCTTGTTTATAATTAAAACCCGATTCATTTAGCCAATTTAGCCAATTTTCACGAAAACTGGTCTAGATTGTATTTGAATCCAAATTAGGTTTGGTCATATATGTAGTCCAAAAAAGTTTAAAATTTAGGTTCAAATTTTTAGCTGTGTAGCTATCGCGGCCGCCGTGGTGTAGCGATTAAGTGCTCGGCCTACTACACCAAGTTGGGTCATAGCAATGCCCGGCAAAAACCAACATCAAAATTTATTTAGAAAAATAATTTTTCTAAACGGGGTCGCCCCTCGGCACTAGTTTGGAAAACTCTCCGGGTGTATTTCTGTCATGAGAAGCTTCTCAGCAAATACTAATTTGCTTTTCAAGTGCCGTTCGGAGTCGGCAAAAAACTGTAGGCCCCGCCAATGAAAAAAAAACCAGCACACTACAAGTTGGAAGAGAAGCTCGGCAAAAATCTCGTTAGAGGTTATAATAACCTCCATGCAAACACAGTGACCATCATTTGAGGTTCAAACTTGAGGTTAACGTTACTCACGATCCTCCATCAAGTTTTTAAGGGCAATGTGAAAACCTAAGGGACTCCATCTCTTTAGAAGCCCTGATTTTTCAAGGCTTCTATTCCTCTAAACATAAATGAGAGTATAAAGGACAGTCATCCTTGTCCATATTTTCATGGTGGCGCAAATATCCATACAGGCAGGCATTCATTCCCCCAAAAAGGGAATTTCTGCTGAAAACTCTGTATGAAAGGTTAAAAAATAATAAAGGATGGAACTTGCTACATTAACAAAAATTATACATATACATAACATTAAATACCTTTGGGCATCTATCCTAGATTTACATAACCGCGATGTCGACGCTGGTTATCGCAAGGAAACCCCAGTCCCAAGCTCCACCATTTCTAAACTTCGATTGCTTTAACAAATATTTTATTGTTAGTACTAATAACTAACTAATTTTTTATTTTTTTTATTTTATAAAAGCTTACATACAAATAAAATTAATACATAAACTATAACTAATGCAGCACTATCATCAGAGGCTTTCGGCTGAGTACAACTAATTAAAAATCTGAAACATACTTTGAAGCCTACCCGCTCATAACAAGTGTTTGTCTTTTAAATACAATTCACTTGAAGCGTGAAGGAGTTTACTCACCTGAGACAATTCAAAAGCTTCGTCGGGGAAAACAATAAAAACCACTCGCCAGTGAAAATCTCAAAAACCATAACAAGAGTGACAAAGAAAATCTGTAACGCTCTGCATGATTGAAGTAATTGATATGAATAAAAAATAAACCATTTTTACAGGTAGAAATTTCAAAAAAAAAACTCGGATAACCTAGTAGATGAGGTCTAATTATTTCGTTAATATAGAAATAAGATAAACAAATATTTACTTGCCTTAAAAATAGGGGAAATTAATTTAACTAGTAGCTTGTTTTGGGGGACGTACTGGCAGCAGTGTTCTCTGTGTGTTTGGAGCATCATATGTGATTGTTTATTTTTCTTTTCGATGGATTACGATTTTTATTAGGTGCCAGCCGCGTCAAGGTCCACTGGCAGATTAACAGATGCTTGGCAAAGCTGAAATTAATTAAGCAGCTTCGCTCACTTATAATTTTTTGATTCTTTTTAAATTAAAATAAATACTCTTTTAATAGCTTTTCACTACTTTTAACATCAAACATTCCTCCTGCAGATTTGTAAACAATACCAAAACATTTTATATGCAATGACGTTAAGTCAACAAAAGTTTAATTTTAATTATGTTCTTTGAATCATAAACTTGTTTACAGAAGGCGCGCTGTATTTTGCGTAGTATAATGCATGTAGCTATTGTAAACCAATTCTGAAAATAGTTATGATGAGCTGTTTATGGATTAAATTATTTTGATTGTTTGGCTGTCGTCATTGGCGAAATCGAAAACTAACAAAATGTGGCACAATCGTCAGCAGACCTCTTTTATGAGTTGCTATTGTTTACGTTATAATCACGATCCCGCCCAGATGTTTAATTTGCGTGGCCAAAAACATTTAAACACTTTCGTGGCAATTTCGGTAATGTTCTGTTAAGCGTTTTAAGATCATACAAACATTACAAAAGTGATTTCCCATCATACATCTTCCATACCTCAGAGGATGTTAAAGCAGAGCCTTTAATCGTCATTCTTTACAACAACAAAAAATTACGAGATATACATAAAGGTTATCTTCATAACCCTACAAGAAACTTTGCCAATTTCTGGTGCGGTGCTTTTGAATTTTTCCTACAAATTGGCGGGATTGGTTTTTGCCGATTCCGAACGTCACCTACAAAGCAGATGATTTTTCGCTGAGCAACCTTCCATGGCAGAAATACCCTTGGAGAGTTTACCAAACCAGTGAAGAGGGACAACCTCCTTGAGAAAAACTTGTTTCTAAAGAATTTTTTTATATTAGCTCCAACCTCCCCCCCCCCTTCCCCGCGCACGGGCCTGGTACGAGTATACCCCAAATTATCGCAAATCACAGAGCACTAATCGAGTGATGTGTTGTTAAAGAAATAATCAAATCTGAAATTAACGACAAAACTAATCATAGCAAGAGCACTAAACGACGATTATTAAAAATAATAAACAATATAAAAATGTACTAACAAATTAACGAAAACATATTTATTTAGCAAATGTTAGTATTAGTGTTTATGTGGCATATAGAAAAAAGCAAAACACGATACACCGGCTAGACAGATTATGGTGGGATAGAGGCGTAAATAAAATTAAATTAGCTACTTGAGCAATTTTCGTCAAAATCTTTAAATTTATTGCAACACTTTTTCGCACATTAGCTGAAATAAATGTGTGTGTGTGGAAGTCTCGGTAAGATATAAATTGTAGATCTTGCATGCACACTAAATAACTTGCCATAAACAGAGAGAGAAAAGATGGCGGAAGGGGCGCACAAATCACAAAGGCGGACGTTGTAAATTGATTCAAATGATTGTTTGCCCGGTCAACAGAGCGTAGGGGGACAGGCGAGCAGTTGCACACTAGCCATGGCATTAGCGTGGGCGGGTGAATTTCTAAACCTATATTTGCCGTATACATAGGTGTACTTCGGTAGTTCCGAGAGTTCATGGCTAATTCAAGAAGCCTCTCATAATACCTGAACAGATGTACGGCCCGGAATCGGTGTTCGTGATTTTGTTTAGTTGTATCACGAATCCAAAGATAGAAATTATTTACCTTCAAACACTTTTTCTTTGTACTTTCATGGTTGAGGAATCGAATCACAAAAAAAAAGTATCTTCGGTTTGTCTGATTTTTCAAACGAAAGTAGAAAGTATCTTTGATTTTGTCGATGAATCAGATCACAAACAAAAGTATTTTTGATTTGGAAGCCAAAGAAAATCACAAATTTATTAGACTTTTTATTTCAAAGTGGATTTGAACTCATAAAGGATTCGAAATAGAGCTGGAAATATAACGATAGTTTCGTTACTAATTTCTTGTCATTTCATATGACAACAAATCTTTTAGTATATTTTATTGTGCGATGTATTATCACATCACACTTATTCTAATGATATTGGGGATCATGCATTAAAGTCGAACATTGTTATTAACATGTTATCAACTATCGAATCACATCACATCGCAATAATCACAATTTTAAACAGTATATTTCATCGTGCGATGTAATGTCAGGCTCAGAGCCTGGATTCTCTACCAGTGAGTTTGGAAATATATACTTTTTCCCATATATTTTAAATGGTGAAAAGTTGTAAATCTCACAATTGCTAGTATCACATTCCAAAAGCGACATATGTAAATAAAAATATAAGCCGATTTAACCGGGAGACATCTTGGTTTCAAATAAGAAAACTACAACAGATCTTGCATTACGGCTAGCAACATGTTCCATTGTTCACTCCTCATCAGGGTCGATTTTGAAAGTCGCAACAAGCTAGCTGAAAAATAATTACCTCTGCAGCAGCGTTCAAATATTTAGGAAATGATGTATATAGCATACGCGTGCAGAATTTACGATGGTGTAGCGTGACGTTGCGAAGTGCAGGTGGTGGTGTAGCACATGTGCCGCACCGTCACCCCTTGATTGCTCATACAAACCCCACAAATCCTCAACCAACTAGCAGAGGAAGCCGCAAATCATCAGCGAAGCAGCACACAAAAGACATTAAAAAGCTTCACTACTTAATGAAAATAATATTTATTTAATAAGAGAACTCTTACGCCGTCAATGGTTTGGCACAACGAGAGCGTCTTGCCGCACATGCAATAAAAACAGAACGCACAAATGAAAGAAAAATCGCATCATCACCACTCATTTACTTCCATAGCAACCTTAATTTATGATTTTCTTGCGGTAAATTAAATAATTTAGCAATACCTCATGAGTGGTTGGGTGCCGGTTATGCGGTAGTTGCAATGTGGCGACGGTGCATCAGCCCCATGAAACATGAAGTGTTGCGTCGCCCGCAAAATGTTGGCGTTTTTAGATTCGCCCAACTGGCAAACGCCAAATGTAATTTGTGATTGAAATGATTGAAGAGCTGTACATCTTTCTAACTCACGCGACTCATAAGAACATAACAGAGCGTAGCAACTGCTTAGCTTCTGCCCGGTCTTCTTGGATGCAGGCCGCCATAATCAGAAGCCATTAGCCGAATGTTTTTTGTTGGCACATGTAAAATGAAGGCAAATTCTGCACATCAAAAAATTTTTTGCTTTTTATTAAATAAAATTTCTACAAGGAGATTTTATTTGAAAATGGCAACCCCATTAAGAACTCTAAAATGATTGACTGTGAAAATAATTTGATAAAATGAATGACAAACAAAATTGAAGTATGCTTTGATATCTTAAAAGCTTGAAAGTGGTAATATTGAGTGAGATCATATTTTTGCCCATAGACTTGTCTATTTAGGTAACTTCCCGTTGAGCTAGATACTTGAAACTTAGAACATAGTTCAAAATTAGAATTTCGATAGGTGGAGCACTGATCAAGATAATTAAAACTAGTTGAAAAGATCTGAAACAGAAGGGGGAATCTTTCGATCGATTTTTGACTAACTTCCCGGTAAGTTACAAACTTGAAACTTTACAACTTTTTCAGAAAATGGTGACAATGCAATTCCTCGTCAACAAAATTCTGGTAGGTGGCGCACGGTTTTTCTTTTCGTTTTCGTTTGACTAATATCCTGGCAACCTACGGACTTGAAACGTAGCATGTAACTGTAGTCACGTTAAGAATTTGAACACACAGAAAAATTTTCATGTAAAATCAACACTTTTTTTCACTTTTTCAGGTTATTATTTTTCAAAACTATCGAAATTAACATGATTTCCTGTTAAATTGGCATGAATTTCTGTTAAATAAGCACTATCTGCCTCATTATCTCATGCTAATTTAACAGGATTTTTCTTGTTAGTTTAACATGGTTCATGTTGACAAAAATTATTCTGTATGCAAAAAATTAATTTCCGACAGGTTCTATGAAGCTATCGAGTTTTGAGTAACTTTCCGGTAAGCTAGAGACTTGGAACTTGGCAATGAAATATTTCATCAAAACAATTGTTTGCCTTAGTTTGGAGCATGTACTCCAAAAAGAGTACCTACCTGTAAACTACTGTCTAAAATATTCGCTGACATACAATGAGCAAAGACAAATCTACGCCAACCGTCAAAGATGCCTCTGAGACATGGCAACATGCCATTTGCAACAGTAAATTGCCCGCTAATTTAGCGTGAATTACAAGGTAAAATTTTTAAAGTAAAAGAGATAGCATCAGTCTACGTGTAGTATATGTGCATTACATTTTGTACGGGCATTTAGGTGGAGCTGATGCATTTAATTAGGCTAACTCAGAGAAAAGCAGGAGATTATTGAATACTTTCTTTTATGAGTGGATATTTTTACACATTCATTCTTCAGCGATAATTTAAAAAAGAAAATATGTGTTTTCCATTAGACATGCGCTCTTCGGGTGTTAGTTAAATGTATCTTGCCATCCCTTAACGAATTGTTCGATATTCGTTTGGATACGATTACTTTAGTCATTATTTTTCCTTTCCCAAGATTTCTTCAGTTCAAGAAAATACCTTTGCCATTGAAGTGGCCAAGGCTGTTTTACTCAGGAAAATGAAAACACATACATAGATATTAACCAATATCTTAGCAATTCTAATAAAGAAGCATGTTGCAAGCAGTTTTTTTTTTCTCATTTTTATTGCACACTTTGTGAGCTCGTTGAAGCACTTAATTGCAAGTTGAATGGGAACAAATCAACCGACGATCAAATGAATCAATGAATGCATAGATGCTGACGGACGTGAGAGAGAAAGAGCATTATATGTACTTGTGTGTCCAATACATACGATTTGTTCTTGGATTCTTTGAATTGACATTGTATGGCTATTCGATATTGATGACATTGAGAAAGTGCTTAATTGTTCAATGATAGAAAAGCGATTAATCAATTGCTAGAAGGTTTGTAGTATAAAAACATACATATACATATATATCCCTACATATATTAACGTATGCTCACTTATTGGATAATTAACTCATTGACAGTTAACAAATGTGACAGTAACGGTAAAGGTAGCTTTTTAAAAATCATAATGAATATTAATTAAATGGTGATGTTTAATGTTTGTGTTTTTATAATTTCAACATCATAACACAAATAAACAAGTAAGGAAGTCTAAGCTCGGGTAAACCGAACATTATATACCCAGCGGTAATTTTCGGAACGGGATAACAAAGATATAGGCCCTAGGAGGATTTACCTAAAGTTTTTACTGTCTTAGCTATTTACCTTACCGAATTATGTCAATTTATGTGATTTTCGAAATTTTCCATATCGAAAGTGGGCGTGGTCGGGGAGAGATCTCGCCCAATTTCATCACCTATATTGCTAGTATATGTTGTGGCAAATTTCATGAGTATGAAGTAATAAGTGTAAAAGTTTTGACCAGTCGAATATTCCAAATGCCTTCCTTAAAGGTGGGCGTTGCCACGCCCACATCTAAAAATTTATCAAAAATCATAATAGATTGAATTATGTCAATTTATTAGATTTTCGAAATGTTCCATATCAAAAGTGGGCGTGGTCGGAAAGCGATTTCGTCCAATTACATCAGGTATGCTCCCTATTATGCTAGTATACCTTGTACCAATTTCATCGTTCTACCGTAATCAGTTTAAAAGTTATGACCCGTGAAATTTTCAAATATGCCTCCCTGAAAAGTGGGCGATGCCACGCCTACTTTTAAAAATTTATCAAAAAATCATAATAGAATGACTAGGAGGTTCATCCTACCAAACTATATCATTTTAGCCATTTCCGTTACCGAAGTATGTCAATTTGGGTGTTTTTCGGAATTTTCGATATCGAAAGTGGACGTGATTGGACAGCGATTTTTTCCAGTTTCATCAGGTATACTCCCAACGATACTATTATGCTTTGTGCCAAATTTCATCGTTCTACCCTGATCAGTTTAAAAATTACGACCAGTCGAATTTTCAAAAATGTCTCCCTAAAAGTGGGCGGGGCCCCGCCCACTTTACAAAATTTGTAAAAAAAAAATCATTATATTATAACCAGGGGAATTCACCTATAAAATTATATCGTTTTAGCCATCTCTGTTACCGAATTATGTCAATTTAGGTGATTTTAGAAATTTTCGATATCGAAAGTGGGCGTGGTTGGAGGGCGATTGTATCCAATTTCATCACGTATACTTCCAACGATACTAGTATGCTTTGTGCCAAATTCCATCATTCTATAGTAATCAGTTCTAAAGTTACGCCCAGTCGAATTTTCAAAAATGCCCCCCTTAAAAGTGGGCGGTGCCACGCCCACTATAGAAATTTTTTGGAAATATCATAAAAGAATGACCAGGGGGGTTCATCTATAAAATTATATCATTTTAGCCATTTCAGTTGCCGAGATATGCCAATTTGTGTGATTTTCGAAATTTTCGATATCGAAAAAGGGGGCGTGGTTATCATCCGATTTCGCCCATTTTCAATAGCAACCTACCTTGGCCAGAAAGTAACCTGTATACAAAATTTCATGCAAATATCTAAATTTTTACTCAAGTTATCGTGTACACGGACGGACATGCCTTAATCAACTCCTCTTTTAATCCTAAGATTATTTTGTGCCGTTACAAACAGCCGTTATGTGAACAAAATTAATATACCCTTGTACTAGTACTAGTACGCTGGGAATAAAAAACATGAATAGTTGAACATAAATTTTCAAATACATAAAAAAAATAAGGAAATATGAATTGAAATAAGAAAAAAGGGAAAGATTTTGCGCCATACAATAGATTCCTCAATCAAGCCAACTAATTTTCTCGTTATCAAGATATTAGAGAGCATTCTTAAAATAAAAACTACTAAATGCACCAAAAAAATCGAAATAAACTTATCTTTATGCATTTGGGGAAACTTACGTTTTCTTTCTCCTCGACGATAGCACTTACCTGAAAAAAAAACCAAAAAAAAAATTTAAAACCATTAATTATTCAGTAATAATAAAAACTATAGTGAATATTGAATACTCTTACATTACTCCTGACATTTATAGACTGCTTAGATCCACTTAATTTAAAGTTATACTAGCAGAAGCCTGCGAATTTGTCTGCGATACTTCAAAAACGAACCATAAATACAGGTTTTCTCAATATCTCGACTGCAGCGCCACCTAGCGGGTTAATTTTTTGCGATAGAATTGTTGATTATGTATACCGGCCGTAAAATCGGACCATAAATACATCGACTACAGGAAAAGTCCATTAAGTAGTCCTTGAGCCAATTTCCCACAGAAAGCCCCCTATAATTTTATATATATGTAGTTGTTGATTATAAAATAAATCGGACCTTAAATACGGAGTTTGAAAATATGGTGACTAACATGCCATCTAGCGGAAAAACATATATCCTATGCTGAGAGGACGTAACCAAGAAATAAACGGTCGAAATTAGGAAAAAATCCGTTAAGTAGTTTTAAAGCCAATCCGTTACAAAAAAAAGTCAGCTCTGTGAAGTTGGCACCTCCATGTCGGAATTTAAAAAAAAACCAAATGTCATTCGTTCGTCCATCGTTTGTCCATGTTTGTCCAGGAAAAATTTTCGTTTGTCCACCCCTAGTAAAAAAGTTATTTAAAAAAAAAGTTTATATTAAAAACCCATAAAATTTGATTTTTAAAGTTTTTTTTTTGCTTAATCGTTTGTTCACCGTTTGACCATGATTGTCCAACAAAAATTTTCGATTGTCCACCTTTGTTCAAAAGTTATTTAAAAAAAAAAACCTCTATCTCTGAATAATTAAAAAAACTAAATATCATTCGTTTGTCCATCGTTTGTCCACTTCACAAAAAAAAAGTTTTTATTGAAAAAACAAAAATGTTGATTTTTGAAGTTTTTTTTTTGCTTAATCGTTTGTCCACCGTTTGTCCAGGATTGTTTTTTTTAAATAACTTTTTTACTAGGGGTGGACAAACGAAAAATTTTCCTGGACAAACATGGACAAACGATGGACGAACGAATGACATTTTTTTTTTTTTTTTAAATTCCGACATGGAGGTGCCAACTTCACACCGGATTTTTTTTTTTTCGAAATAACTTTTTTACTAAGGGTGGAAAAACGAAAATTTTTCCTGGACAAACGTGGACAAACGATGGACAAACGAATGACATTTAGTTTTTTTAATTATTCAGAGATGGAGGTGCCAACTTCACAAAATTTTGTTTTTTATACCTTTCATGAACATGAAATGGTATTATAACTTTGGTGCGATGTTTGTAAATATGAGAAGAAGAAGAGATAGACCCATCAATAAGTATACCGAAATGATCAGGATGACGAGATGAGTTGATTTAGCCATGTCCGTCTGTCCGTCTGTCCGTATGTCTGTTTGAACGCAAACTAGTCCCTCAATTTTTGAGATATCTGGCTGAAATTTTGTATGTGGCCACCATTTTGTAATATAGGAATCATTTGTCGGAACTGACAAGATCGGACCAGTATAACATATAGCCCCCATACAACCGATTGTTCAGATATAAGGTTTTTTGGCCAAAACTTCCGCAATTAAAAAGTTAGGAACGTAAAATTTTGCAACTCGAGTAATTTCTATTTATGTAGTGTATATAGTGAAAATCAACGAGATCGGGCAAATGTAACATATAGCCCCCATACAACCGATTGTTCAGATATAAGAATTTTTGGCCAAAACTTCTGCAATTAAAAAGTTAGGAACGTAAAATTTTGCAACTCGAGTACTTTCTATTTATGTAGTGTATATAGTGAAAATCAACAAGATCGGGCGAATGTAACATATAGCCCCCATACAACCGATGGTTCAGATATAAGGTTTTTTGGCCAAAACTTCTGCAATTAAAAAGTTAGGACCGTAAAATTTTGCAACTCTGGTACTTTCTATTTATGTAGTGTATATAGTGAAAATCAACAAGATCGGGCAAATGTATCATATAGCCCCCATAAAACCGATTGTTCAGATATAATGTTTTTTGACCAAAACTTCTGCAATTAAAAAGTTAGGAACGTAAAATTTTGCAACTCGAGTACTTTCTATTTATGTAGTGTATATAGTGAAAATCAACAAGATCGGGCAAATGTAACATATAGCCCCCATACAACCGATTGTTCAGATATAAGGTTTCTTGGCCAAAACTTCTGCAATTAAAAAGTTAGGAACGTAAAATTTTGCATCTCGAGTACTTTCTATTAATGTAGTGTATATAGTGAAAATCAAAAAGATCGGGCAAATGTAACATATAGCCCCCATACAACCGATTGTTCAGAAATAAGGTTTTTTGGCCAAAACTTCTGCAATTAAAAAGTTAGGAAGATAAAATTTTGCAACTTGAGTACTTTCAATTTATGTAGTGTGTAGAGGAAAATCAAGAAGATCGGGTAAATATAACATATAGCCCCATACAACCGGTTGTTCCGATATACGGTTTTTTGGCCAATACTTCCGCATTTAAAAAGTTAGGAACGTAAAATATTGCACCTTTAGTACTTTCTACATATGTAATGTGTATAGTGTAAGTCAGTACAATTGAACACGTATAATATATAGCCTCCATACAATCGATTGTTCCGATAACTCGGATCCTATTATTTTGTAAGTTTTTTTAAATTATAACAAAGATGTGTAATGTGTATAGTAAATATAGTTAAATTGACACAGGCTGTACTGGGGATCGAACAGTGAAAATCGTGACGCTTATTCATGAAAGGTATATAGCCTTCGGCACAGCCGAAGACAGCTTTCCTTACTTGTTTTTAAATAACTTTTGAACAAAGGGTGGACAAACGAAAATTTTTGTTGGACAATCCTGGACAAACGGTGGACAAACGATTAACCAAAAAAAACTTCAAAAATCAACATTTTTGTTTTTTTTTTCAATAAAAACTTGTTTTTGTAATAACTTTTTTACTAAGGGTGGACAAACGAAAATTTTTCCTGGACAAACGTGGACAAACGATGGACAAACGATGGACAAACGGATGCAATATGGTTTTTTTAAAAATTCCGACATGGAGGTGCCAACTTCACAGAGCTAAAAAAGTCACAGACGATAAAATTTTAGACATATATCACTAGTACTTCAAGGTATATATATACAGCAGATATAAACTAAAAAAGTGCTATTTTAGCACAAAAAATAAGTCAAAGTAAAAAAATATAAAAAAAAAATACTTACACCACACTTACTATTTACACCACACTTAGTCACGTTTCCTCATCACACTACCATATTGCCTTCACCGCGAGTCGAACTAACAATTATTAACTGCTGAGCGGAGCTGTCTACCATTGGGCTATCGTGTACTTGTGATTGCCGACGTCAAGTTGTAGCTTTGTTCAGAATAGTAGCGACGAACAGCTTTTATGGATTTACACCTCAGTTTTCCACTTTACACCATTTTAGTGTAGCAATAGAACGTTGACACCAAAATAGTGTTAGCTTTACACCACAGGAGTGTAGCCTTTGCACCATTTTTTTTCGTGCACTTGAAGCTGGTATAAAGTAATCGCTCGCAAAAAACGTCATTACCATAAGTCTTCCAGTTTCTAGATTTAAAACTTTGGACTACAGTTTTTAGATTTTGACCAATGAATTAAAGTTGACTTAGAAAAATATAAAATTGTATAAAGGAAAAGCTGGTTGTGTTTTTGTACGCTTGCATATGCAAATTAATAGTAATAAATTTAGACTTTCTTAAGGCTATTCAATCGAATTTTAATATTACAAAACTGGTTACTTGGTATAAATCAGAGCTTTCAAATTTATGTCATGAATATATCTTATTACGTGTCTTCAAAAATTTATAGCAGCGGTCTCTTACAAGGGTAATAAAGGCATTACTTTTCTATAAAGCATCATATACAATATAAATTTCCTTTGCGGCTTCCGCCACCAGCACAAAGAAATCCGAAAAAAATAAATTAAAAAACCGTAAAACAAGCAAGAAAAACAATTTATCATTTTTACTCAATGCAATTCAACCAATCGAAAGAGCGGAAAACATACTTACACACTCAAACATACATAGATACATATGAGAAAACCGTCAAATAAAGTAAATAACGGCCAGTGACATCACTGACTTGAGCTGACTTTTGGCAAACACAATACAAAGGATTCTCATATGAGGCACAAACAAGCATTCTAGATACGTTATAGGGATGCCTCGCCAGTACGCTGTTAGCGCACAGTCTCCCAAGTCATTATTGTAAATCAAATAATTCATAATCGACTCGTGAACCCATAGAGACAGCAACTGAGATTTGCCCACTGCGAAGCGCTAGCGGTGATATGGATATTAAAATTGATTAGAAATAAAAATGATGGGGATGAAATTGATTGTACCACTAAGAAGGTGAATATCTTCATGAATACGAAAATGGATGAACTCTCTTAGCAAATGTAGATTCAAAATATTCAAAATATTCACTGACACGCAAGAAGTTATTATCGCCAATTCTTAGGCTAAAAATGAATAGTTTGTTTTCCCCCGTTATTTTCAGAAGCTGTGTATATAAAAAAAAAGCCGTTTCTATTTATTTATTTTATTTATTTTTTTCATTTATTTTACTTTATTTTGTTTTATTTTATTTTATTTAATTTTATTCAATTTTATTTAATTTTATTTAATTTTTTAGTTTATCTTATATTTTTTATTTTTTTTATTTAATTTTTTAGTTTTTTTTTTATATTTTCTTTATTTTTTTATTTAGTGTTTTAGTTTATTTTATTTTTTTATTTTTTTTTTTATAATTTTATTTTATGTTATTTTATTTTATTTTATTTTATTTTATTTTATTTTATTTTATTTTATTTTATTTTATTTTATTTTATTTTATTTTATTTTATTTTATTTTATTTTATTTTATTTTATTTATTTTATTTTATTTTATTTTATTTTATTCTATTTAATTTTTTTTTTTTTATTATTTTATTTAATTTAATTTTATTTTGTTTATTTTTTATTTCATATCTTTTCATTTTTATTTAATTTCATTTTATATTCTTTTTCTGTTTTCTCTTTTTTGATTTCATTTCATTTCACTTCCTTGGATTTCATATTTCTAATTACATATTTTTTTTATTTTATTACTTTTTTTTAATTTTATTTCTTTTTTTTCAAATTTTTTTATTTTCATTTATTTTATTATTTTTCATTTTTATTTTTTTCTAAATTATTTTTATTTTTAATGTTTTTTTTCTTAATTAATTGAAGCAACATCGCGAATAACGTTCTAAGTTACAAAATCATAATTTGTCAGGAGAGCAAAGAAACGCTAAAGTCATAGTTTTTTAATTTATTTCTTTCAACTGTCTCTTAAACTTTTTCTTTTATATCTTTCATATTATCAGGTTTACACCTTTCTTATGATCTTCCAGTGCCCTTTCGAATCACTTTTGACGCTTCTATGCGAAATGATGTATGTCACTTTACATTACCCTACTATTTCCAAATGCATTTTTACATGGCGTGCGAAATTTTAGAAAATTTGTTATCTGAACAATGCAAGAGAGCAATACAAAAGTTAATATGCAATAAACCCGGTTTTGAAAAAATTGACACTTAGAACGTTATTCGCGATGATGCTTCAATTTTATCTTGTTTTATTTTATTTATTTTTACTAACAGAAAACTGTACCTGATTTACTTAGTTACTACTGGGCATTTATTTCACTGATTGGATTTATTTCAATAGACGATGGAAGGGTCTTGCCCTTACCTATGTACTTAAGTGTGAATATTCTCAAACAACCTTACAACAATCACATTTAAATGTGTATCCGAATCAATGCCAATTGAGCCATTAAGTATATGGGCAATAAGTTGGTTTTTAGTTGCGTGCTGAGCTGTGCAACATTTTAGCTTGTGATTCTTTTCCAGGCCAAAATACTTGTACCTCCAATCGCATGTTCGTTAATTTTTAATTTTTCATTTACTCGCATCGTCTTAAACCGAATTATTGCTTTTGGGGTGCAATAAAGCATCCACCAAGGTTTGAATGTGGGAATTTTTCTCCCTACGTAGTGCAGAACGAAAGCAATTCTTTAGCCAAATTTTACAAAATAATACAACTAAGGATTGATGTATGCTCTTAATAAGAGATAAATACAACCTTTGCTTTGGTCAGTATATCTAATCAAAGTGTAAATCTCATCTATGTTTCGGTATGTACCAGTCTCTTAAGTGCTCAATTGGTGTTTCAAATCCCCCAGCAATTCTCTAAAACCATTATGGCGAAATGGTCTAAAGATTTGACAACCTTCGCAGATTCATCCGTTTTTTTTTACCATCAGAATTCCTATGGCAAGGAACAATATTTTGGTAACTCTATTGTTTTCTCTATGGCTGGCAGTGGCTCCATATGTCATTAAAATTTTTAACACAGGTCATAGTTAAGAAACGTAAAAGAGGACAAATATAGGCAAACAGTTTTAACAGAAATCCGTAGAAAATATTCTAAGATTTAATTTTATTAAAGTTTTATTAGGCTATAGCGTCCTGTATCACACAAGCTTTCTTGTCTATCCAAAGTACCAAAGGTAGCATTTATGAAGTATTTTTTTTGTTGGTTTATATTTGTTCAAGGAAGTGTTATATTTTCATACAAAACTAAGACCACACATTGGGTGTACCACATTATCTCCAAAAAAAAATCAAGAAAAATACGTCAAATAAATATTTTAAATAACAATAATTCCCATCGAGCCAAATTTTTGCAGAGAGCTTAGATTCGCTATCAAACAGAAAACTTCAATCCCCATCGATCCCATATGTGCTAAAAAGGTTATTCGGAGTCAAAGGTCAAAATTTTAGATTTTTTGGAACCACCTTTTCTCCTTGCATAATATAAAAAAGACTGGTCCGGTAAATTTAGTTTATCTTGTAAAACGAAAAATTCCACAGAGCCAATTTATTTGTCAGGAGCTTAGGTTCACCCGTGGAAGAAAACTACAAAAGTTCCCATCGATCCGATTTGTGCGAAAAAAGTTATTCGGGGCGGAAGTCAAGTAAAATCAAATTTGGATAGTTTTTTATTTTTCTCGACTTTTGACCCCGGAAAACTTTTTTACATGGTAATCTTGTTTATTCAAAACAAGGGGATTTTGATTTTTTAAAAGCTGGGTATTTTGTGATTGGGGATCTTGTTTTTGGGGATTTTGTTTTTGGGGACTTAGTGGCACTCCCCCATACCTTTAATAGTTATGTGCAAAATATATAGCTCAATGGCTGGTGTTCATTAGGTCAAAATATGACATCACATGTTGTCAAAGCAATGAAAACGACTGCCATATTATGTCAATTGCGTTTGTAGTCAGTTGTGACAAAACATTGTCATATCAAATAATGCATGTGAAAACGATCGAATTTCAGTTTGGCAGTGGAATTTTCAACGTTTGACACACAAAATAAAGTTGCCACCATGTTTTCAAATGTGTGTAGTTTGACGTGCGCACAGCCGTTTTTACAGTCACAAATTAAATGCGCATTTTCATTCCAGTTGTAAAGACATAATGAAAACACATTTGACACCAAATTGACATGGTGACAGGTTAGTCATTTTGACCTAAAGAAAACCAGCCATAAGTTACCAAAAGTTCTAAGCAGTTTTATTTGAATGACTTCTGCTACAATTACTTTGTAAAATATTCAACTTCATGCGAAATAGTAATGAATTGGTCACATTTTAACGTTTCTAAAAGTAAAAGGTCAATAACAAAAATCTATTGCGAAGAAATTGCACTTAAGATAATTTCGAACAAAACGCTCGACGTGTTTGTAGATACATTAACGATAATCAAATTCACTAGTGAATCTTCTAGAAAATAAATGGCAAACGTGCTGCACACAAATGTGCAATCTAGTAAGAGTTTGCAACAAAACTTTAACGACTGCAACAAATTTAAAAGCATGCGGTTTAAGCTAATTTATCACTCATTGCTCTCGCCTCAGTAACGGATTGCCTGAATTCAACAAATTTCATTATTAATGCTTCAACAACAAATCAAAAAAAAAAAAAACGAACAAATTTATTTATCACATTCCACCCACTAAACGAGATACTAAAATCTTAGACAGCTAAAAATAAAAATACAAAAAACTAATAAAAATACAATGAAAAGTGAAACATAAAAGCTTTCAATCAACAGTTTGATAAGAACGGCGAAAACGTGACAAACACAAGCAAAAAAGGTAATCAGAACCTAGAGAGCGCGCCAGTAAAATTACACTTAGTCAAGACAAATCACTGAGAACCCCTAAAACTTTAGAGCTACGTCACAAACCTGCTACAAACTATGGCATGAGAAGAAAATATATACCAAAAGTTTAAGAACATACCTACAAATAAAAAGTCAATGAACGAATTGTCAAAACTGGCAAGCCCACATTACCATTGGGGCAAATTAATTTATGTAAATTTATGTTTGACGAGTTCATTGAGTCGTGCAAGCATTTAATAAAAACCACTTTAGGTGGCTCAAATGACTATTTTGTTGCCAATGATTGACATTTTGTTTGCTTTTGTTATTGTAATTGTTACTTAGAACTTTTGCACAACTGACAGTTGAGTCCTCCCGAACGATAAAGCGATAGCGCTAAGTGAGAGTCATCAAATATTTAGTTAGACACAAAAGCAAGTGTCTAGGTTTGTGCTTAGTTCGATGCTCAACAGGTGTTTGTGTCAGAATGTGCTTTGACTCGAATAAACCGGATTTCAAGAATGCCAAATATAGAATATGCAAACAATATGATTAGTCAACTGGGCGACAAGTCATTTGTGCAAATATTCTAGCTAATAAAAGAAGAAGAAAAACTAATTCAATCAAATTAAAAGAAATCTTTTCAACAATCAGTAAAATGATGAAAGATTTTATGATTTCCTTCAAAACTTATTTGTTAGAACAAAACTTGCATAGTTGAAGCATAGTTTAGGATTATAAATGGGCGCAATTGAAAAACCTAGCCAGATCGTGGGAAATAAGCCTTTTTGAGGAATATTGCACTACAAAATTTTGTGAAAAAAGGACATTTTCGAGTCTATCATACAAAAAAGAAATATTTTGGTTGCAGAACTTACTAAGTAACCTCCATTTTATTAAGTGGTTATTCTGAACGTAAAATCACATATCGACTGCTGAGTGAAAGATCCCCTATTTCAAAATATTTTTTTTAAATCGCCCTTTCCAATGACGCCCTATTCAAAATTTGATTGAAAATTATTATCTCAGCTGAAAATGTATTGAACTTTCATTGAGATAGGATATGTTTGAAACTTATTCTGAATTTGAGCGTTCTTTAAGCGAATTTTTAAATAGGGCGTTATTGAAAAAAAATCGCAAATGATTAATATTTTTACACAGTACCCCAATAAAAAGTGATTTAAGATACATATGCGGGATTTTCGTGGGCTTTTTAATCTAAGATGTGGTAACCGGAGGGAATTTTTTACCTATCTGAAAGTAACTAGTGGATAATTTGCCGTAAATTATCCGTGAAAACAAAAAATTTGCTGCGGCCGTATTTTGGAAAATATAGAGTGGCACGCCAACTTCATGTAAAGTTAAATTTTTTTAAATATGCCACTTAGTTACGGCTAATTTACGGCGAAATCACGTGCAAACAGTTTTTCCCTAACTGGTCCCTAAGATATTTTTTTAAAGGTGGCACGCTAACTTCATGTAAAGTTGGCGGCGCACTATCAAAAAAAAAAATGTTTTTAAATTGTTTAAATACGCCACTTAGTTACGGCTAATTTACGGCAAATTTACGGCAAATTCACGTGCAAACATTTTTGCCATAGCTAATCTCTAAGGTAGTTGTTCATGTAAAGTTGGCGGTGCAGTAACAAAAAAAAAACGTTAATGCATGTATTATAAAAAAAAAAATTATTTTTTAAATAAACCATTTAACTACGGCTAATTTACAGCAAAATCACGTGCAACCTTTTTTCCTAGCTGGTCCCTTAGGTAATTTTTCAAAGGTGGCCCGCTAACTTCACATGAAGTTGGCGTGCCACTCAATATTTTCCAAAATACGGCCGCGGCAAATTTTTTGATTTCACAGATTAATTACGGCTTATTTACGGCAAAATCACGTGCAAAGGTTTTTATCCTAGCCGGTCTCGAAAGTAGTTTTCCAGAAGTGAAGTTGGCGGTGCACTACCAAATAAATTAAATTTTTTTTTTTAATTTTCCAAATATGCCACTTAGTTACGGCTAATTTACGGCAAAGTAACGTGCAAACATTTTTTCCCTACCTGGTCCCTAAGGTAGTTTTTCAAGGGTGGCGCGCTAACTTCACATGAAGTTCACATGAAGTTGGCGTGCCACTCAATATTTTCCAAAATACGGCCGCGGCAAATTTTTTTGTTTTCACGGATAATTTACGAAAAATGTACGGCAAATTATCCACTAGTTACTTTTTTTCCACGTAAAAGTTGTCTAGCCAACTTCAGAGAGGTGAATTTTTTCCAATTTTTGTGTGAAATTGAGCGGAGATTATCTATGAGGACATACTCGTATTCACTATACCTACTCTTGGTCTAACAAAAACAGACTAGCACAGAAACTAACCACACATTCCTAAAACTCATGAAAAATTTAACTTTGTCAGCAGTTGGTTTGATTTACTTTTTTCGAGTTTAAAAAAAAAATGTTTGCTCTGAAAAATCATTACGAATTCATATTCGTTTAAATGTAGATATTTATATCATATTTGTGAGCACAGCTTAACTACAGGTACATGAACATGATCAAGTACATTTTTCTCAAACCGTATAAGGAAAAATATGACTTGAATATTTGAGCAATAAATTTAAGATGCCCATTTAAGGGCATCCAGCCTTGCATGCGTAGAACAACGAGTTCTTTGACACACTGTCAGCCTATAGATAAATGTGAGAATATTTTCACAAGTAAATACATACGTGTAATTCAGACCTGTTTAATAATGTTAATCAATCATAATGGTTGTCAGTTTAGTTGAATATTTTTTATCTTTGATTGCTTTTTTTAACAATCGCAAGCAGACCTTATTATTTTTATTGGTAATCAATTGATAAGTTTCTAAAAACATTTGAAATAATGACTAGGATATTTTAATACAGTCCTAATTCTTATTTGACATGTCTGGTGTAATTACACGAAAGACTGGCCTAGTCTGGGAGACGCTAGAGAATACTGATCAACAGTTTACAGTTACCAAGTTACTCCTGTTCTAACTGATAGGTAGGATAGGGACTTGCAAGAAAAAGGGTATGGAAAACACGTTAGAAAACAACTTGTTTTTGAAAGAAAAAATATAAAAACAAATTCCATCAAAATGAATAATGGGTCTCCTAGGGCGCCTAAATTAACAAGAGGCAAAAAACTCAAGTGAGGAAATTTTTTTTAAATAATAATTGGAAACAATAATTTTGAAACTGGACATTAAATAGACGCTAAGCCAATATACATAGATACATAAATGCTTGACCTATAGGCAGAGAAACGAGTATTTTTGTGTTTATTACCTAAAATATAATTAGGGGAGACTGGGGTACCTCCGGCTTTGGGGTACATTCGGCAATTGCGTTTTCCGTATGAAAGAATTATCTGACATGGCCATTAGGTAGCGAAAACATACCCACCACTTGTAAGAATTATCGATTTGATGTCTCACATCTCTCTTTTAGCATTCTACAAAATTACACGTGTTTTTGTGTTTTCGGGAGTGTTGATGGTGTTTTCGTTTGGTAAGTGAAAAAGTGTTGAGGTTTTTGTTGTGCGTTTTTTTTACAAAATTCAATAAAACGGAATGGTAAGAATGTTACTTTTAAGAAAAAGTGTTATTTAGGGATGAAAAAAGTCAACCGTTGAAAAAAAATAGAATCAGCAATTTTTGTTGGGGTACATTCGGCGAACATATATTCATGCCGAATGTGCCCCGGACAGAAATACAGGATCGCCGAATGTACCCCGCATGGTCTAAGTTAACTTTTTTCTTGTTTATATATTTATCTAGGTATTTAAAAATGGTTTATATGAAATAAAACCTGATACCATTTAAAAACGACGTTTTACTTGATAACTATACCCCACAACATGGCCGACGAAGGTACCCCAGTAATTGCCGGAGCTACCCCGGCATGGGGCACATTCAGCAAATTTGACTTTTTTCATATAACTTAAAATAAATTAGTCTCCGCTAAAATTTCAAGAAATGGCTTCACATCATCTTGTTTTTAAATAATGAGAGATTAGTTTACGGTTATATAAGTTGCGATTCGTTGAATATTTTCTGAGATATGGAGGTTAAAAAAAAAGTGCCGAAGGTACCCCAGTCTCCCCTATGGTTAATTGATATTAAGATTACCGCCTTTAGTAGTAGTAGTTGGCAGCGCATTTGTCATTTTCATTTTCTCTTCATTACAACAATTAAGCTGATTTAAAAAAAAATTTAAACTTTCGCAGCTCAACCAGTGTCGTCTAATCTGCTTCCCTTCCGAGATACGAATGGATTTCTTGTTGTCGTTGTTATGGAATATTGCGAGCATTTTTAGTCCACCCTCTCTTTCTCATTAAGTTTCCACTCTAGTTTCTTCCCTAAATATTGAGTATAATTTATACATCTCTTAAATATTTATGACATTCCTTGAAAACATGATGCCCACACATTCTTTATCTCGCCTTCCCAGTGTCTAACGTTAGAACTAGCCAAAAGGCGAGCATTTTGCACCATTTGCAAATTCACATTAAAATCCCATTAGAGAATGACATTAGAATTCGACTCGAAAACTATAGATATTTTTCTCGATTTGGGAATTATGTCCCCTTTTGTTGGAGAACGCTGTGTTTCTCGAGTCGCCCTCTAACGTTAGAGATTGGAGAATGGGGCTAGTTCTCGAATGTACCTACCTCCAATCGAAATCTAGCTTCATGGTATGTTGGGTTAGTAAACCACCAATATAAGAAATATAAATGAAAACATTTCTTTCGAACCAAATCATTGAATGACTTTTAAGCACGTCATTACAAACAAAACAAATCTAATAAGTTGGTTAGTAATAACAAATAGAATGGTGGCAAAAAAAGTAATAAGTGTATGATATATCGTACACTAATACCTCAATTCTGTAAGGTGTATCTAGTCACTAATAGAGACATTTCGGGGTCTATTTCATATTTGATACAATTCGGTATTCAGTATACGGCCTCACATCTCTAGTCTCAATAAAGAGTAGGGCTCTTGATTCTAATCGATTACTCGACTAGTCGATTAGTCGAGTAGTCGATTACCAACTTTTGTGCTGTTTGTGCGGGTTCCCAGCTTTTACCCGGGTTTTACCCGCGTAATAAGGCGGCAAATTTCTACTGTAATTCGCATGCATGTTTAAGTGGTATCTGCCATTTTCGCCAATTTATTTGCTTCATTTCTTTGAAATTAAAAAAAAAGTAACAGGAGCACAGAATATTTGTGTAGGTAGATATACAAAAATGAAAATTTGAAAAATGTATGTATGTTTGTATGAATGTAGATAAAAAAGTTTGAAAATTTTTTTTCATACTGCAAAACGTTCTATGTCAATATTATTCTTTTAGTTTTAAGTGCGCAATGTACGCATCTTTCTCTTATTCTACGTCGCCGTTTGCAAAAAGATAGTTGAAAGATTGATTCGTGGGGCAAAAAAAAAAAGTAAAAGTACATTCAAATACACCTAATTTTCGAAAGAACTCAAAAATTACAAACATTACATAGAGCGTTTTGATGTATTACCAAAAATATACGAGAACATTAGAGTGCCAAAAAAACTTTCCACACTTTCTATCGGAATGATTAAGCTTGAGAATTTTTTTTTTTTTTTGTAGCAAAATTGCTTCTGCACGCCAATGAAAGATTTCCAATGAAAATAAAAAACAAATATGACATGTGAGAAATTATAAGCACCTTTAACTCTAGTGTCTTAGTTTCTGTTTGAAAACTTTAGATTTGTAACAAACTTTTGAAATTGTTATTTGTTTCATGCGCTGCTAAGCGCTCTCCAATGCTGCTGTTATGTCACGCCGAGTTAAAATAGAGGAGATGATTGAAACACGAGCTTTTAATCCAATTTAAGATTGTATAATTCCCCCTTTAAAAGCTGATGTGGTTTTTTAATATAAAAGTCGTTGGGAATACTTGGAACGCATAATAATAAAAAAACATGCTCGCAAAATTTCTGGAATTAGCGCTTTTCGAAATTGATGATTGAATAAATATTTTATAAATTTTAAGGAAACATTTAAGCACACGCTAATATACGTTAATATTACTGCAGTATTGCAGTCAAGTTACTTTATTGATGCTCTGATGCTGATACCTAACAGATAATGGGGTCTACCAGCTATTCCGCCGGAGCTCCCGGCAGGAATAAAAGTAAAAGAGTCAATAAAGATAACATCGAATTTATCGAAACATACCGCCAAATTCTCTTAACATCGTTGGAATTCCCTCAAGATCTGTTACATTTTCTCCCGCCGGGAGCTCCGTCGCATATTGCATACTTCATTTTCATGTAGCGACTGAAGAGCTTGTATAACGTACGTCTTCGAGGAATATCAACTTTTTTCTTGTTGATCTCCCTCTCGCAATTACTCTCTAAGTTAACTCATACTCGCATTTATCTCCGTCGTTACTTACAGCCTGGCAGTGATGGTTGATTGTGCAGAGTAGGTTTCGTATTTCATGATATATGGTTATAACATACGCCTGAGAGACGTATCGTTATGAATTAAGGGGTAAAAAATAACGTTATGAAAGCAGGGTTAAACGAAAGCGCGAAATTTTGCGAAGAACATGATGCTCTGTCATAAAAAGTAGCACTGCTATTACCAACGCGGCTCGAACACAGCCCATATTTTATTTGCGGGACGCTACTGGAATAATTTTTTAAAATTTTTGACAAGCGGCCATGTTTTTCTTCAAACGTAAAGACGGCCGTACCTCCCCTCATACAGAGTGTTTTTGAAAAACATTAAAAAAAATTTTTTTTTTTTTGGCAAGCCTAGATGTCGCCTAATTACATTTTGACACATAAATTTTTTCGTCTCAAAGAGGAGGTTTTTTCTCAAGAAAGTTCATTGAGCTCATGCGTTTCGTTGTGGTACCACACTCGACTGAGATGGAAACAACAGGTGCAGGATGACTTGAACTCCCTTGGGGTTTCCAATTGGCGTCAGTTATCGCTAAAAAGGAATGATTGGCGTGCTCTGATACGAAAAACCGCTTAGGCGGGTTGTCGTCATTATGACGAAAGCCAAGATTAGAATTTCAGATAAAAAAGTATCTTTTTTAAGTCAGCTTTTGATTTCATTGAAAATTTGTATGATGTCAGCATTGATCGGGCTTAGAACACCGGTTTCGACCTTAATATCTCGTAACTAAATTTGATTAGTTAACTAAAACAAGTACTTATATGTATAGAAATCTGTAGATATTTGGTATTTGAGAAAAGGTTTCGAAAAAGCAATTGCTCTTTTTTATTCATTTATACCAATGGTACAATGAACAGCTAGGATGAAAATAAATAATAATAGTTGACTTGGAGTTATATGAATTCCCTACAGGGTTTGGAGACAGAATTTCTTTATGTAATTATGTCACAAATATTGTACTATTGAAAAAAACATGGCCGCTTGTCAAAAATTTGAGAAAATTATTTCAGTAGCGTCCCGTATAAAAAAAATATGGGGTGTGTTGAATAAAATGTTGACAATCTGTTGCTCATCACAAGCTCATCAGTCGCTACATGAAAATGAAGTATGCAATTATTGTTGCATATTGGGGTCTATTAGCTATTCCGACGGAGCTCCCGGCGGGCGAAAATGTAACAGATCTTGAGGGAATTCCAACGATTTTAAGAGAATTTGGCGGCATGTTTCGATAAATTCGATGTTATCTTTATTGACTCTATTACCTTTATTCCTGCCGGGAGCTCCGCCGGAATAGCTGGTAGACCCCATTATCTCTTAGGTATCAGCATGAGAGCATCAATAAAGTAACTTGACTGCAATACTGCAGTAATATTGATAGTAATATTAACGTAAATAACTTCAAAAACACGCATTCTACTAGCTTTCAGTTCTTTTCTTATACACAACGATATTTTCGAAATGCAATTTAACATTGGGAGTAGTTGCCCCACCAACCCCCATCTGTACATACCAGTTTATTGAATTTTTTTTTTTGTATAATTGCTTACATTGAAATTCTGTGCTCCTGATACTTGTCAAATATTAAAAACAACTTATTAGCGTGTGCTTAAATGTTTCCTTAAAATTTATAAAATATTTATTCAATCATCAATTTCGAAAAGCGCTAATTCCAGAAATTTTACGAGCATGTTTTTTTATTATTATGCGTTCCAAATAATTCCCAGCGACTTTTATATTAAAAAACCACATCAGCTTTTAAAGGGGGAATTATAGAATCTTAAATTGGATTAAAAGCTCGTGCTTCAATCATCTCCTCTATTTTAACTCGGCGTGACATAACAGCAGCATTGGAGAGCGCTTAGCAGCGCATGGAACAAATAACAATTTGAAAAGTTTGTTACAAATCTAAAGTTTTCAAACAGAAACTAAGACACTAGAGTTGCAGGTGCTTATAATTTCTCACATGTCAAATTTGTTTTTATTTTCATTGGATATCTTTCATTTGCCGGCAAAAGCATTTTTACTCCAAAACAAGTAAGGAAAGCTGTCTTCGGCTGTGCCGAAGGCTATATACCTTTCATGAATAAGTGTCACGATTTTCACTGTTCGATCCCCAGTACAGCCTGTGTCAATTTAACTATATTTACTATACACATTACACATCTTTGTTATAATTTAAAAAAACTTACAAAATAATAGGATCCGAGTTATCGGAACAATCGATTGTATGGAGGCTATATATTATACGTGTTCAATTGTACTGACTTACACTATACACATTACATATGTAGAAAGTACTAAAGGTGCAATATTTTACGTTCCTAACTTTTTAAATGCGGAAGTATTGGCCAAAAAACCTTATATCGGAACAACCGGTTGTATGGGGCTATATGTTATATTTACCCGATCTTCTTGATTTTCCTCTACACACTACATAAATTGAAAGTACTCAAGTTGCAAAATTTTATGTTCCTAACTTTTTAATTGCAGAAGTTTTGGCCAAAAAACCTTATATCTGAACAATCGGTTGTATGGGGGCTATATGTTACATTTGCCCGATCTTTTTGATTTTCACTATATACCCTACATAAATAGAAAGTACTCGAGATGCAAAATTTTACGTTCCTAACTTTTTAATTGCAGAAGTTTTGGCCAAGAAACCTTATATCTGAACAATCGGTTGTATGGGGGCTATATGTTACCTTTGCCCGATCTTGTTGATTTTCACTATATACACTACATAAATAGAAAGTACTCGAGTTGCAAAATTTTACGTTCCTAACTTTTTAATTGCAGAAGTTTTGGTCAAAAAACCTTATATCTGAACAATCGGTTGTATGGGGGCTATATGTTACATTTGCCCGATCTTGTTGATTTTCACTATATACACTACATAAATAGAAAGTACTCGAGTTGCAAAAGTTTACGGTCCTAACTTTTTAATTGCAGAAGTTTTAGCCAAAAAACCTTATATCTGAACAATCGGTTGTATGGGGGCTATATGTTACATTTGCCCGATCTTGTTGATTTTCACTATATGCACTACATAAATAGAAAGTACTCGAGTAGCAAAATTTTACGTTCCTAACTTTTTAATTGCAGAAGTTTTGGCCAAAAATTCTTATATCTGAACAATCGGTTGTATGGGGGCTATATGTTACATTTGCCCGATCTCGTTGATTTTCACTATATACACTACATAAATAGAAATTACTCGAGTTGCAAAATTTTACGTTCCTAACTTTTTAATTGCGGAAGTTTTGGCCAAAAATTCTTATATCTGAACAATCGGTTGTATGGGGGCTATATGTTACATTTGCCCGATCTCGTTGATTTTCACTATATACACTACATAAATAGAAATTACTCGAGTTGCAAAATTTTACGATCCTAACTTTTTAATTGCGGAAGTTTTGGCCAAAAATTCTTATATCTGAACAATCGGTTGTATGGGGGCTATATGTTATACTGGTCCGATCTTGTCAGTTCCGACAAATGATTCCTATATTACAAAATGGTGGCCACATACAAAATTTCAGCCAGATATCTCAAAAATTGAGGGACTAGTTTGCGTTCAAACAGACAGACGGACAGACGGACAGACGGACATGGCTAAATTAACTCATCTCGTCATCCTGATCATTTCGGTATACTTATTGATGGGTCTATCTCTTCTTCTTCTCATATTTACAAACATCGGACCAAAGTTATAATACCATTTCATGTTCATGAAAGGTATAAAAAATAAATTCTCAAGCTTAATCATTCCGATAAAAAGTGTCGAACTTTTTTTGGCACTCTAATGTTCTCGTATATTTTTGGTAATACATCAAAACGCTCTATGTAATGTTTGTAATTTTTGAGTTCTTTCGAAAATTAGGTGTATTTGAATGTACTTTTACTTTTTTTTTTGCCCCACGAATCAATCTTACCTCTCTGAAGTTGGCAAGACAACTTTTACGTGGCAAAAAAGTAACTAGTAATTTATACGTAAATTATCCGTGAAAACAAAAAATTTGCCGCGGCCGTATTTTGGAAAATATTGAAAAACTACCTGTTTGCACGTGATTTTGCCGTAAATTAGCCGTAACTAAGTGGCATATTTGGAAAATTAAAAAAAAAAAAATTATAATTTGTTTGGTAGTGCACCGCCAACTTCACATGAAGTTAGCGTGCCACTTCTGGAAAACTACTTTCGAGACCAGCTAGGATAAAAACCTTTGCACGTGATTTTGTCGTAGGTAAATGATCCGTAATTAATCTGTGAAATCAAAAAATTTGTCGCGGACGTATTTTGGAAAATATTGAAAACCTATCTTAGGGACCAGCTAAGGAAAAAATATTTGAACGAGATTTTGCCGTGAATTATCCGTAATTAGGTTTTCAAAGGTGGCACCCTAACTTCATGTGAAGTTGGCGGTGCACTAACAAAAAAAAAAATTTTTTTTAAATTTTTAAATATGTCATTTAATTACGGAGTACCTGGGTGACCGAGCTTGCTCGGTGCTATCAATTTAGCGCTAAATTTACTTACCCAAAATGATCCCAAAATGACCCTAAAATAATCCAAAAATAATCCTAAAATGATCCCAAAAAGACCCTTAAATGTTCCCAAAATGATCCGAAATTGAACCCAAAACGACCCAAAAATGATCCGAAAATGAACCTAAAATTATTCCAAATTGGTCCAAAAATAATTCCCAAATTACCCCAAAAATACCCTTAAATGCACACTAAACGATCCAAAAAATACACCAAAATGATCCTTGAATAGTCCCTCAGATGTTCCCAAAATAACCCAAAAATTATACCAAATGATGACGTGGCAACCCCCAAATTGATAGTCTTAGAATCAATCATACTATCCACATACCAAATTTCATCCAAATCGGTCAAGCGGTTCTCGAGATAGTACCGGATATAGAAATATATTGTGGTAAGGTGGCAACCCTACTTGAAAATATTTTAGTTGGTATCTCGCCGAAAATACCTATCATATGATACCCATATTGGCATATCTTGCTCCATAATTAAAAAAAAGGGATAGGTGGCAACCCTGTAAACCGCCCCAAGTGGCAACCCTAAAGCAGGTAGTCTTAAAATCGATCATACTATCACCATGCCAAATTTCAGCCAATTCGGTCAAGCGATTCTCGAGATAGTACCGGATATACAAATATATTGTGGTAAGGTGGCAACCCTAGGTGGCAACTCTACTTGAAAATATTTTAGTTGGTATCTCGCCGAAAATACCTTTCATATGATACCCATATTGGCATATCTTGCTCCATAATTAAAAAAAAGGGATAGGTGGCAACCCTGTAAACCGCCCCAAGTGGCAACCCTAAAGTGGGTAGTCTTAGAATCCATCATACTATCTTTGTGCCAAATTTCATCCCAATCGGTCAAGCGGTTCTCGAGATAGTCCGAACATACAAAAATACAAATATACAAGATTAACTCGTTTAAAGATATTAGATAATTCACGGCAAAATCACGTTCAAATATTTTTTCCTTAGCTGGTCCCTAAGATAGGTTTTCAAAGGTGGCACGCTAACTTCAGTGAAGTTGGCGGTGCACTAACAAAAAAAAAAAATTTTTTTATTTTTATACCCAGCTGTACTTGTACACAGGGTATTATAACTTTGTTAGGATAACGGTTGGTTGTACAGGTATAAAGGAATCGAGATAGATATAGACTTCCATATATCAATATGATCAGGATCGAAAAAAAATTTGATTGAGCCATGTCCGTCCGTCTGTCCGTCCGTCCGTCTGTCCGTTAACACGATAACTTGAGCAAATAATGAGATATCTTCACCAAATTTGGCATGCGTACTTATTTGGGTTCAGAATAGATTGCTATTGAAAATGGGTAAAATCGGACCATAACCACGCCCCTTTTTCGATATCGAAAATTTCGAAAAACGTATAAAATGGGTTAATTCAATATTAGAAGCAGCTACAATGATAAAATTTGCAATATGTATTAATTTAGATGTTCTAAGGCCGATTTTATAAAAATTTTTGAAAAGGGGGCGTGGTACCGCCCACGTATCTTTGAAGAAATTTTAAAATTTTGACTCTTAATAACTTCAGAACAGTTTATGCTAGTATAACGAAATTTCGTAGAGGACATACTATTGTTGTGGTAAATTCAGCTATAGAAAATAAACGAAATCGCTTCGCGACCACGCCTACTTTTTCATAAAAGTTATATTGAAAGGAGGTGGAAATATTGAAAAGTCCATATCTAATTAACTGATTTCGCTATAATAATATAATTTGGTACATACATCAACTTTCATATTCTTTACATAATTTTTTCAAAATTTTGGAAAGTGGGCGTGGCACCGCCCACTTATGAGTCAAGCAATTTTTAAATTCGACTGCTAACAACTTCAGAACGGTGTGAGATAGATTTACGAAACTAGGTACCAGGCATGTTATGTTTATGTAGAGTACTACCACAGAAAATAAGAAAAATCGGTGAACGATCACGTCCAGTTTATGTGCACAGCTGGGTATGTAATGTTCGGTTTCACCCGAACTTAGACTTCCTTACTTGTTTAAATATGTCATTTAATTACGGCTAATTTCCGGCAAAATCACGTGCAAACATTTTTTCCCTAGCAGGTCCCTAAGGTAGTTTTTCAAGGGTGGCACGCCAACTTCATGTGAAGTCGAAATCGATTATTCGACTAATCGATTTGTCGATTATCAAGAGCCCTAATAAAGAGTCACTTATTTGTCATCTGCTTGTAAGCAGGTAACAAACGAAATTAATTAAAGAAAATTTGTTAAGAAATTGAAAAAATTACAAAAAAAAAGTGAATTTACGAATTAGAAGTATTTATAGATTTAAAAAAAGTTAATTAAATTTTAAAAAATAAAATAAAAAAATAAAAATTTACTGTTCGCGGACCGGCACTTGAACCAGCGACCTCCCGCGTCATAATCCGCACGCTTAACGCCTGGGCTACGTCGACATCTATAAGGCGAGTATCAAATGCGTTGCTTAAAATGTATGCAATTTTTGTATTCACCACACCTTAAAATGAGCGAGAGAGAGACTATGGTAGATTTCTTGTGACTTTCTATTATAGAATACCGGAATCATCTCAAGTCACAAAAATTGTATCTAATGAAATATCTCAAATTTAGTGACATGATATGAGACAGAATTACAGAATACTGGGGTAAATCAAAACGAGTCACAACTCAAAATCGGAGAAACTTGAAGTTAAACGCTGCTAGATCGCAAAAAAAAACTTAAATTTTAAAAACTAGGCATTAAAGAGTAACGATAATAGTCAAAAAAGAAAAAATTTAATGTACTGGTTGTACTTATGTTTATTAAGCGATCTATGCTAAAAAAGCGACCAAAAAATATTTTGAGTTGAGACGGTTTTTGCACAGTGAAAAATTATTTAGAATTGGCATGTTTATTTATTATAAAAATAAAATATGTAAAAAAATATAGATATTAAAATTCCAAAAATGTTGATTAATACAAAAACATGACACTTACACTTCTGTACATATTCGAACAAACTTACCTAAAAATAGAAGATAAGAAAATATAGTGTAGGATATTAGACAGCGCCTGATAGGAAGCGGATATGAAGTTGAAAATATCACAATTACAAAAGAAGTAAATGACTTTTTTTCATAGGTTTAAAAGAAAATACTAAATAGCAGAGCATTCAATAAATTACGTGAGCAAAGCCATCCCGTGCAAATAAAAAATTGAATTTTAATTTTGTTGTGCTAAATTATTTTATCAACATCCGTTTCTGGTTTGCATAGCAAACAAAGTGATTGTGTTTCTAAATAAACAAGAAGAAACATAAAACGCACACAAAACACACATACAACAGATAAAAATAAACCTAAAACACTATAGGTAGTAAACAAACAAATACATTTTTGTAACTGAAAGATAACAAACAGATAAGTATTCAGGGGTAACTAGATATTTGTAGAAAACAGTTGTTTGATAAATTAGAAACATTAAAAATGAAAGTAAAAACAAATTTGAAATTAGTTACAACTGAGGCTTTCATCTAGCAACCACATGCTAATTAGAATTCGCTGCCATATTTATTTTATGGAAGAACTTATAAGAACCACTTCGGGTTTTCGAAGTTTTATATCTTACTTTGCCAAGTTTCCAAACTTTGGGAACATTTTCTTGGCTTGTTGATATTTGCCTTGTGCCATGATGGTTCAACATAGTGCGCTTTTGGGAATAGCGCGTGGAATGCTACCTTGAGGTTGGAGAATTAAATTTGAAAAATGCTGTACAAACAGTTTCAAGTATATTGACCGAAATGTGAACAAAAAAAGCATTTTGCCGGACTACTTAGTTTTAGGTGGAAAACTACATTTTCCTTCAACTGTTGTGTTTGGGACCTCTCAAGGACCGTTTCCGGATGCCTTTGGGACATTTTCGGGATCATTTCGAAATAGTTTTTGGGATAATTTGGGCATTTTTTCGGGAGCACTTCGCTTCAGTTTGGGACTGGTTTAGGTTAGTTGTAAAGAATGAGTTGAAAATAATAATGAAAATGAGCAACTCGTTTGGAAATATTCGTTCTCATTATTCTCCGGCAATAGGAGCTTCCCGACCTCTACCGTCAATTTTTTTTAATTGAACCAGATTGTTAAACTATCCCGTTGGTATTAGACATGGTGTTTTAATTCTGAATATTTGATTCTAGATTCTGAGTTTTAAAAGCACATCCGTAGCAATCCACGCTCTTTCAATTTTATTGCCTGTTTCCCAATTTCAAGTCACATCTTATTTTCACTTGCGTCTAAAAATTATCTAAACTAGGTGTTTGGCCAAAAAGTTACAAACTTTATATTGACCCAAGAACCTAACGGGCGTTCAATCAATAATTCCTTCATCACTCTGCCACTAGATGAGTCATCAATTAATATCCATCACTTCGGTACTTTTGTCTTCTAACTAACGGGCACACAGACACACATTAGTTCACGCAAAACAATTTTCCGCTCTTTTCCACGCAACATTGCTTCCCTGCAGCGAAAGCAACTAGTTGGAAACTACTTTACAACTAGTTGGTGCACCGGGCCCAACTAGTCAGTGTTCTGTCTTTTTTCCATATAAGCAACTGGTATTTTTTACGTGTTGATATCCTACGAGATGGCAATTGTCAGATTTCGACCAGAATATACCAGTTATCTACTAGTCAGGAAATACCATTTTCATACTAGTTGTAAAATACCAGTTCCATACTAGTTTAACCTGGACTAGTATAAATTCCATAAAATGAACTAGTCCACATACTAGTCCAAAAAGGACTGGTATGAAATATACTATTCCCATACTAGTCCAAAAAGCATTCAACCTGGACTAATATGATTTCAACTAGAATTTTCCTGGCTTACCCTTTATTTTATCCCTCGACTTTATTTTCATGTTTATTCTTAAGAAAGCAGCGGCTATTTGTATTTACCCTATCACGAAAAAGCATCTATGAATTATAAGAGAAAACTAAACGAATGAATTTTGTATTTTTCAACTGGTATAATTTCATCCAGAAAAATCTAGTTGTATACTAGTATGGAATGTATATTTCCTGACTAGTATGGGTTCAGCCAGAAAATTCTAGTGGCATACTGGTATGAAATGGATATTTCCTGACTAGTATGAATTCAGACAGAAAATTTTATTTGTATACTGGTATGAAATGGATATTTCCTGACTAGTATGAATTCAGACAGAAAATTCTAGTTGTATACTGGTATGAAATGGATATTTCCTGACTAGTGTGAGTTCTACCAGAAAACTCTAGTTGTATACTAGTATGAAATGGATATTTCCTGACTAGTATGAGTTCTGCCAGAAAATTATAGTTGTATACTAGTATTTTTCTGACTAGTTTGAGGTTTCGCTGCAGGGTTGTTTTCCGTTTAAATTTGTATTGCTACATTTTACTAATCATGGATGTTACACCACTCAAATGCTCCACTGAAGCGTTGACATTATTCTGGCAGCTCGTGGTGATAGCTGTTGTGACACATCGTCAAGGCGATACCAAAGCCAGCGACACCAGCATTTTAAAACAACTGCCGACAGCAACACAATAACAATACCATCACATTTTTGGCACCTACTGATGTAGCCGAAGGTGGCTGACACTGGCGTGCCGTCAGCCATGCTGGGGCAGTCAACAGGCAGCAAAGCGGGAAGTATCTACCACTTGAGGCAAGACAATAACAAAACCAACGAAAAAGTAGCAACTTTTCATGTATTTATGGTGTATGTACATTGCACTCGTAACAACGTAACGTGTAAAATAGCCAAAGTCAAAAACTGACAGCGCGCACATCAACCCATCAACCGCAATATAGCGCCTAAGCACTCAACCTATGGATATTAGTTGGTTTGTTGTTGCCGCCTCTTCTTTTTGGCAATATGCCCAATTGGGCCAAAGAAAGTATCTTTCTCAGAATTTCCCGCCACACACACCCAGGCTACTTAGTGCCATCAAGTGGTTATGAACAGTGAACAAATATTTTTTAAGTCTTTTATTTCAAATGATTTAATTTTTCAAAAAAAAAAAATGTGTTCGGTGTTATTTGTGGTTCGAGTTGGATGTTTTATCTTCGTATCTACTGCAGACATAGCACGTTATAGAGCGAGATCCCAGGGCCACCAGACATCACTTATTTTCTGATGGATGAAACCAATACTGGTGGATATTCCTCCCCGAATCTAGAACGAATGTGAACGAATGTCTCGGGCCTGGAAATCTCTCTTACATACTTTTTCTCCCATTTTCATGGTTTTCAATGCTTTTTGACTGACTAGTTTATGAAAATTCTTATCAGTTTTTTTAGATTCATATCACACCTTTTTTCATGTTTACTAAATAACAAAAATAAAGTTAAAACTACGGATTAATTTTGCCGTAGCAAATTTTTAAATTTATTAAAATAAAGTAAGGTAAAACAAACATATAAAAAATAAGGAATGTATTTCTTTAGAGCTAATTAAGGTTTATGCTTCCTTAAAACCCTTCCGTGGCAGAAATATACTCGGAGAGTTAGCCAAAGCTCTGCTGAGGGGCAACCCCGTTTAGAAAAACTTTTTTCCAAAGAATTTTTCATGGTGGTTTTACCGGGATGGGAGCCCGCTATATCGGTATGGTAGACCGAGTACCCTACCGCTACACGGCGGCGTTATTATATTTATATTATGTATGTATTTACTAACAGACAGATGTTATCCTTCAGTTTTTCCGCCCAACATTTTAGGAGATATCTCCGAAACCACACTGAAATAAAAAGGTTGAAAATGCACATTGAAAGTAACATATCAAACCCACTTTCAAAGCGACTATGATAATACTGTAAATATTACAGTATTTACTGTAAAATTGGCAGTAAAACCATGTGATTTTGAAAAATATCAATTAATGATATGAGTCCACTTTCAAATTTACAGTAATTCATGTCCATATGATAGTGTCCACTTTCAAATTTACAGTAATTCATGTCAATATGATAGTATATTCGAAGAATGATAGCGGGTCACTTTCAAAATTGATATTACCCACTGTTGGACGAAAAATTACAGGGTTTACTGTTAATTTGACGGCCGTTTCTTGTAGATTTTTTTTCAGTGCAGCTGAGATATTTAAATTAATAACATTGCTTATTACAGCACTCATAGGTACCTTTCGTTTAATATCCATATTGTTCCACCTATTGGTCAATAACTCGAGTGATACGAACACAAACATACATACTAGAGCTCTCGATTTATTATTAATGTTGACAAATAATTTTCAAAATTCATCATTTTTTTAATATCTGCAATGTACAGACATCGACCTGTTACAATTTGAGAAATAACTGCTTAAGAGGATTATGTCATGATAAGCATCATTCCAATTCTGATTCTAAATTAAACCCATATTTTATGGCAACTCTTTTTTATTTGAAATAGATGCCATTCCCATGAGTTGTCTTCTTCAAAGAAGTAACTACATGCTGTTGTAAGAAAAAAAAAAAAAAAAAAAAAACCCCAACCTAATACAAAAGCAATTCTAAAAAAAATATTTACCAAATAACTAAATAAAACCAACAAACAATGCGTTCTAGTAAAGAAAGCACACTATACTGAATTAAAGACATCATGAGCATCATCACCCCAGCAGCAGTTACCCAAACATGCTCATGAGATGATGGTGGATCGTGCTAAGAAAAGTACTCATGCAGACATATTAACATATGTAAATGTGGTCAATAAGAAACCGAAAGATATAGTAGCAAGAGCATCAAGGACTGTAAAAAAATAACAAAAATTAAGTGACATTGAGATTAACTAAACAAAAAATTGTATATTATCATTCACTCGGCTCAAGCGATTTGGATCAAATTTGGCATATATGTAGATAATATGCTTCATTCTAAGATTTTCTACTTTTAGTTTTGCCACTTCGGCGGGTTTACAGGATTGCCCCCTATCTTTTTTTTTAATATTAAGCAAGGTATGTCAATCTGGCTATTAAAGCAAAAGTATTTCCGGCCTTATGCCAACGAAAATATTTACAGGAAGGTTCTCCACCTATTTTGGTATTTTGCTGTTAGTGATCGATGTTTTGGAAATCTATGTGTTTTGCGCTGCAATCAGTAAAAGTATATACACTTACACATGTGGTTCGCTCTAGTAACGAAGAAATAATAAAATTGTATCATCAAAAAAAAAAAAAAAAACAGCAAAGAACTCCAAGAATCTATAAAAAAAAAGTAGCTGAACATACGCGAAGAAAGTGGGTGAATATCTTGCGAAATTTCTTAGCGAAGAATGCAGCGAATGGCATGTGGCGGGATGCATAAAAGCGGAAATGCCGCAAGCGTCATAAAATCATACAAACAGACACAGACACAAGCCAAATAAACAAGAGATTGAACATGAAAAAAAAAAATTTGCTATCCAAAACCCTAGTCAGTGCATGTCACATATATACCCTATCACTAACAACAGTAACAAAAGAAAAACTCACGAGGAAGTATATAACACTTTTTGCCCTCTATATTGTTCGTACACAATAAAATGTCGTAAAATAAAATAGCAAAAATGTTCACCCAAAAACGTAAAAGCATTTCTGTTGTGTGAGACGATGTTGCAAGTGAAAAGGCCAAAGTGACACATTCATACGATGCCAGCAACATTGTGGCATGCAGCACCAAACCATGGCAAGAACAAAAAAACCAAAACAACCCAATTATATACATATTTTGTGTACAATATTCAGATATATAACTGCAACGTTCTATGCTGCACATGCCACAAGTGGATACGTTATTACACATATGAGACATGTCACATCGTCCGTATGAAAAATTAAACTAGAGTTCTCACTGCATCGATAGAAGTTTCTTCCATCGACTGACCGTTTTTCTTTTTATTATCCAGCCAAAAATAATGTTCCCAGAATTTGAAATCAAATAAAAATAAAAATAAAAATAAAAACTTAACTGATTCTTATAAGTTCTTGCATAAATTACATATCGCAGCACTTTTATTTTACAAAGAGTTTCGAAATCTAATTAGAATGTGACTGCGAGACGAAACATCAAGACCAACTATCGTTCGTGTTTATCATCAATACTCGCAAATACGGTGGTATCGAAAGTTTGCAAGCTCTAAAATAAATTATGCACCTCAACTCTGATCAAGAAACATTTTGCAAGGAACATACAACGAGTTCGCTTTTGCTAATTTTGTTTTTACTAAAGCAACATGTTGCATGCCTCGTTGAAGTATGTAATGCGAAAAATTCATGACATCGTACACATTGTGTACATATGTATGTACTTTCTTACAAATATCTCGTTGCTCCTTTCTTGATGCTTTTAATAGGTTAAACAAAGAACTAATACAAGCCAGCACAGATTTCTGGGAATAACCAAAACAAGTTTATAATCGTTAGATTACTTTATAACAGAGACTTGTAACAAAACTCGTACCGAAACGAAACTCGCGTTTCTGGCGTTTCTGTTCCAAGAAACTTTAAAGGATAGAAACTAAATTCGAAACAAAATGATTGTAACGGTTTCAGCAGAAACAAAATCTGTAACGAAACTAAATTAATTTTGTTCCTTGTAACAGAAACCGAAACAGAAACAAAACTCCTTTGTAACAAAAGTCGTAACAAAACTCCGAAACGGTTCCAGCAGAAACAAAACCTGTAACGAAACTAAATTAATTTTGTTCCTTGTAACAGAAACAAAATTATTAGTTTTGTTCCTTGTAACAAAACCCGTAACGAAACTAAATTAATTTTGTTTCTCAGTAGCAAAACTCTAAACATTCTTATAGTACTATTTGCACTACACTAGGATGGACCTATAATATTTATATATATAATATATATCGTCGCTCGGCCCGAAATACCGCGTATTTGCAAAAAACAGAAAGGCGTATATATCAAAATGTCCAAAAACGAGATTTCGTTACCCTGACTGGGACTCATCGGTCTTAATGTATTGACGTTAAAATTCCTCCCTTTTTTGCTACAAAAACACAAATAAATAAATAAAAACCCTTTTATGGAACCTATTTTCTTTAAAATAGAGCTGTTCAATACCGCGTATTTTAAAAAAAGCTATGTTTTGCAGTTTGAGTGCTTTTTCTTTTGTAAATTCTTATATCCTCCTACACAATTTGGCTTCCATCAAATACGCGGTATTGCTTTTTGCAAATACGCGGTATTGCGCGCCGAGCGACGATATATATATCTGCCCAACATCCCATTATCCATACAAAACTATGTTACACCCGCTAAAGCATCCTCCTTCGACATCTTATAAAAATGATGATGATGATGCACTACAAAGTAGTTTGAATGAATTATTATTAGAAAATGAAATATTTGTTGATAAGTATTAATGTTAATTTTTTCACAATTCGTTGCCCTATGCATATGTATAAAGCGTTTTTATATATCCTTTAAAAATAAAAAATAAAAAAGACAACCCTATAGTCGTGCAGTTATATTTTTCTTCATATCTTCAGCATTTATTGTCGGATCTTAAAGTGTGATACTTCATTTGTTTGTGCCAAGGACCCGGATTTTCCTACCGAAGTTCCATTGTGGTACTTACCCGCCAGTATGTAGCTGTCCAGTGACACCAAGAAGTTAAATGTACCACACGAGGTTTCAGAGGTCGACTGAAGTTACTTTAGTTGGCTGCAACAGACATATACATTTTTATTATATACCAGAAAATAATAAATCCATCCTAATGTACTGCAAATATAGTTTTGCTACTGAGAAACAAAATTAATTTTGTTTCTGTTTCGGTGTCTGTTACAAGGAACAAAATTAATTTAGTTTCGTTACGGGTTTTGTTACAAGGAACAAAACTAATAATTTTGTTTCTGTTACAAGGAACAAAATTAATTTAGTTTCGTTACAGGTTTTGTTTCTGCTGGAACCGTTTCGGAGTTTTGTTACGACTTTTGTTACAAAGGAGTTTTGTTTCTGTTTCGGTTTCTGTTACAAGAAACAAAATTAATTTAGTTTCGTTACAGGTTTTGTTTCTGGGGTTTTGTTTCTGTTTCAGTTTCGTTACAAGCTGTGTAACAGAAACCGAAACCGAAACGCGTTACAAGTCCCTGCTTTATAATGTTTATTTATAAAAATCTTCGGTGTTCATTTTATCACCAAACTCCTCCTAGACGCCTGGACCGATAGTGATAAGTGTTCCCAAGTAGATGCAAGGATGGTTTAGATTCACAATTGGTACTGCATATATCTGGAACTATTCATAGTAGAATATTTAAAATGGGTAAAGAGTTAAATGAGTTCAATCTCTAACACTAAAAAATGGCGGAGAAAAGGGGGCATGGCACCTCCCACTCAGTACATTCGTACTGCGCATCTCTAGAGCTATTCATTGCAGAACCCTTAAAAGGGATAGGGTAAAAGTACTGGAACTAAATATTAATATTAAAAAGCAGGACAAAAAAAAATCGCTATGAAAGGATAGGAAACGAGGAATGAGCTGAAAAATAGTACTTATCGTCACCTTAATTCATAAAGGACCTAACTGACATAAAACAAATTTTACAAGAGAAGCAAAAACCAAAAATTTTTTTTCATTAAACGCATGGAAATATAGCTTTGTTAATTTGGAATATCTCCGTTATTACTGCTAGTAACTCTTTAAAATTTGTAGTGAGTGTGTATTGCGTTATTTCTTTTTTTTAGGAAACAATACTAATAAAAAATGTATTTTTTTATTTCGGATTCATTACTTAAATGCAACAATAAGGAGTTTCGGATATATAATATGCGGCGCTTTTTTAAAGAAATTTTAAATGCAATTGAAACTATCACTTTTTGTTAGATACTTAAATGGTATAATCCACACAAAACTAAAAGCCCCTAAAAATGGGCGTATTTCTTTTTTTTATGGAAATAATGGCCGCGGACGCTATTTCCGCGGGCTCTATTGCACTGTACCGTATTATACTATATCAAACTTAAATATGTGAAGAAGTCATTTTCGAAAGAATGTGTCAATTAGGGCCTTTGTGAATTAAGGTAACGATATATTTGCACAGTTGCGGGAGAGTGAATTTTTGTTCAAACCACATCTGCCGGGCCCACTAGTATATATCGCTACCTTAATTCACAAAGGCCCTAACTGACATAAAAATAATTTTACAGGGGAAGCAAAAAACAAAATTTTTTTCATATTGAACGCATGCAAATATAGCTTTGTAAATTTGAAATATCTTTGTTATTACTGCTAGTAACACTTTAAAATTTGTAGTGAGTGTGTATTTGACTACATATATCATATTTAAATATGTGAAAAAGTAGTTTTCGAAAAATATGTCATTTAGGGCCTTTATGAATTAAGGTAACGATATATAATTTTTAATTTAAGGTCCCGAAAATTTCGATAATAGTGCAGCTAGTGGATTAGGGACGGGCACTTAACAAAATCCAGTGTCAATCAAGCAGTAGTCATTGATAATCACTGAAACCTGAAAATTTTAAATAGTAGACACTTCCTTATACAACGTAAAAGAAATCAAAATTTCTAAACTCGTGTGAAGCGAACACAAAATAAAGGCCGTTGTACCTCTCCCCAGTGTGGCCGTAATTGGTACTTTCGTACCAAATCTGGTACTTTGGAAATGATTTGGTACGTTGGGACCTTGTTCTTGATTTTGGTACTTTTTCCTTTAAAATTTACTTTGGGGAAATTAAATTTTTTCCATAGGTCCGACATATAATTTTTCTTCTTGACTGAACCCACAAACTTCATTTTGGATCAATTACTTTCTGAGTTCGAGCACGGACGGAAGCTACTGTAACCATCAATGGCTTACAAATATATATACCATAGCCCTGACTAAAATTTTGGCTAATGTTGTGAATACTTTCAACGAAAAGTTTCCGAGAAAATAAAGAAACCTGTATGAGTTGTTAACGAAATAAACACGTAACGCTCTACAAAACGTTGAATTTTCGATGTTTAGAATAGCATATGGAAATTTTTTTAAGAAGTATAAGAAAAAAATTGTGGCAAAATGGTACTCCTCTTTGATTTGCATCTCTATTTTTCTAAATATTTTGTCTAGCTTTTAAGTAGTAAGCTTAATTTCTAATTAAAGCAAAACTATTTGTCTTCCCTTACTACAAAAGAAAAAAATCGGTACTTTCGAGAAAGTTTTGGTACCCTTTTTGGTACGAAAAAAATTATGTCAGTGGCAATACTGCCTCTCTCGTTGGGCGATATTTCATAGAAACTTATTATTTTTATAATACAGAATATGAAAGTGTTTACATAGTTGGTGGAAAGTCCTCTCTTTTGCCGCCGCAGAGTATAAGAAATGACTGACTCTGCGATGAACGAAGGGAACGGAGACAATCATGCCTGTCTGTCTAATGTCCACCTTTCCGTCTATACTTCGTCGCAGTGAGATATAATGACGTTCAGCTTGAATCCATTTAATAAATGGAAATTATTCTTCTACTTGAAAAATAATAATTTGATATTTCCTTGATGCTTCATTATTTACTTCTATGTAGTTACTAACAGGGTTGCCAAATTTTATTAACGTATCGCCAAATAAGTCGCCAACAAAATTCCCCGCATTGCGCATTGATCTGCTTCAAGCGCTTATTTACTTTCTACATCTCATAAAAGGTTTTGGCAAGGTGTAAATAAAAGATGAAAACAGAGTTAAAATTTACTCAAGTTTTTTAATATTTTCATAGTCCCGAAAAAAGTAGCAATTTCCAGTTTTTATCATTTCCTCGCCAAAGATTATATAAATTCGCCAATTTGGCAAGCTTGGTTACTTTGTTGGAAGAGTGAATCTAAAGATTTGAAGGCCAATGATTGTGTTATTGCAATGAACCGCCAATGTCAGCATCTTTGCAAAGAAGGAAGTGCAAAACATAGTGGCAATATTTGAACGAGAGCCTTGAGAAAAGTATATTTTGTTTATCGGTAAAAAAATTGTCGGCTTATGTAATTGGAGCCCCTGAATATTCCTCGGCGAAAATATTTAATGAATAAAGCAAATGAGACAAACTCACGCTTATTTGTCTGCATCTCCGTCACTAACTCATTTTTCTGTGAGTGGTTGTAGAACCGTTGCGCTCTTAAACAATGCACTTTTTCTTGGACTAAGTTGATAATTTTTGACACATTCGACTAGTGCTTATACATATACCATAAGTACTCCATCCCGTACTCCATCGAACACCACACAAGAGTAATTTACAAAAAAGTCCAACTACACCATTTCCAGATGTAAATGAGAAAGCGACACATTGAAATGCGAAAGCGTCATTTGTAATTGAGAATAGCCAATTGTAAATTCGAAAACGTCAAATGTAAATGAGATTAGGTATTTGTAAATGGGAAAGTATCACATGAAAATGAGAAGGCGTCATTTTTAATTGAGAATAGTCCCTTGTAAATGCGAATAGTCAGTTGTAAATGCGAAAGAGTCAATTGGAAATAAGATTAGGTACTTGTAAATGGGAAAGTGTCACATGCAAATGAGAAAACCTTATTTGAAAATGAGAAAGCGCCATTTGTAAATAAGAAATATAGGAAACGCATTTACAAGTGACTATTCTCAATTACAAGTGACGCTTTCTCATTTTCATGTGACGATTTCCCATTTACAAGTACCTAATCTCATTTACATTTGACATTTTCGCATTTACAATTGACTATTCTCATTAACAACTGGCACTTTCGCAATCACAACTGACACTTTCTCATTTCCAACGGACTAATCTCATTTACAATTCACAAATCTTATTTTCAAGTTACGCCTTCTCATTTACAAGTGACTATTCTCATTTACAATTTACCATTTCCCATTCACAACTGACTATTCTCATTTTAAAGTAACGCTTTCTTATTTACACCTGGAAATGGTGTAGATTACTACACTGAACCAAAAACGTACATGTTTTTTACGAACAAAGAAGATATTTCTTAGAAAATTATCAAGCTGATATTTCTTAGAAAATTATCTTACAATTACATATGAATTAAATCATGCTTTCTGACGATTTGTTTACATATTTTAAGAACAAGTACTTATATTCTAAGAAATATTCTTAAATTTCTACGAAAAAGTTCTTTGGAGAGGTTTTAATGAACAATTCTTAAAATCCATGTACTTTTTCTTTGGATGCATGAACTTTTTTGGTTCAGTGTACAGTTGGAGCACAAAACAAAGCCAGAGAGAAACACCTACTCCAACTCTCGCTTTACATTGGAGTACTCTATGAAATTGGACTACTCCGGTATTGGAATACGCTACAGTGTATTGATAAGAGTATTTGCCTTTTGTCCTTGCTTGGATAAACCCAAGCCATTAAGTTCTCGAAGTACTCCGCCGCAGGTATTCCATTTGGTTTTCGGATGTCGTGCAGAGCTGGAGCATTTAGTAGTCTTTAAACCCTTTACCCTTTACATCATCGCCATTTTTGTTTTGTTAAACGAGAGCTGCCTGAGTTGACAGTGGCATTAAAAATCGTCGGTAATATTATAGTTTTATAGTATGCGAAATAATCGACTTTGCGTTTTACTACCGTTAAATGGTTTGCTGTTGTCTCAGTTTTTATTGTCTATGTTTTCAACAATTCTGCTTAAATATTTTTGCAATGTTACATTAATAAGTGAAGAGTAAAAAACGCAGCACATTAGGGTGATTAGAAAAATTTAAATTGTTTTTTTTTTTTGGGTTGTCCTTCGAAAAATGGATTCCTACACTAAAAAAAAATAACGTCAATCATAAACGGTAAAGATGGAAAATTCTTAGTTCAAGTATGAACAATTTTTTTAATTTTATAATTATGTAATTTTATAATTTAATTTTAATTTAAGATGCTCATGCTTAAACTACTATCTGAATTAATGTTGAACGTTCTTAATTTAATATTGAACAGCTTTATTTTTCTATTCGTATTACTAAAGCTCTTTGTTTTAGACGAGGGATGTGAGACAGCTTACTGAAAACCTACTTTTTTCAAAATCAAAAAAGGTCACAGAGTTCACCTATAAAACACGATTTTCAGGAGAAAAAAAAATTGAAGTTCAAATGATTAAAACATGTCAATTCAAACTGCGCTATGGATATGAAACACACTGTATATATGTACATATTTATTTCAGAACTTTTTCCTGTAGTGAAGACGATTGCCGGTTTGAAAGTCAAATGAATCCCCCAACTGCTGTATATCTTTCCCAAAATAAATTTTTTACTGCCCCTATTTAAGTTGAACGAAAATACAGCGCTCGCCTATCAAATAGCTTTTTATGGCCTGCAAAGAGTATTTCGTCTGATATGGCTTCCCGCATGCAGCTTGTTGAGTTCGCATTTACATTATTTTCTGGCTACCAGCTGCATATACTATAGAACTATGGAAACAAACATACGTCATCGACACCCGCAAATATTTATAAATTTACATTTTCTTGTTGCAGGGGCGCATCCAGAAGAAAATGTTAGGGGTGGTTTTTAATTTTTTTCTTTTTTATATTTTCCTAGCACAACTATATACAAAATTATTTTATAGCACCAGTCAGGAGTAGCGTAAAGAAAGCATGTAAAAAAGATAACTATACACATATACATTAGACTGGGCCAAAAATTCAAAATTACGTTTTTTTTTCAAAAATTATATTGATTTTCTTTTTTAAAAAGGTGAAAAAAGTTACTGTAATTTTTTCAGATTTTTAAATTAAAGTCTAGAAGTCTATCATTGCTAGTTTAGATTTTACAGACCTTACCTCATATTTCGTATAAAAACGGCAAACCATTGTTGTAAAACACCATTTACCTGAACATTATTTTTAAGGAAATCGAATTCCCTACAAAAAATGCATTGAGCAAAATTTTCTCAGACTAGCCGTTTTCTAGTATTCTAGCTTCAAAAATTATCAAGTTTTTCGATTTCCCATTTTTTCTTTCAAAAATTGTCAAAAATGCAAATATCCATGTACAACAAAGATAGATACAGATTCTTAAAGAAAATTGAGTGGGCTACAAAAAAGATTAAACAACTTTTTTTTGTAGAGTTACTTTTTCAAAACTTATTTAGTATTAAATTAAAAAAAAAATCATATTTCCGTCTTTTTTGGTGTTTTTGATCCAATTTTTTACTAAATTTTGTATATTGATATTCTACATGATTAATTATCATTATATGATCAATATTATCACAAAAAAATATACATTTCTCATATACGTTCAAACATATTTTTGCTTAATATAGGCTTTCTCTACGGGGGTGTAGTTCTACAGTCCTCAAATGGCGCAGCCACAAAAAAAAAAAACAAAAAGTTGACGGATCTGTGACCTCAATACATTAATTTTCATGTATTTTGGCGAGCTAAATCCCAATCCGTGATCAGAAGTAGCCCAACAGGTCGCAGTTCTTCACTAACCTTCACAAAAAAGTATTGAACTTGTTTGCACGGTTAGGGCCGAACCTCGGTCCCGTTGTTAAATTCTGATATCGAATTCGGATTCAGCATCCAATTTCCCTTAAGAATATTTAGCTTTATTTGATCTTCATTTTTTCATGTTTCGCAAATTTTCAAACCAAAATCGGAAATTCTGAGAAAATTTCAGTCTAGGTAGCTTTTGTAGGGAATTCAATTTCCTACAAAAATATGTTCAGGTAAATGGTGTTTTTCAACAATGATTTGTCGTTTTTATACCAAATTGGAGGTTAAGTCTGTAAAATCTAAACTAGCGATAATAGACCTCTAGCCTTTAATCTGAAAAAATTACAGTAATATTTTTCACCTTTCTTAAAAAGAAAATCAATATCATTTAAAAAAAAAACGAAATTTGGAATTTTTGGCCCAGTATAATATACATACATACATAGATACCTGCCAATAAATGTTACTTTATATTGACTTATATAACAAGGGCCAGCCTTCTTTTTTTATTTGTCATTGAAACTATTACACTGCGCAACACGAAAAAAATACCTGGGACGAGATAGCATTTTTCTGGTAGATCTCAATGAGATAAGAAGAACTGCGTACAAGAAATTTGCCGGACACCCTCAAAATCTTGAGTTAGAGGTCAAAACCGGTTTTTCGTACCTTTGAATATTATGACCCTGTATCTTAGGTGTATGGATGTAACAGCCATGGATCGCGTCAATATGGATGTAACTTGTGACACCCCTCTCATGCAAACGGCGCAAAAGCTTAGGCCCCTGGTATGGAATTGAGTTTTTCGATTTTCATGCAATCGAAATTTTTGCAAACCTGTCATGAAAACTAGTTTTCACATATACAGTTTTATATCTCAGGGGTGGTTTAAAACCCTAAAATCACCCCCTGGCTGCGTCCCTGTCTTGTTGTCTTCGTAATATAAATAATGTATTTTTTTTTTTTTAATTTTTTCAATTATCAATTTTATGACATTTTATTTAAATTGTTTACACATTGTATAAATAAAAGAGCATACTTTCCTAACTATTAAATAAGATACTGGTGTGTATATTAATCTATATTCAAGATTCATATCTGCATACTTAAATATACATACCTAAAAATTACACTGATAGTTCCTTTTAAAATAGGCCGAAATATCCCCTTAAGCAGAGATGCATATTAAATGTACAAAAATAAACTTTATTGTACGCTACGATTTTGTTTCGTTCTTGATGACAACAGTTCAGAATAATACAGAAACAAAACCGCTGAGGAGGAAGTATCTTAACTAAACACAATCTGTAGTATCGGTAAAATGTAATATATCGTTAGTGGAGCATATCGTCCTGTATCCGAGTTATATAACAACTTCCCACTTAACGTTTTTTCGATATGATCATAAGTATGAGCATATAGGTTTTCTGCGATTTCAATGATGGCTAGGCTAGCTACTTTTCGGATGATGGACTGTCATATAAGAACCATATGGCCATACTTGTGATGTCATCTTTCGGGCCTACAACCCCTTTTTATGGAAACTTTAAATTTGATGTGGTGATTATTTAGAAATATGTTCTTACGACTACTCTTAAAAATAATATCATATGTCATCTTTTTATCTTTATCAGCTGCAGACATTATTTGCAGATCTGCGAGTACTTAAAATCGCAAGATCATTAGGAAATTGCTCCGACACAAATCCGCTCTATGGCATACCACAAAAGAGTAGATGACTGCAAAACATAAACCGCGCATCACAAGGGCAGGGTTCTATTTAAAATATAAACAAAAAATTGTTAAGATATTGAAAAGAGCGAAATATATACATATAAATATTCAATACGAGGGTTGCTAGATAAGTCCGTAACCCATTTTATATATGAGTGGCTCAGTGCCATCCTTGCCTAAGCCTCAATTTAGTCATTTCCTAATAATTAGTGACAAAGTTAATAGGTAATTAAAAATGAAGCAGCCTAAGGCCAGAAATGCCTAACCCTCACAATCTTTATTATGCGAAAAAACAATATTTAAAGAATGAGAATAGTTTAGAGTATTTCTAAGTAGTATCGCATAATAACTCCAAATATAAAATTTCGAGGGTTAGTCAAGGATGGCACTGAGCCACTCATATCAGAAACGGCAGAATACATTGCGGAAATATATTTTAAGAAATTTTGTTTTAAAAAATGTTCCTGAATTAAATTTAGTATTTAAAACAAAAAACACTTGCCATTTTTCGCAATATTTTTGATTTTTTCCACGAGAAGGCGACTTATTCCCAACAAAATCTATCGTTAGAAAAATTGTTGGTTTGCGAATTAGGAATTAATGTAGTAATCGAGTCGAAAAATTTTTTAGAAAACTACACTAGTAATCCACTCGAAAATGATATGAAGACTAAAGTAAATTGAAGCACATTTGAGTCCCATTAAGAAAATGCATTAGAACTCGATTAGAAATATAACATTTTTCCCGATGTCGAGAACTAAGTCCCCTTTTTGTAGAAAATGCTGTAATTCCTGTTTCCTGTCCAGTTTCTTCCCTAAGCTATTTCTAAATACCTTTTGCAAACGAACCCTCCCGGCTAAAAAAAAAACTTAGATTTCATTGAGGGGCGTTTTTAAAACTTTGAGGTATTTATGGCATTCTTTAACCAAATTTTTAAAAGTATTTTGATTGTTCCACTCAACAGTCGCTTAGTTCTTCTCTCTCACCGAAATGTTGATCATTTACAGATTGTTTTATTGTTATAAGCAAATAAAAAATTGTTAAACTACAAGTGGTTGAACAAAAATTAGCATACAATTTTTACGGAAATTATACTGAGATGTAAAAAAAAAGAAACGTAAGCAGTACCCAATGGTATAGAAATGGTATATGATGCCGTTTTTAATGCTTCAATATCTATGAACTTATGTATCAACCCTCGTAATGCTAAGAATAAAAAATGCACCAATCTTGGGAATCACATTTGTTTGTTAGATTCTAGATTTGTGTTCTAGAAAGAATAAATCGTTTATAAATAATAATTATTTTATTCAAATGATAATTACATCGTTCATTCATTTTTTCTTTCCGGTCTTCTTTGGCAACAGTTCATCACGTATGCTGGGCGTAACACCACCTTGCGCTATAGTTACACCAGACAAGAGTTTATTCAATTCGCAGTCATTGCGTATAGCCAATTCCAAATGATGTTGAACAATTCTAGTTTTGCGGTTATCACTAGCAGCTTTTGCAGACAATACAAGCACTTCGGCGGTCAAATATTCCATGACGGCAGCTAAATAAACTGGAGCACCGCCACCAACATGTTCAGCATAATTGCCATTGCGTAGAGCACGATGAATACGCCCAACGGGGAATTGAAGACCAGCACGTTTTGTACGCGACTTTCCCTTGCTGCTCTTCTTCACAACATTTGTATTATTATTGTCATTATCTCGACCTGGCATTATTATTTGAAATTGTATCGTTTTATCACTTAACACTTTGAGTGTTGTCATATAAACGCACTATATACATAATATTAGCCAACAGTGGCGTTAAATTTTAAACAAATTGAATTTTTTAATATTTTTTAAATTGCAAAGTTTTTAAACAAAGTTTTTCCAAATTTCACAACACATTAAGTATTTGCCGCTAAAAATATATCGCTTATAGTCGACCGGTGATTGTGATTCGCCGGGGATAGATACGAAACTATAAAGAAAGAGACGAGTGTAACGGCGTCGGAACACAAGGAATTTTGAAACATGCGGTAGCGCACTGTGGGATATTTTGTAAAATTTTTAAACAAAATTGAGCAAAATAAAAGCTGATGCTGGGCAAGAAAACTAGTTTGAAAAAGGGTAATTCACTGAGTATTCAAAAGCACATGATACAAATATTTATGTATTACCTACTTATCAAGATTGAAAATTTATCAATAACACAGAATTGGGGGTAAATGTCTAAACGGATCTGATCTTTGCTATCATCGGGCTACTTCTTACTACCTTTATTTTTTCAACATTTTTTTAACTTCGAGTAAAAAACGATTTTCCTTTTTCGCGGTAAAAAATTTAATATTCACTTTATAATTAAAAAAAAAATTGTTTCTAACGTACGGCCCTAAGTATTTTTGATGTTTGTGCACTTTCATTTTAGTAATCTGCTGATTAGCGCTGAGTACGCGATAACAATAAAATGTAATCCGAAAATACAATGTAGTGAAAGCTACTCCTCAAATATTATCTATTAGCGTGAGATAGTAGACTATTGACTTTAGGAACGTTTTATTCTGATAAGTTTGATGAGAACGCTTAACTCGGTTAAAATTTCCTTCGTGTATTTTACAGACTTGAAACATTTCAGCTGTCAAAATCAATGCAAAAGTGCAATAGTTTCTTTGTCAAAATATGTCCCTAGCTCATTTAAGTTAATAAACGACTTCCCAGAGAGATGACCGAGTTTGTCTTGTTGTTCGATGATTAAGTGTGTATTATTTTCACACTTACTTAGATTAAAATGCACCTATTGAAAGTGCAAAGGTTACGCCTAAGTCAGTTATGCTCATTTTTCAAACAAAGTTGAGTTGCGATTCCCACATTACTTGTTCATAGTATTGCTGGTTGTTGGTGTTATGTGAAAGGCTTTGGTCTGTAAAGGAGTCAAATGAAAGTGCTCAACCTGAAGATGTACAGAAAGATATGGGTGAAAATACGAAAGTGATACAATTTTGGGGCTTATTTTGAAAACATGATTTTTTACCACATTTTACATATACGCTGCGCGGTATGCACTTCATACCTTCTTATTACACTATCCTATGCAGGGCCGGTTACTTTTTAACTCTTTCGTGAGTTTTTGCATTTTTTTAAAGTTTTTCGCGAATAACAGCAACGAACTCACGGGAATCAAAGTACCTAATGGTATAAAAATATTGAAAATCGGTTTGGTATTTTTCGAGTAATTGCAATTTAAAAAATGCTTCATATGAAGTTTGACCTCTAATAACTTTTGTTGTTGTTGCTAAAAAAATACGGTTATACTATCCTTAACTATATGTATCTATCCCTATATTTTGTTTTTTAGTTTGGGAGTTTGTTGTATTGTGCATTTTTGCAAAATAATTCGCAAAAATCAGGGAACTTTCTAATCGGCTTAAAACTTGTACCTCATATACTAAAATTCAAATAGCAACAATACTACATACTAAAATAAAAAATCTTATATGTATATCGAACATCAGTACAAAAGCCAGGAGCATGAGGCCAGGAGAATGACGAAGTGCACATAAATATGAGATTACGTCTAAAGTTAACGTTATAGCTAAACCTTAAATATTTAAGATAATATGTCCATACGACTCACATTTAACCATGTATAAATTAAAACGAAATATAGCCACTAAAGAAAATAGGAGCTAGCCAGGAGAATGACGATTTGAATGGAACCTTATAAATAGAGTGGGTAAAAGTTACGCTAGAACTGTTATCATAATGGCTAACGTTAATATTTTTTCTTCTACATCTCACTGAAGCACCGTCATTTATCGTGCACAATGAATTATTCAACGTCCGGCAATATTTTGCGAGAATTTCACATTTTAACCTGGCGCAGGAGAATGACGGTCAAAAATGATGACAAAGTTTATTTACTTTTTTTAATCAGATTATTATAGATCATATTAGTAAATATATTAAATATGTCTTAAACAGATATTAAATAATGAATAGAAACAAAAATCATTGGAATAAATATAGGATATTTGGTTTTACGACAACTTTATTAAGCGTTCAAGGAATTGTGACACGCCAGGGGACTGATGTTACGAGGGTTTATTCCATAATTTTACAAACTAGTTTATAGAAAATGTAATTGAAATTGAGGGGATATATAAATAGGGTTCTAAATTTTCATTAACTGTTGTATTATATCTAGTTACTTTAAAACTTTCCGATTGATTGACTGATGACATCAAGTTGTACTACTTTTGTGTTTTCACCCATATATTTTTTTTAAAACGATTGCCATTTATTGAAAATCAAAGGGCTCAGCTTACAGACTTACACGAAAGTAAATTTATTTTAAAAGGGGATACCACCTGTTAAATAAAATGGTTTCTATTAGGTTAATCGTGCGTGTTTTTTTTTCAGTTTTGGGTGTCATGTAAAAGGCCTTGGATTGAAAATTAGTTCTTTCCTATCATTTTTATAAAAACGGTTGCCCCCATTTACAGAGTTTAACTTTTATTATGTATAATATTTTTTTACACCGTTAGAACGGTTTTGGATTTGCCAAAAACTTTTGTGTGAATTCTCTTCCCTAATAATTCGGGTATTTTGACGATAAAAGGGTCCACATACATTTTTTATAGTTCAATGATTTGTAAAAATTAAATGTTTTCACTGCGGAAATAACTCGTTGTGGAATATAGAATTTAAGATATGGCCACCCTACGTGCACGATAAAACAGTTTTGCCATCTTCAGTTTAAGGAAACAAAAATTTCGATTGAATATTTAAAAAATAATAGTTTTTTATTCCTAAAGATCTTCACTTTGCCTCTAACAATTTAGTTTTCGAAATCTTCCACAGTGCGCCGGCGGTGCACACGGCACTCAATGCGTAAATTAACACACTTCATCAAACACACACAAGTTAGCCGGCTAGTTTGAGCACTGCGACACTTCTTCTTGTCTTAGTTTAGTCTAATATAAAAAAAAAAAAATACTGTAGAATTTTGGTGACGATCCGAAGCATCACAACCTATTGGTCCTTAGGATTCATTTTAAAAAGTAAATTTTAACTCCATTATGGATGCATTTACGGATAAACTAGTGCACATCACTTAAATTCATTATTTAATTTCACAAGCATTTGTATGATCTACAAGTCACGGTCGTATAGCAGACGGTTGTTCACTGAGCAGCATTTTCGGTACGCTGACCACATACGTCACCGACATAAACAAAGCATTGAGGGGCACTTCGAACAATTTGTTTTGATTTAGATCTTGGCACCCAATGAACATTTTGAGTTCAATCTCGAGTTGATGAGCTTCGGCAAATCCCACATATCAAGGATATAGATCTCAAGCAACTGTTAATAGTGTTCGTTAGCTAAAGGGCTCTCTTGCATAGGTCTTGTATTGAGAAATGTCGTATCTTTAATTACACTTCGCAGATGATATTTCAAGTGTTTTCCAAATCGCAGCCGAGTGGAAAACAAACGTTTGACAACACTAGGGCAATTCATTCGAAGAAAATTAACTTAAGAGTTAAATATTATAATTTTCCCATATTTCTAGAATAGTATTTTCAGTTGTTCACTGGGTTTTTTGTCAATTGTCCCAAATGGTGAACACAAAAGCAAACACAAGCAAAAATTATTTAAAAAACGATGCAAACTTCTATATACACTAATACGAGGGATGCTAGGTTGGTTATGTGAACCGAATACCTACTTCGATACTATAAAGAACCTTTTGGATTTTTTACCACTTGATATCGTTGTTGAATAGTGTGTGAACCCTAATGTAGTAGATCCGGAGGACTTACGCGTTGTAGCCGATATCTCAATGAGATCTTCTAAATTTTATAGTTTTCAAGTGGAACACAATATAGGAGCTGTGCTTTTCAATTCAGAATCTTTAATCCTCAAAACAATATCTTACTTCTCAAGGTTGTGACCAAGCTCTTCTCTTTCGGGCAGACCTGTTAATAATTGATTACTGATCGGTAATGATTAGCATTTCATTGATTATTTTTTTAGAAGCCACCTAATGATTCATTACCAATTACTTTCACTTTTTAATGATTATTTTTCAATTTATTAAAAAAAAAATAAAAATAAAAAAAAAAAAAAAAAATTAAAAATTCAAAAATAATCAAAAGTAATGATTACTTTTGATTACTTTTGATTTTTTTATTTTTTTTTATTTTTTTCCAGTACTGTTGTAGAAAAATATGTACATACATAAATATTCACTTGCACAAACATACAAATGTATAGGTGAAGCAAGAAGTTCTTTTATATAAATGCATGTATTCATGCTCATAAATATCGCTGGAGGAAAAATCTCGAGATCTTTCGTACTAGTTCTCATCAAGTGGTCGAAACAACCTAAACAGAAGACTGGCGCTTTTGCACATTCAGTCTATTATTTTTAAAAGGTATATGTAATATGGAATGATAATGATGATAAAATATTAATAACTATGATAAATATTGAATGTAACGGTGTAATTTACAACTTGTTAATAGTATACTGTACGATAGCAAATCAAATGCCCATAAATGACTACGTCGCCCATGGATAATAACCGCTTAATTTTTGATCAATGGATCATTACAAGTCTCTTTTGGACATAGTTGGTATGCCTATGTTTTAATTTGTGTAGCATATTTAGGCTACGCTCACACTGCAACCGACTTTTTCATCCGGTCTCATCGGAGAAATTCGAACGCGTTCTATTTTATCGGGCGGCCAAAGTTTGTTTACATTCGGGTGAAATCGGATGTGGATGTGTGATTGTTGCCGGACGGCCGAAGTCGGTTGCAGTGTGAGCCTAGCCTTATAAGTATTCAAATACAACTATCCGACCGTACCCGTAGGGTATCAAACGAGAAATGTCCGACACTAGACGTTTACATATAAAAGGACAAATTACACTACAGACAGACCGACAAAAATTCCAAAAACGGTTGATTTGGACTTTATTGGCTTAGTAATGACTAAGACTATGAATATTTTATTGAATATTTACAATACTCAGACATCGACCTTTTACAATTCTATTAAAAGTAGAGATGTTGAAAGTTACAAAAAAATCGCCAAAAATACAGTTTTTCCTAGATCTTGGTAACATTACGCTTAAAGTGTTTGCAATTATACACACTAAGTTTCGAAGAAATAAACAGTTCTGATTTTCACAACTTCGCATGAAAAAAACCATTTTTAAAATCACTTTTTTCAAAAATCGTAAAAAATTCGACAAAATTTCTACTTTGGCCATCTATTGCTCAGCGATGGTTTGACCCACCCTTACATTTTATACGTCGTTAGAAGCGTATTTTAATTTCCTTTCGAATGAGGTATCGCTTAGCTCCATCGCTTTTGCAACATTGGCAAAAAGAATTTTTGAATAAAGTGATACCTGAAAAAACACAAAATTACCGATATCTCGAAAACCTACCCATACAAAAAATTAAAAAAACTATGTTTTGTGCTTGGCATATCAGTGTCAATTCACCCATATACATGAATATCTTGGTATTTTTTCAAATTAATTATTTGTAAACTAGTGTTATCATCACTCCAACCAATATAACTCATGGATTTCTAGAATGAACCTTGATCGCTAAGTACTATGAGAAAAAATGCCAGGTTTGATGCATTTTTTCTCATAGTACTTAGCGATCAAGGTTCATTCTAGAAATCCATGAGCCCCAAAGTGTAAGTAGGCGTATATATTTGCATACAAAGATACACAGATGTTTATACTTTTAACAACAAAACTTTAAAATAATAATCAAAAAAAAATCAAAAAAATAAAAAAAATCAAAAAAAAAAAAAACAAATTAAAAAAAAATAAAGAAAAAATCAAAATAATCAAAAAAAGCCGTTTTTGATTACTTTTAATTATTTTTAATTTTTTTGAATTTTTCTTGATTTTTTTAATTTTTTTTGATTTTTTTTGATTTTTTTTGATTTTTTCTAATCGTAATCAATTAGTAATTGCTTTTTCTTGAAATTACAATAATCATTACTAATTAAAAAAAACCTTCTAATCAATCAATTACTAATTACTAATCAAAATTAACAGCTCTGCTTTCGAGGAATGATGATGGTGGCTCACGGTGTGGGCTTTCTTGATAGAAAATATGTACATATATATACATATGTATCACGCTAGTTTGAACAGTAGGAATCAAATTTATTTGCCTAGATTTTAATGAGTTACAATTTAATTGGGAACCCTAGTACAGCTTACAACTACACGCATAAACTAAAAAAAAACACAAAAAAATGCACCCAACTGAAATGGTGACGTCGACGGTGTCATGGGGACATAAAGTACATACATTAATCTACTAAGCAGATTCTACTTATACCCACTAGGGTGGTAGAAGTTTTACTCAAAAAAAGATAGTCAATCACAGGAAACGGGTACTTGTGGCGATTCATCCTTAGATCAACATACCATGTAAATGTTTGACACTTACCTATGTATGACTTCAATATAATTTCAGGTTCTCTCAAATTAGTCAGGGCTGTTATGAAATCCAATCAGAACTGATTCCGCATAGATTGGAAGGTCCGATTCGGATTAAAAATGGTATTTCTCAAACCTATCGAAATTTATAATCTCGAACATAGAACAACTCCGGGGAGAGCTGCTGCAATAGCTACCACCCTAATAATTACCCACACATGGCTATACATTAGGGTGTTCAAATAAAAAAAAATTTTGTTTTTTTTTCGGTCTTACCCCCTGAAACTTTAGGTATTGATGAGAGAGTAAGCCTTGCAAGAAATTAGCGCTCTAACTTAATCCTTAAGGATGGCTATTTTTTTCGCATTTTGTATGGCATTTTCCCCCATTTTTTCAAAGTGAATTTTCTTTTAATTTTTGAAACTTTTTTGAAAATATTTTTACATACTCTTAAAGTTGAAGCTTCCAAAATGGTAAGCCGGGTGCGATTATCTTAACTATTAGGATAATTACAGCCATTTGAAAATGGCTGAGTTTTGTACTATTGCACACACATACACAGTAACACGTATAAAATTTAGTAAATTTTAAATGGCTGTAATTTTTTAATAGTTATTCGCACCCGGCTTACCATTTTGGAAGCTTCAAAGCTTCAACTTTAAGAGTATGCAAAAATAAATTCACTTTAAAAAAATGCCATTTTCCCCCATACAAAATGTATGGGAAAGGGCGAAAAAATAGCCACCCCTAAGGGTTAAGTTAGAGCGCTAATTTTTTGCAAGGCTTATTTTCTCATCAATACCTAACTTTTTAGGGGGTAAGACCAAGTCGACATATTTTTTGAATCACCCTACTATACATGCACTGAATCTGTTACGAAATACTAAAGTAGACAGTTTATTTCGATTAAAGTCAATTGAAATAAATTTTCATCAAAAAGTCACAAAAGTACGACACTCATAGCATGTAGGTTCATATGCAAGTACCCAGCAACAGCAACAGCCGAAGGCGCGCGAAAATTAACCGGCCGGCAAAATAAACAAACAGCAAGCATACTGTGCTGTGATAATTCCAAGTGGCAAGGAGAGAGGGTTATACCCTGCAAAAATCGAGAGTACTCATTTCGATATCTTAAGAGTACTCCAAATGCAATTTTTTTTCATATAAAAATTGTGCTCCAATTAACATTGCGATGTCCTAGGCTGGACCACCTCCTCTAACCTTTGCTTTGTTTCTGCTACTCCAAGGAGTACCTACAGTCAGAGTACTATGCAATGCACTCCAATGTTACTCAATCGAGCCTCAACTGTCAGAGTGTTCGTGTCTTGATTTTTATCGATAAAGCACGAGCAATGATCCGCTTTCAATAAGCTGAAGGTGGTCCGATGAGGTATTACAAAGGATTACTATTGGAGTACTCCAATATAACAAAATTGGAACACATGATCCAATGATTTTTGCAGGGTTAGGCATTGACAGAGGCGAGGTGGTGTCAGTGGGGTCTTCTGCAATTGAACCCTATCGTTGGTGCGCAACACTATCATAAAGAGAGGAAGTGGGGAGCATGAGTGTAGGATACCGGAGTTGAATGTCAAATTGATGGTAGCTTTGTTGCTAATTAACACTTAATCCGCTTTACTTGAAAAACACTATGGCACTGTATTCACACAAGCAAATTTGGTGCCGTGTGATGAGGATCGGAAGAGCAAGGCTGTATGTGTAGCAGGTGGGTCGCGGACCGCAATGCTCTCGCATGAATATTGATTGTGTAGCATATTTTTTCGCGATACGTCAATACCTACTCCAGTTCCTTCCCTTTACTTTTTTTTTAATAAACATTCCAATCTTGTATTTTCTTAGTCTATTTGTTACAAAATTTTTAATAACAAAGCATCAGTCACCGCCATAATGCAATGCCTAAAATTTGTATTCGATATTGTCAATGTACCGCTCGTTCTATTGTAAACAGCTGTAATTCAAAATTTTAATTTTTCATAAACCTACGCGTTCCTAATTTGAACGAAGGCAAAAACCTTCCCAAATTCAAATCGTCTAAACAGCAGTTTTGGGAAGAAAAGTCAACATATCACATCCCTGATCTATGAGATAAATTTGCCAGCATTTCAGTGAAGAGCGAAGGGTAAAAGAGATAGAGCCTAACCACATTATTGCCAGACCACATCATAAGCAAGTTAGGGACCATCTGTTAGAGATGATTGACGACAAGCCGCTATTTGGTCTTCAGTCAAAGTGATTTGCGTTCAGACTATAGGTGACTTGTATACTCATTTGAGCCGTCCCTCCTTGGAAAGTGCTCTGTATATTTATTTCAAATGGCTTAATTTTTACTCAAGTTATATAGTGTTAAACGGGCGTACGGCCGGACATGAGTCAATCGATTAGTCTATACTTCCTAATAAGCTTGATATATTGAACTTTATCTCTACCTCGATTTTTTTAGGAACGGCCTATTTCTGTGCGAACAAAATCGGGAGCTCTAGAAAATAGTTCTAACAAGCGCATTATAGAAATTTGTTGGAAAAAGAGGGAGAGGAGAGGGATAAAAAGAGAGGAAAATTTTCAGCATAAGGCTAGAGAAAGGGCAAAACATTACACCAAGGCAAACAAAAACTGAGAAGACTTTTTACATCGTGATAAAAACACCTATACTGCAGAAAAGGCTGTGCATCACTGGATGTCAGTGCAAGAAGCAACACACAAGTTTGTATGTAGATATTTTTTTATAATTTGTAGCTACTCATATTGCCTTGTGCATTTGTTTTATTTTAAAAAATTGTCCACTTTTGTTTTTGATATTTGTTTATGTAGAATAACGTAAACACAACGAATTATATGTCATTTGAGCTCGATCGTGTCATGTTAGCTTCCAACGAACACTGTACTGGGAAAATTTTAAAATGACATCAAGGTCTTATGAATTATGGCATTCGCATGGGAGAATGCGAAATGACTATTTGGGCGAAATTCATACCAACACATATTTTCACATTTAAATTGTCAAAGAAAAAAGAATAAAAATCATTTAAAATATTAAAGTAAATAAAGTCAAATATGCATGCGCATTAGGGCGTGTCGATTTATTAACCGATATCGCGCCATAGATTAGGTTTTGGGCTCAGAAAAAAAAAGTTCCGCTACGCATACCCCAAGAAATAATTTTCGAGCCTGCGAAATTTCATTTTTTTGAATTTTCTTCGACTTTGATTTTTACGGATTTGTTTTCGGGTTTTGGGATTTGTTTTGGTCGAAAAATCTACTTTTTCGAATTTTTATTCGTTCCTTTTTTTATTTTCAAGGTTTTTAGCGGACATTTTTGGGTCAGACAGGGTATACATGAAAATTTTAAGATCAAATGAAAAAAACTTTAAAAATCAAAGTCGAAGAAAATTCAAAAAAATTAAATTTCACAGGCTCGAAAATTATTTTTTGGGGTATGCGTAGTGGAACTTTTTTTTCCGAGCCCAAAACCTATCGAAAAATCGATGGCGCGATATCGGTTATATACAAATCGACCCAGCCTTCTGTATCTACATAGCTAAAAGCTGGTGCATCGTCAGCAGGGTTGGGCATCTTTGCACTACCACTAATTTTTTAGTGATAATTTATCCAGTGATAGTTAAAATCAAAAATCACTATCGCTAAATTTTTAGTAATAGTAGGGGGTCGACATTATAATAATACCCATCATTGCGAATTTTCCAACGAAACTTGGCATAAACATTCAGAAAGACTTTCTTTAAAAAAAATTTTACCAAAAAGCGGGTCCGAAAATAATAATAAATAAAATCAAAAATGGTTTTTAATTTTAACTATCACTGAAAAAATTAGTGGTAGTGCAAAAATGCCCAACCCATGGTCAGTGTGGTAAAAACACCAGTCACTCAATCATCAACAATATGTGTATGGATGGAGTGCAATTAATGGGCTTTAAATGTTTTGTCGATAACCGAGGCTCTCAGAAATTGTTTGCCTTAGTTTGGAAACGTGCACTCCACCTTTATATTTTCAAATCTCAAAAATTGATTACAATTGGTATGACTAAAATTTCAAAACCAAAAACACCGAAACCATGTCTTTGTTTAACGACAAATTTGCTGAGGCTTTTTGACAGCATTCATATAAAGGTTGTCTTTAAAATTTTTTTATCATCTTTTTATTATTTTATTTTTAGTTTTTTTGATTCCTATCAGAAACTTGATTTTTAAATATGGTACTATCACGGCTCCTTTAACTAAGTGCTAAGTTTCAAGTTCCTAGGTTACCTGGAAGTTGTTCAAAAGTCGATTTGATAGTGTCACTGTTGCCTCAATTTAGTGCCAAGTTTCAAGTTCCTAGGTTACCTGGAAGTTGGTCAAAAGTCGATCACAAAATTCTCAACTTCAAATTAGTTTTCGAAATATCTCGATCCGTGCGCCACCTACCGGAAATGTTTTGATGAGGGATTTCATTGTCATCGGGTTGTGACAAATGTGTCAAGTTTCAAGTCTCTAACTAACCTGGAAGTTACTTAAATTCGATCGCAAAATTCCAGGAGTCTTTTAATATTTTTTGTAATTATCTCGACCAGTGTGACATCTAGCGGAATTTCTTGTACAACAGTTTGTATGGTCTTCAATTGTTCATATGTATACAAATTTTCAATAATCTAGCTTACCGGGAAGTTCCTCAAATATGCGTCCCAAAATTTCAATTTTTAAATGAATTTACCTTATATCTTGATCCGTGCGTCACCTAGCGGATACTTTTTTCGTTCACATTGCATTGTCACGGAGCTCCGAACTATGTTCCAAGTTTCAAGTGTCTAGCTCAACGGGAAGACTTTGGAAGATTCCGAAATTTCGTATGAAAAAGGGTGGTGCAAACAAGAAAGCGACTTATTATAAAGGTTTTAAATAATCAACAACAGGCATTTTCTAGACTTCCTAGAATACCAGAGATCTCGAAGTTTTTATTTGTTTTTAAAAGTCTAATCAATAACACTGGTTTACAGCCAAAAAAAATACCAAGGAGTTCATGCATAAGGGTGAATTGGCACTGACATGCTGAGCTGTGAACATATTTTTAAAAAAAATTTGTATGGGCAGGTTTTCGAGATATTGGTAATTTTGTGTTTTGTCAGGTATCACTTTATTCAAATACTTTTCGCCAATGTTATAAAAGCGATGGAAGCAAGCGATACCTCGTTCGGAAAGAAAGGAAAATAAAATACGCTTCTAACGACGTATAATATGTAGGGGTGGACCAAACCATCGCTGAGCTATAGCTGAAATTTTGTGGAATTTTTACGATTTTTGAAAAAAATTGGATTTTAAAATGATTTTTTTATGCGAAGTTGTAAAAATCAGGAACTTTCTATTTTTGTGTGTATAATTACAAACACTTAAAAAAACTTGTTTTTTCTCTGTGCTGTGTGCTATGAAGGTAAAAAATGTAAATAACTTCCGCTCCCTTACAGCCTAACCCAATAAAAACGCACTCCGTGCGTTTACCGCACGTACATGCACGACTCTTTTCCTTGTAACCAAAATAAATGTGCGTGCGTTTGTATCTTTGCCTGTGTACAAACGTCAAAACAAAATGTCACGCAGAACAAAAATTGGAAATCAAGTTAGGTTTTTAGGCCGTGCGATCAAATTCGGTTGCTTCCATACAAGTTGTATGTGCATGAGACATTTTTGACAGAAAACGCAGTCCGTGCGTTTATATTAGGTTAGGCTGTTAGAGTGCCAACAAAATTTTTTTGCTAATATTTACTAATGGAATACCCAAGAAAATCATACAAAAGCGCCATCTGACCACGGTCCAGAACATAAAAATTGTGAATGTTTCCAAAAAAAATTTATTTGCGAAAATGAGAAAAAACGTGTTTCTTTCCCCAAAATTTTCGCGTTTACTGTAAGATTTCATGACCCTGAGTAAAAACAAATACTTTCATCATCATTTATTGGCGCTTAACCGCCTAAGCGATTTTGGCCGTTGCATATCAAAGCACGCCAGTCATTCCTTTTTAGCGATAACTGACGCCAATTGGAAACCCCAAGGGAGTTCAAGTCATCCTCCACCTGTTGTTTCCATCTCAGTCGAGGCCTCCCCCTTCCTCTGCTGCCGAATTCAGGCGACGATAGGAAAACCTTCTGTGCTGGAGCTTCTTTGTCCATTCGCATAACATGGCTCAGCCAGCGGAGTCTTTGGGCTTTAATTCGCTGGACTATGGTCAGATCTGCGTAGAGCTCGTACAGCTCATCGTTAAATTTCCTTCGATACTCGCCGTTGGCATCGCGGGAAGGACCATAAATCTTCCGGAGAACTTTTCTCTCAAATACTCCAAGGGCCATCTCATCTTCTCTTGACGTTGTCCATGAATCTGATCCATACATCAGGACAGGTATGATGAGAGACTTATAGAGCGTGATCTTTGTTCTTCGAGAGAGGACTTTACTTCTCAATTGCCTACTCAGTCCAAAGTAGCACTTGTTGGCAAGAGTGATTCTCCGCTGGATTTCTAGACTGATATTATTTTCGGTGTTGATACTGGTTCCCAAATAGACGAAGTCCCTCAAAAACAAAAACAAATACCTTACCGTTCACCATTCTTGAATTTGATTAAATGTACTGACTTGACCTCGAAAAGGTCATAGTCAAATCTGCCCCAAAGTCAAAGGTACCCCAGTTTCCCGCAATCTGTGGTATAGTACATTTACACCGCACCAAATTTGGCGAATTCAAATTAGCCAGTTCGACACCGTTTACATTGGCAAATTTGCATTTGGCTTCACCTTCCCTGCAAGATTCTGCTACCCGGACAAAAAGCCACCGAAAGAAAATGCACTTCCGTGATGTTTTAAACATCTGTAGAGTAATAATAAAAGAAGAGTCAAGAGTCTGTCTTTTCCTGGTAGAATTCGCCCATTTCTTAAAAAAACTAGTTGAAATTGTTATTTACAGCTGGGCATAGTGTACAAGTTATCACACGTCAATTACCCTTTCAGGTTCTTGCTGGACAATTCTAAATGTGGAACACAGGCAGGGTGGCTATTTTGAGGATTGTATTGTTCGGCAAATGAGGTCAAATGTGATGGAGTTCCAAATTTGGAAAATGAGATTTGTATGGAAAAAAGCTCCAAATTTGGTGCAGTGTAAATGTACTATTAGCTCGACTCACTCAATATAACGTAAACGAGTTTATAAAATGTCTCTAAAAATGCAATGATTGCGAATTGGGAAGAGAAAAGCGAAAGGTAAACGAAATAATCTCGAACCATTGGCTAATTATGATGACCCATATAAGTACCAAACTGCAGTGGAAAGGCGAACAAGTTTGGTGAAAGTGAGCAACGGAATGTTCTAAAAAAATATGGAACTACTTTACTCATTAATAATTAAATTTGCTTTAGTAGGCATCCCAATAAACAATTTTGTTTTATATCAACTTGAGACGCATTTAAAAGCATTTTTTAATATAGGAACTTCGCTGATTCTCAACTGGAGAAATTGATGATTCTCAACTTGCCCCAAAGAAAAATCTTCAAGGTTTGAGGATAACCCTTAATTTCAAATATCATGGATCGCTCTTGAGAACTATCAAACGTTTGAGAATATATTTTACTTATAACTGTGTCACTGATAACCGAACCGAAAATTTCAAGACGGCCATAGGAAATTCTTTAAAATTTTAAAAGTACACTCAGAAAAAACTTACCTTACCGCAAGGAAAAAATGCCTTATTCGAAGAAAAAATTCCTTTACCTATATGGCCCCAATGACATTGAAGGAAACCCCTATTGTTCTTAAAAAGAATAAAAAAATAATAATTTTTCTGAGAATCGAACCAAACTGCCATAATGCAAGTGTCTACTTAAGCTTTCCAGCGGCTAATTACAGCTTTCTTCTAAAAATGATAGCGACAGACCGCTTTTATAAGGAAACTTTTACCGGTATTAAGAAAATTTAGTTCTTCAAGTTTATGTCAACTTTGAACATAAATTAAGGAAATAGATTTTTAATCAAGGTTATTTTTCGTAATATTGATTAAATCGAAAATAAGGAAAATGTTTTATTGCTATTTAAATTTACTTAAAAATATATTTATATTAATAATTTTACTTACCCGATTTTAAATAGAACAGCACATGTGTTGTCCTCTGAGCACAGCTGTCGCAGTTTCTTTATGGAGAATTTTCTGATATTTTACTAATTTAATGAATAAAGAACATCAAATTTTTTTTTTTTTTTCTAATTGGTTCACTTTTCACGATAACTTGGCGAAACAAAGTAATACAAAAACAAAAAACTGAAAACGTTATACAGCAACGCAAATTTTATATGTATGCTCAAAATTCTCAAAATAATTTATAAGGAAAATCTAATTTTATTGTGACAAAAACTTTTGCACCTCAACACTTTGGCGCGGAACGTAAATTTGTATTTTTTTATTGAATTTTCAAACTTTTTCTGTACCTTGCAGAATTTTTATATGACGAAAAAAAATATAATATTTTCATGAGAAAGTAAAAATAAAACACAAATTTAGTCAAATGAAAGAAAAATTTATAGAAGCTGTTTTGAGAATTTCCACTATTTTTTAGGATGCAATTTTTTTTGCTTTTATGATATTGATTTAGTATATTATTTAGTTATATACTTTTCTGCACTTTCTTATTTATTTTTTATTAATGTGAATTACATATATTCGTCGTTGAGCAACAACTAAATTACGGTAAATCGTTTAATTTACTTTCGCACTTTATTAAAAACCTGCAGCGCTGTTGTTTGCGAATGCGAATTTCAGGCCTGGAAAAATCGAAAAGAAAAAAATATTTCCCATATCAATGCAGTTGACAGATTTTTGGAGCATTTAATTTTTGGTTTGTTTAGTTAATTAGCGGTCATGTGTCAACTTTGAAACAAATTAGTGAGAGGGTAAAATTTTTTTTGTTTGTTGTATAGGATAGCACAAAAGAGAGAAGTGCGGCATTCAATTGAAGAGAAAATATCAAAAAGTAACAGATTTAGGAATCATCTGAACGGATTTGTAAGCTTTAGAAAATATCAAAAGAGATTAAAGAAGATGCATGATTTCAAATAAATAAATAGGAAAGAAAACATTTAATATCATAAGGAAGAGAAATAGAAAAAAAGGTGGGAAAGCGTTGTACATATGAATTTTTATATGTGAATAAGTATATAGTAATGTGTAGTTTAGCTGTACATTGGATGCACATAACATTCACGCTATTTTAATCCGATTCTTAAAAATATGTCAGATAGAGAGGAAATGGGGCTATTAAATTATTTATATATTGAAATGGCGTGTCGTATTAAAGTAAATTTGAATGCGAAGAATTTTTGTTCAGTTTATTCTTTTGGATGAGTGCGATATTACAAATGAAATGGATTTACTTTAAGCTAAATGAATTCTATATGGAGATACCAAATATGTGGGTATGTGAATGGAAGACAGATCTCTAGGGAGAAAATCAAAAAAGTGGCAGAAAAGAGAGAACAGAGTGTATTTAGTGGATAGATCTATAAATTCGGAAAATATATATTTTAGGTAAATAGAAATTAGAATGAAAGTTTCACAAACAACAGGCGCATGAAAAGTCATAAAGTTATACACATTTATTTGGAAACCAACAAAACAAAAACAACAAACGAACATGGACATAACAAACGTTAAATACTCGTGGAAATGGAAATTTTAGTTGTAAATATTTACGAGAGAAATGTATGTAAATTTATGTAGGAACAAGCAGTGCAATAGTATATTGTAACAACATGATTTAATTTTAAAAATAAATCTGATTTTTTTGTGAATACATATATTACCATATATGTATAAAAGGTATATTTTTAACATAAAATTATATTGAAATATGTTTTGTTAAAGTATTTTCCGTTTTTATCCTTCAATTTATTTTTCCTATTTTTTTTTTTTTTTCAGAAAAGGAAAAAGGAATTTGGTTGAGGCACGCCCTATCGCGAGGTCCCTAAAGCTAGCAGAACAAATTTAGCAGAACATAAAAGTAACACATGCAAAATTAGGTGCTCGAAAGATGCTCAAAAGGTGCTCGTCAACTTTTCCCAAAAATCATTAAGGCTTAAGCTAGCAGAAGTTGACGAGCACTTTTGCGGGATTAGAGCACCTTTTGAAACCTCTCTGAAGTTGGCAAGACAACTTTTACGTGGCAAAAAAGTAACTAGTGGATAATTTGCCGTAATTTATACATAAATTATCCGTGAAAACAAAAAATTTGCCGCGGCCGTATTTTGGACATGAAGTTGGCGTGCCACCCTTGAAAACCTACCTTAGGGACCTGCTAGAGAAAAAATGTTTGCACGTGATTTTGCCGTAAATTAGCCGTAACTAAGTGGCATATTTGGAAAATTAAAAAAAAAAAAAAAACAATTTTTTTGGTAGTGCACCGCCAACTTCACATGAAGTTAGCGTGCCACTTCTGGAAAACTACACTCAAGACCAGCTAGGATAAAAACCTTTGCACGTGATTTTGTCGTAAATTATCCGTAATTAATCTGTGAAATCAAAAAATTTGTCGCGGACGTATTTTGGAAAATATTGAGTGGCACGCCAACTTCATGTGAAGCTAGCGTGCCACCTTTGAAAAATTACCTCAGGGACCAGCTAGAAAAAAAATATTTGTACGTGATTTTGCCGTGAATTAGCCGTAGTTAAATGGTATATTTAAAAAATTAAAAAAAAAAATTTTTTATAGTGCACCGTCAACTTCACCGTCAACTTAACATGAAAAACTACCTTAGGGACCTGCTTAGGAAAAAATGTTTGCACGTGATTTTGCCGGAAATTAGCCGTAATTAAATGACATATTTAAAAAATTAAAAGAAATTTTTTTTTTTTGTTAGTGCACCGCCAACTTCACATGAAGTTAGCGTGCCACCTTTGAAAACCTATCTTAGGGACCAGCTAAGGAAAAAATATGTGTACGTAAATTAGCCGTAATTAATCCATTCAGTAAAAAAAATGTATTTATGAATAAAAATAATTTATTTTTCTACAACAATGATTAATGTTTAGCATCAACATATTTGTCGTCGTTGTGGTTTGTTGACGCCATCTTGGTTATGCCCAGCCCTAGTTTCGTGAATTTAGCAAGTGACCTTCAAGAAACTTTTAACACTGGAGCGTATTTAGGGGCAGTGAAATAACGCCCGCGGGCGTTATTTCCTTTTCAAAAGGAAATAGTGCCCGCGGGCGTTATTTCCTTTTTAAAAAAGAAATAACGCCCGCGGGCGCTATTTCTTTTTGATAACGGGCGTTATTTCCTTTTGAAAGAGAAATAACGCCCGCGGGCACTATTTCCTTTTATTTGGAAATAACGCCTGCGGGCGTAATTTCCTTTTTAAAAAGGAAATAAAGCCCGCGGGCGCTATTTCCTTTTTGTAGCGGGCGTTATTTCCCTTTTGAAAAAGAAATAACGCCCGTGTTGACAAAGGGAGATCATGCCGTGCGGAAATTTAAAGTTCTCGAATAATAAAATAATAAAAATTATTAAATCTTTGCATTCCTTTATTATAAGAATATTTATTAGAACATGTTTTAGCAAGTTTTTGTGTAATAATTTAATAATTCAGAAACAAGAAAAACTTGGAAAGATATTTTTCGTATAAAAATGAAGTAATGGAACAAACATAACTGAATAAAAGGTTAAAATTAAACAAATATTTTTGTAGATTTTTGGACAATTTGACGGCAGAAGGGACACAAAACGCTTGTATTGCCATTTACTCTAGCACGACTGCTGTGCTCTTCAAAGCAATTTGCGCAAAACTTAAAATGATAACATGGAGTTAAAAGTATATCTCGTGGATTGGTGAAACATATAATGCATTGTGACGGATTTTCAGAAAAATCTGTGCCCGAATCTTCATGCGTATTTTCAGCTAAATCTTCTACTGGAGATTCTTCTGCCTCGAATGCACTAATATTGTCGATTAAATCTATATTATTCTCCCAATTGGTCATTTGGTTTAAAAATTCTTCTGTTGTTATTTTGTTGGTACTTAAGTTATAAGTCGCTTTTTCAATTAGCTGATCCCTTCGTTTGTGTACTTGTTTTGATTCTTCATAAATTCCATAAGTCCCATTAAGAGACTGTTTAAATGATACTGACGCTTTAAAGTCTTCTTCTAATAAGCAATTTAAAAACTTGGAGAAGTTACCCTTTGGCACTATTTTTTTGCTTAGTTGTGAATGGTACCCTTCCAAGCTACTTGTAGTTCGCATACTTTCTTTATAGACGGAAAACGAAGAAGGTCCTTCCTAAGTATATATGTACAACATAAACAAAAGTCGTTAGTGCATATGTGCATAGAAAAATGTGTATGTGGAAAACATACATATATACATGTACATATGAAAATTGTTCAATTTAATGTCTATAAACATTACTTGCCTTTTGCATCCATTGACTTTCAAAATATTTTATAAAAGTTCGGGAAAATCATTATGATTGGTGAGTGCATCCTGTTTTAATAAATTAAAACCCTCTGTGATTTTTTGAGGTGGTAAAAGAGGCAAAAAGAGAAACTTTTTATATAAACGTTTGGCATTGCAATTTTTGTTCAATTTTTGAGTAAGTTGATTAATTTTGGTGGCGTTTTTTCTCAAAGCATTACAATAGTGGAACCAACATCCACATATTCTAGCTGTAGGAAAATTTCGGCTTAAACTATTTCGCAGAGCTCTTTCAAAATCCGTTTTAAATGATGTTTCATTAAATTCAAATAAGTTATTATTAATGTATTGAAAGAGATGGGTGTAAGTTGCTTCCGACTTATTCGACATCAATATAAATATAAATGGATACGTCTAAAAAATAAATATAAAACTATTATTAGAGTATATACAACTTATTAAGCAGAATTTGAAACTATCTCGTCCCCCGCTATTCCCTCATTAAAAATAACCCAAATAGATATATTTTTTAGGTGCACTCACATGGTTTAAATATCCGATATGAATAATTAGCAATTGCTTGTACCCACACTGCGGGACAACACTAAATGTAGCATCCACAAAATAGTTTTTATCCAGATATTCGGAGTTTGTAATTATCGCGGTTATTGCAGGCGACATGAACAACGAATAAGAAAAGTCCTTTTCAATAATAGTGGACTTGTAAAATAATTTAGACTCGCCGCAAATATTCTCTTCGAATTTTGATGTACCAAACTTTTGTAAAATTGACTCTTCGGAAAAAAAATTTTGTATTTCTATTGGAGATAAGGGATTTTTTGGCAATGCACAGTTTTTTATATAGCATAGATTTCTTTTCATCTTAGCATATTGCACTAAATGCGCAGAGCTCGCATTTTCCAAGCATACATCATCGAATATGTCGCGCGTAGCGTTTCTTTTTAAGTTAACGTTTTCGCATTTTTTTTTTATTGAGTTGGTTATCTCTAATTTTTGAGCAAATTCTTCCTGGTTCACATGGTTATGCACTTTTTTATTTAGCATTTTGCATTCTTTTGTAGCGCTGTCTATGGACACACTAACTTGACAGTTTTTTATATAGCACACATAACGATCACTTTTAGAACTACTACTTTTAATTTTATACAATTGTTTTTCGTCCTCCATGTACAACAAGAGGCTATCCTTTCGCATTCCCGACACAAATTTATGGCGCAAATTATTCAACTCCATACCGTTTTTGTTTTTAATTTTTTTTCGACCGACTTCAAATAGAAACAGATTTTTTATAAATTGAATTTTTTGTAAAAATCCTAATGTCATTCAATATAATATCAATGTGTGCTTGGGTATCTGTAAATCAAGTTATAAATTGCAAAGTTAAGATGTTAGCAATTTGAAGACCAAACCAAAAGCGATTTTTATCTGAATTTTTATTTTTATAAGAATTTTAGGTATTATTAATATTATTAAATATTTTAAATTTTTATCAAAATAAAAAATCGCGCGATTTTTAATTCCAAATTTTCGCCTGCGGCGCTTTTTTTGAATAGACCTAGTATTTTTAACTCATTTTTGGGTAAAATTAGATTAATAAGGCTAAATATTTACAATTTTTATCAAAATAAAAAATGAAAATTTGGAATTAAAAATCGCGCGATTTTTAATTCCAAATTTTCGCCTGCGCCGCTTTTTTTAAATAGACCTAGTATTTTTAACTCATTTTTGGGTAAAGTTAGATTAATAAGGCTAAATATTTAAAATTTTTATTAAAATAAAAAATTAAAATTTGGAATTAAAAATCGCGCGATTTTTAATTCCAAATTTTCGCCTGCGGCGCTTTTTTTTAAATAGACCTAGTATTTTTAACTCAGTTTTGGGTAAAGTTAGATTAATAAGGCTAAATATTTTAAATTTTTATCAAAATAAAAAATGAAAATTTGGAATTAAAAATCGCGCGATTTTTAATTCCAAATTTTCGCCTGCGGCGCTTTTTTTAAATAGACCTAGTATTTTTAACTCATTTTTGGGTAAAGTTAGATTAATAAGGCTAAATATTTAAAATTTTTATTAAAATGAAAAATTAAAATTTGGAATTAAAAATCGCGCGATTTTTAATTCCAAATTTTCGCCTGCGCCGCTTTTTTTAAATAGACGTAGTATTTTTAACTCATTTTTGGGTAAAATTAGATTAATAAGGCTAAATATTTAAAATTTTTATCAAAATAAAAAATGAAAATTTGGAATTAAAAATCGCGCGATTTTTAATTCCAAATTTTCACCTGCACCGCTGTTTTTTAATAGACCCAGTATTTTTAACTCAGTTTTGGGTAAAGTTAGACTAATAAGGCTAAATATTTTAAATTTTGAATAAAATAAAAACTGAAAATTTGGAATTAAAAATCGCGCGATTTTTAATTCCAAATTTTCGCCTGCGGCGCTTTTTTTTAATAGACCCAGTCTTTTTAATCAATTTTGGGTAAAGTTAGATTAATAAGGCTAAATATTTTAAACTTTTATTAAAATAAAAACTGAAAATTTGGAATTAAAACTCGCGCGATTGATAATGATAAATTAATAAGACTAAATATTTTAAATTTTTATCAAAATAAAAAATGAAAATTTAAATTTCCACACGGGGCTATTTACTTTTGAAAGCGGGCGTTATTTCCAAAAAAAGGAAATAACGCCCGCGGGCGCTATTTCCTTTTAATGGCGGGCGTTATTTCTCTTTTGAAGAGGAAATAACGCCCGCGGGCGTTATTTCTTTTTATTTGGAAATAACGCCCGTGGGCGCTATTTCTTTTTCAAAAGGAAATAACGCCCGCGGGCGTTATTACCGCGGGCGTTATTTCACTGCACCCGTATTTATATACCTAAAAACAAACTGTTTCAATAACGATTAAGGAAAAACCATAGACGCTGATACCATTTCCTTTGTTTTGCACAAGTGATAGTGGGGGCGTATGAGCATCAATACAACAAATAGAAGCAATCACGATCATTGCGGTACAGCTTCAAATGTTGTATTTGTGAAAAAGGAGTTCAAGATTTTGGGCAGTTTTGAGTGACTGTCCCACAGTTTTGTGCGAGAAAACGAAATCGAATTTTTGCAACATACCTAATAAACCATTTTGTTTTGTATCTACTTGAAAAAAAAAATTTTTAATTTTTTAAATATGTCATTTAATTACGGCTAATTTCCGGCAAAATCACGTGCAAACATTTTTTCCTAAGCAGGTCCCTAAGGTAGTTTTTCATGCTAAGTTGACGGTGAAGTTGACGGTGCACTATAAAAAAATTTTTTTTTTTATTTTTTAAATATGCCATTTAACTACGGCTAATTCACGGCAAAATCACGTACACATATTTTTTTTCTAGCTGGTCACTGAGGTAATTTTTCAAAGGTGGCACGCTAACTTCACATGAAGTTGGCGTGCCACTCAATATTTTCCAAAATACGTCCGCGACAAATTTTTTGATTTCACAGATTAATTACGGATAATTTACGACAAAATCACGTGCAAAGGTTTTAATCGTAGCTGGTCTCGAAAGTAGTTTTCCAGAAGTGGCACGCTAACTTCATGTGAAGTTGGCGGTGCACTACCAAAAAAATTAATTTTTTTTTTTTTTTAATTTTCCAAATATGCCACTTAGTTACGGCTAATTTGCGGCAAAATCACGTGCAACCATTTTTTCTCTAGCAGGTCCCGAAGGGAGTTTTTCAAGGGCCACTCAAGCCACTCAATATTTTCCAAAATACGGCCGCGGCAAATTTTTTGTTTTCACGGATAATTTACGTATAAATTACGGCAAATTATCCACTAGTTACTTTTTTGCCACGTAAAAGTTGTCTTGCCAAGTTCAGAGAGGTCCTTTTGAACACTTTCGAGCACCTAATTTTGCATTTGTTACTTTTATGTTCTACTAAAATTGTTCTGCTAGCTTAAGGGACCTCCTATCGCGCAATATTTTTTTTTCAACAACGCCCGTTCTTACAGGTTCGATTCAAAAACGCCCCATCTTAGGGCAGTTTCAGACTCACACTCAGATAGCGCGTTTTTAAATCAAATTTTAAAATAAGGAGTAATTAAATAAATAAATAGTAGATCCTTCATCAAACATATCCTCAGGTGGACGGTTTTTGAAAAATATTTTGATTTATGATGATCTTCCTCTCAGCAGTCGATATACCTATCTAAATGTTGTTCGAAACAGAAATTTGTCAGAATATTTTTGAAGAACACAATGTATAAAACTTTGTTTAAGTAGTAAGCCGTCTCTCATGAGTGTCAAGTTAGCTAAGCACCCTAATGCAATCGAGTCGGGACCAGGTGGATAATTTGCCGCTATTTTGCTGTGATTTTGCCGGGAAACAATTAATTTTGCCGTGTAATTTTTTCCCGCAATTTTGGGGTGCTTTGCTAACTTGATATCAACTTAGGTAAGCACCCTAATGAAAACGGTGTTAGAGACAAGATATCGAAACCGGACTTGTGGCATAATTTGCCGGTAATTTGCCGTAATTTAACCGGGAAAGAATTAATTTTACCGGGCAATTATTTTTGGATTTTTTCATATACGAAGTTTTGTGTCAACTTAGCTAAGCACCCTAATGAAAACGGTGTTAAAGACAAGATATCGAAACCGGACTTGTGGCATTATTTGCCGCTAATTTGCAGTGATTTTGCCGGGAAAGAATTAATTTTGCCGGGTAATTTTTTCCAAAATCACAGCAAAATAGCGGCAAAATATGAAACAAGTCCGATATCTTGTCTCTAACACCGTTTTCATTAGGGTGTTTAGCTAAGTTGACACGAAACTTCGTATATGAAAAAATACAAAAATAATTGCCCGGCAAAATTAATTCTTTCCCGGCTAAATTATGGCAAATTAGCGGCAAATTATGCCACAAGTCCGGTTTCGATATCTTGTCTCTAACACCGTCTTCATTAGGGTGCTTAGCTAAGTTGATATCAAGTTAACAAAGCACCCCAAAATTCCGGGAAAAAATTACACGGCAAAATTAACTCTTTCCCGAAAAAATCACGGCAAAATAGCGGCAAATTATCCACCTGGTCCCGACTCGATTGCATTAGGGTGCTTAGCTAACTTGACACTCAGCTAGAAATGTATTTAAAATACGTTCACATGACAGTGGGTCTAGTACCTGAAAGTACCGGCTTGATGTCATTTTAGCAATATTCCCCAAAAAAATTCTCGGACCATTTTTGTCATTTATCAACTAATCAATCCAATTTGAGAGAGGTAAAACAAACCCTTTAAAAGCACGCATTTGAGTACAATGTAAACGGAGTATAAACATTCTGAATTAATTTTTATAAATACATATATGGATAGTTAAAACAGTTAATAGCTCTCAATTACTACAATATGCAGGGAAAATTGTTGTGTTAATTAATAATTTAGCAGGTTAATGGAACAATAAAATTTTAACGCATTAATCATACGTCAAATGAGTTGTCACACAATCGATGAGCACAAAAAACTGTTCAAATGAACATAATTTTTCAACTGACCATTGCTTTTTTATTGCCATTATTTTTTTATTATCTACCTACTACTTATTTGGCATTTATTGGAGCAAACAAAAAATATAAGCCCTACAAATTACTTGTCAGCACAGTTTTGGCTCAATTTGATATTTAAATAGAATAATTATCGCAAATGTATATTAAGTTATAAATAAACATACATACTTAAACATATATTTATCATTTATTTTAACAAACATTTAAAACTCATGAACAAATAAAACACTACGAACTTCTGAATAAATTACCATTTTTGTTTGCAATTTTTTTTGTTATACTTTAGTGACACCTTGTTGATAAAGCAACTCTGGCCGGTGTTGTCTATTCAACGCCTATTAGTGTTTATAAAGAAACAACAATAATATTTTCACATATTCCTAACAATAGAGCTCGAAGAAATATCTAGTAAGAGAAAAGGCCAATCAAACCAAAGAGTGTATCCTCTAGAAATTACGAAATTACCAGCAAAGATGACTTGTTCCGGAGCATAGCGCCCTCTGAGAGCGCTCTAAACTTGTCATTTTTTATAACAGTGTCCAATGGTTGCGAAGATAAAGTTTGGGCATTTTGATTTAAACTTTGGTTATTTTGCCTTTTTCACACCAAGTCATTTAAATGTACCAAGAAAAGGTTTACTTTATGTATTTTTTTCTTACAACGAACTATTTCAAAGTGTTTTCTTAATTAACAATACTACATATTTGAAGTAAATAACCAATTTACCATCGAAATACCTGCTCAATTTCAAAACAAGTTATTTTTCGCGCTAATAGGAAAATTAAAGTAAACGTTGGCACCAGCAAATCCTACGGCACATTTCCTTGTGATTAGCATTTTATACTCTTATTTATTACGTTCATACCGGGATTTTAACTAAAATCCCATATCACAACAAAAAACCCCAAAAAGTGACGCGTGAGAGAGCTTCGCATTATGTCATCTTTGGTTACCAGAGATTTGCCCAAGTAGTGTTTTATTATATTGAGATGATGTGTCAGTTCAAGCAGTGTCGGGTAGGTAAATTTGTTCATCGAGCGTCCAAGAGAACACACCTTAAATCACAAGCAATCAAGTCACATAACATGTTCAGCATCAATTGTACCGACTCTTTCTGTATCAGAAGCTGAATGATAATATAGTAAGTTTAACAAATAATAGCAATGATAACTACAGCCCACTTACACTCTATCTAACGTACACAAAGCACTAAATTAATGAACAAAATGCCCAATACAAGTACTCGTATGATTAAATTATGCCCAGTTAACATAAAATTATGGGCGCTCGTAATTTTTTCCGCTTGCTTAATTTTATGTAGCTTTCTTACAAAAAAAAGTGTTTCTAAGGGCCGGGTTTTCAGTGTAAGTTTAAACCACATTGCAAGTTTAAGCTTAGTTTAAACGGGCTAATTGTATGGGAAAGACTCTAGTCAACTATGTCTTTGGGTTAAAGTTGCACTGAAAGGGCCGGTTTTTCAGCTAGCAACCAGTGACGAATAGAGTCAAGCGTGTTATTCAGAGAACTCTAAAATTGCTTTCAAATATAATATTTTCCCAGTCATCCCATTTGAACAATAACTGACCCCAATTGAAATCCCCCTTCGTTTCACTTCAACTGAGTGAGGGCCTTTCTGTTTCTCTACTTTCGGAATCGAGTGGCGATACGAAAAAAAAAAACGTAAGGGAGGGAGAGTTCTTCGACAGCTTAGTGTAGGTACACCCTATTTCAAAATACGTATTTAAAAAAACGCACAGACTCAAAATATTTTTCAAAAATACTCAATTTTGAACTTTGGTTTATGAACCTCCTAACTTATAATTATTTCAATTAAACCCTATTTAAGAATTTGATTCAAAAGCGTGTTCTCTTGGTTGAAAATATATTGAATCTTTGATGAGAAAGATCGGCTTTGGTGCTTGCTCTTAGATAGGGTGTTCTTGAAACAAATTTCGAAAGAGGGAGTTTTGAAAAAAAAAATGCAAGGTAGGACGTATTTCAAACAAATTCTAAGACAGTGTGTTTTTGAAATAGGGTGATGTTCCACTCGGCCGTCGATTTTTTCGACAACGCAACAATTTCTTGACACATGAAGATTTCGTTATTTTGTTTAATTTAGTGTTCCGAAATTTAAGTTATTTTTTTCCACTAATAAAGATGTAATAATATTTGATAACCTTTGGTTACAGCTTAAATAGTACCTAAACTTTCTAAACTTTTCTGATTCATAGAATTGTTTTCCTAAGCTAATGGTACGGTCGTAATGTTTGTTGGGTACACACTAATATCCCAACAAACCATGAAGCTAGATTTCGATTGGAGGTACATTCGAGAACCAGCCCCATTCTCCAATCTCTAACGTTAGAGGAAGGCGCATTCTCCAACAAAATGGGACATAATTCTTAAATCGAGAAAACTGTAGTTTTCGAGTCGAATTCTAATGGTGCAAAATGCTCGCCTTTTGGCTAGTTCTCTAACCAATCTCGAATGGAGTTCTAGTGTAGTTCTCTACTGCTGCCTTCGAATAAAGAATCGAACATCTCTCTAACGTGAGAGACTGTTTTTGTTGGGATGTGTCTTCATGTAAGGGTGTAAATTCTAAATAAATTAATGAACATATTGTTTATTTTTCACTTACTTAGCAGAATCACACTAATATACTACTACCACACAAAAATGGAGGCAAAAACTTTCGTCACCTCAACTAATGGCTTGCCAAAACTGCCAACTAGAAAATAAGTATGAAAGCAGCCAACAGGAGGATGCTCTATGTGTGAATAGTCACTAGGGTTACCGAAAGAACATTTGAATTGGTTGTGAAAAAATAAAAATTAAAAGTTCATTTAAAATGCCCATAAATGCCTTCTAAGCCTTTAACTTGTCATCCTCTTCAAGATTGCAAGGACAGAGGTATCTCAATCAGTTTAAGTATCTACCAAACCAAGACATAATACTTAACAAATATATTGTGAGGATAGCCCTCGTACAAACCCACATAGACACGATTGTTGTGTAGCCGCAATATTACTTGCATCGTTGGCGATGAGTTGTTGAGTGCCGCAATTTTACCGCACCATTTTAGTGAAGATTGGAATCAATGATCGATGATGTCAATTTATGACAAATATTTACCAACTAATTTATTGTAAAAACGCAGCAATAATAGGAAAATAGTAGCCTAATGAGTGATCGCTTGATTATTGTAGGTTTAGAACAGAATTGGAAGTGACGGTGTATCGGTCATCGCATCAAATTATGTTATCCTTTTTTGCTCCTTTGCTTACTAGGAAGTACCGCAGTATGTTGTTAAGTCGTTGCTTGCAAGTGAGTGACTAAGCATAACCAACGACATCGATTGATTGTCATTGCGATCATAGTGCTCTCACAAGCGCAGCATTGTTCGAGAGGCCAAGCAAAGAGCTTAATAACCTCTGCGGATACCGTTCTCAGATTTTCGGACAATTGTACTACTAGGTGCCTAGGCCTGGCTTAGAAAGATACCGTAATAACTATCAGAATCGATAAAGTAGAGCTGCTGTTGTAGTAACAGTTAAGACGGATTTATAAGGTTGTACTGTATTATATCTGCCCTTTATTGGGGAAACCTCCGTTCATTGCGGTACGTAGACCTTGCTTTTATGAAATTGCATAGTAGTGCTCGAACTAACCTTATCTAGTTACCTGCAGGATTGTGAAAAGTATTTTCCTTCCAATACTAACGATATGAAGTTAATGGAAATAAGAATAATAAAGAATTAATTCTGGTTCACAAATTTGAGATTAAATATGGATAGTAAGCAAATGTTACAAGGCTAAAGCTCGAAGTTATAAAAATATTACTAAAACGGAACCCAAAAATAAGTACTCACACATTTGGCCTTCCACGAAAACATGCGTGAGATACATAGTATTCATATGCATACTTAATGTGAATTGCGCATGCGTACATGATTTAACTTTTTTATAATTTGAGCAGAGTTAAGACTTCTGTACGATGGTAGTAGAAACACTAAGTGGTAGCGTATTTCTCATAATCGACAACTATTTTTTTGATACGAAAGTAAACTATGAGCAAAGCACCCTAATTCATAGTTTATGAGCATCATGTTAGCAAAGCACCCTAATGTAAACCATGTTAGAAACAAGATATCGCAACCGTTTAAACCTGCACTGAATACCGGGCCTAAGTATTATTTCTTGAACAGTATATCGATAATAGGCTTTCAGCTTTACTTAAAACTAAGATAAGAAGCTCCTGTTATTACCTAAAAAAAATATGTAAATTCATTTTAAAAATACTCAGTAAGCAATAAATTGTTACTACTTTTTCTTCATTTACTACGGGTTTGCTTGTATGTAGTTGCTTAAAAAACGGATAACTACGTAATTAACAACAAACCAAAAATAAACCACGCTAGACTACTACTCCATTTGCTTGAAAGCTTTTAATCAAACAAGGAAGGTAAAATATTTTATTTGTGCGAACACAGCTTTTGTATGCACTCCGTCGCTAATTAACGCACAATTTAGCGATTTTTTGCTGGGCTAAGTACCTATGTAGGTAGTTATTGGTAAGAGCAAAATAAGTAATACTTGTTAAATATAAATCTTTGCGTGAAGCTAAAAAAATAAACAGACTATCAAGATTGCGCTGCTCAATCCGTAAACAAGAAATGCGTAACTTACTTACACTTAAAAAAACGCGTAAGAAATTACAAAAATGTTTTGAATAATTATTTTGAAGGTTGCAACCGGCAATTCGTTACCATTGTCATTATCAATGTCTTGTAACGCTGAAAAAATTCCGTATGCATATAAGTACGTACAGCACAGCAACGTCAGATCATAATTTGTATGTTTTTATGAATTTTTGTTATTGTCTTGCACAATTTATTTAGCAGACTGGCGTATAGTCGTTTCCGTTTTAATACTTTTATTTTGCCATATGCACATGTGCATTAGTTGAGCACGTGGTGCCGTGTACGTTCTATAGGCGCATTTTTTTTGTAGCTGCGTAGGAAAAGAGTGCTCGTTTTAAGCACGTAAAACAGGTCATAAGGTCATAATTTCGCACAGAATTTCAATTTTAAATCCAATTTTTTACTGCCTGACGTCCTGAGTATCTCTTCTTGTCTACAGCTCCTTCGTCTAACGCTATTTTCTTCTACTATCTTTCCTAGTCAGTTTCCTTCTTCGTCTGTTTTTCATCCCTTTCTACACTAATTTCTATCCCACTACTCGTTTATAAATTTTCACCGATATATCCCATGATTTTATGCCTCAGTCATACACTCAGAAAAAAACATTGTCCTTGAAATAACGAACCTGTTTCCCTATTTTATGACTTTTAACTTAGTTTCAATGTTTTTTTAGCCACACCGAAAAAAAAAAATCTACAAGAAACGGCCGTCAAATTAACAGTAAACCCTGTCATTTTTTGTTCAACAGTGGGTAATATCAATTTTGAAAGTGACCCGCTATCATTCTTCGAATATACTATCATATTGACATGAATTACTGTAACTTTGATAGTGGACACTATCATATTGACATGAATTACTGTAAATTTGAAAGTGGACTCATATCGTTAATTGATATTTTTCAAAAATCACATGTTTTTACTGCCAATTTTACAGTAAATCCTGTCATATTTACTGTATTACCATAATTGCTTTGAAAGTGGTTTTGATATGTTACTTTCAATGTGCATTTTATTTCAGTGCATATATTTTAAAAATAACTTTCAAACGTGTGGCCTTAGTTCTGATTTTGTGCGAGTAATTAAAAAACCAGATACCATTCCTTTTTCCATCGTTTGCCCTTACTAGGGGTTATTTAAAAAAGTGTTTATTAAAAAAACAAAATTTTTGTTATTGGATCTTTTTTTGCTAAATCGTTTGTCTAGGATTGCCCAACAAAAATTTTCGTTTGTCCACCCTTTGTTCAAAAGTTATTTAAAAAAAATTGTTGAATAATTCAAAATACCCACAAAAAAAAAAAAATGTTTGTTCTTTTAAAAAAAAATTTTTTTTTTAATAACTTTTGGACAAAAGCGGGCTACCCACCTGCCAAGAAATGCCTCAAGAAAAAAAACGAGGGTATACTTCTTATGCCTGGCCAAGAAATTTCCATTTTATTATACCCAGCGTACTGGTACTAGTACAAGGGTATCAAAATTTTGTCCACATAACGGTACTACGTAACGGCACAAAATAATCGAGATAGATATAGAGTTCCATATATGAAAGTTCTTAGGTTGACCCCCTCTTTCATTAAGGCATGTCCGTCTGTCTGTCCGCCTGTACGTGTACAGGTTACTTTCTGGCCAAGGTAGGTTGCTATTGAAAATAGACGAAATCAGATGATAACCACGCCCCCTTTTTCGATATCGCAAATCACATAAATTAACATATCTCGGTAGCTGAAATGGTAAATTGATATGATTTTATAGCTAAGATCCCTGGTCATTCTCTTATGATTTTTCCATACAGTTTTTATAGTGGGCGTGGCACCGCCCACTTTTAAGGGGGGCATTTTTGAAAATTTGACTGGTCGAGACTTTTAAACTGATAACGGTAGAACGATGAAATAGGTACAAGGTATACTAGCATAATAGGGAGTATACCTGATGTAATTAGACGAAATCGCTTCCCAACCACGCCCACTTCCGAAATGGAATATTTCGAAAATCATATGAAAACTACCGCTGGGGTTTGCCCGAACTTAGACTTCCTTACTTGTTTTTACTTTATGATGTTATGTGTTTTTTCCAACTTGGTTGTGAAAAATTGGGCTTTACTGATATGTACTTCAATGAACATTTTTAATTTAGTTATTTCGGCAGAATTAAATTCGAAAGCAAATTGTCTTATCTTTTTTATGCATATCTTACGCATAGGTACTCAGAGAAACTCGAAATAGAAATAAAGACATGAAAACTTAAAAAAGTTAACAAAATTAAAATAAATAAATCAAACAGTAGCTAACATTTTAAGGTTTTTTTTCATGTGATAAAAATTTTGTTTTCGCTTCCAACGTGGGTGCAATTCAAACTAGTGCGATAGTCGAAACAGATACATATATTTGCATAGATTAATGTTGATGGGCCCCACCGAAGTGTGTCTAAACTGTGTAAATGAACGGAAATTGTGCGCAAAGAGTTATGGCGATTTTACTGTATACCAATTGTAGAGCCATAAGTTTTTTGATGTAGGTACTATGATAAACGTCTTCAAAATAAAGCTAAACAAGGAATTCAATTGTTTATTATACACACCCAACACCGCACGCCACACAGCCACAAATCATTAACAGCGACTGAAGTGACTTCAATGACGAATCAAATCAAAGCCTACACTGAACCAAAAACGTACACGTTTTTTATGAACAAAGTTTCATAGAAGTTCACACGTCCCTTATTTTAGCGGCGATAGGTTGGCGAAATCAGTTGAAATTTTGCCTGAATTAATAGCTAATTTATTGCTAATTAATTGCCAAAAGAAAAAAATTATAGCTCTTCAAATTGTTTTTTTTATGACATTTTTCGCCAAAATAAGACTGAAGTTAGCGAAAGCAATAGTCGAAAAAATGTCGGATCAATTTGAAAATTTGCCAGAATTAGTAGCTAATTTATTGCCAAAAGAAAAAATTTATAGCTCTTCAAATGTTTTTTTATGACATTTTTCGCCAAAATAAGACTGAAGTTAGCGAAACCATCAGCGAAAAATTGTCGGATCAAGTTGAAAGTTTGCCAGAATTAGTAGCTAATTTATTGCTAATTAATTGCCGAAAGAAAAAATTTATAGCTCTTCAAATTTTTTTTTATGACATTTTTCGCCAAAATAAGACTGAAACCAAAATGCAAAACGTGTTACAATTATGCCGAAAGACATTCAATCAGCACGTCATATCCGAGGAGAGCGCGCTTAAGTTAAAATTATTTTACATATCACACTGAGAGAAATGCATTGAATGTTGTGACAATATCGCTATTGATAGCGACGAGTTTGATGCAATATTCATTCAGAATGAGCGAGTTATCAAATATTATTTGCTCCCAATAAAAAGTAAAATGACATGTCAACCATTTCGAAACTATGTACTATTTTCTATATTTATGGATAGAATGCTAATATATTTGAACGGCATGTTAATATCTATGGTCGTGATATGAATTTCTATTGTCGGTATATTCATATCCATATTTACTGCATAGTAATAATGGTAGAGACAGCGCATTAATATATATTGGCGAAATGTAAATTTTTCTGGGACGCATAATCATAATAGTTCAAGAATTTTTACTATGGATTTCCTAACAATATTACAACTTGTTGGAGCGTTTTTTTTAATTCAAAATTTTTTGAATTTCTTATGATTGAACATTTTTCTAAAAAATTTATAAAATGCCGTAGCCGAATGGTAGAATACTGGGCTAACGTTCCAAAGGAGCAGGGTTCGAATCTTACTGAAACCAGATGTTAAATTATATAAAATTTTGTTTTTTTTTAACTATTTAGAATTTATCAATAGTTTATATGGATAGCATTTCAATAGTGATTTATCAAAAAAGCATTGATGAAACATCCATATTCTTTAATGGGACAGAATTATCAATTTTTATTTAATGTGATATCAATAATAATGGATGTTCCATCCATAGATTTCCCTCCGTGCAATAATCATAAAAATACTAACTATTATAATTAATTGTATGTACCTATTTCTTTGTAAATAAAAAAAAATTATAATAAAATTTCATTTCAATAAATTTTCATTTTATGATTCTTTAGGAATGGGTACGTAAGTTCTAAGAATGAGTTCCTAAAATTTAAGAACGGATTCATACATTCTAAGAATGAGTGCGTATAATTTTTGAATGGATTGACATATTCTAAGAATGGGTTCGTACAATTCATGGGTTTGTTCATACATTCTAAGAACGAGGTCGTATAATTTAAGAATAGATTGACATTTCTATTCTAAGAATGAGTTCGTACATTCTAAGAATAGGTTCTTGGATTTTAAGTATTATTATTAAAATTTTGTTTGACATGAATATTTACGAATTTTTGTTCTTAAATTCTAAAAACGTTATTTGGAGAGCTTTTAATGAAAAAAATGCTTAAAATATATCGCCGTGCCATACGAAAACTAACACCAAAAATTTTGTGTCTGAAGAAAACTAACACTTTTATTTTGTGTCTGACGAAAACTAACACTTTCAATTTGTTTCTGACGAAAACTAACACTTTTATTTTGTGTCTGACGAAAAGTAATACTTTCAGGTTTTCTCTGAAGAAAATGTACTAGCCAAAAGTGTTAGTTTTCATCAGACAGAAAATAAAAGTGTTAGTTTTCGTCAGACACAAATTAAAAGTGTTATTTTTCGTCAGACACAAAATAAAAGTGTTAGTCTTCTTACAGAATTTGAAAAGTGTTAGTTTTCGTAAAAAATTTTAAAAGTGTTAGTTTTCGTATGGCACGTCGATATGTACTTTTTCGTAGAAAATAAGTACTTTTTTGGTTCAGTGTACAAAAAACACCCAAAGCCGAAATAAAACAAACCAAAAAGTAGACAGACCATACGAAATTAAGCAGACCCTGACAAAAGATCCCACAAGACAGCGAAACAAAATCAAGTCGTCGAACAAATATCGTACTGAATGTTCAAGCGACACATTCAAGGCCAGGTTTGTACAAATTTGAAGTCGGACGTTCAACCATGAATTGAAGATACAATATTTGGAACACGTTAAGGGTTTCAATAATAAGTATCTAAAGTGAGCAAATCAAAAAAAAAAAAACTTAAACTCGTTTGTATTGGGGAGAAACAAGTACATTTTTTTTACAAATAGGAATAAGTTGTACTTGAAGACACGCTAAAGCCGTACACGCATGAAGCGATAAAATTTATGAAACTCGTAGACCTCTTCTGTGTTATTTATTCTTTTGACCCCTTGTACAGGTCGCAAAGTGTTAACTACGATGACTGGTTTGTTTTTCAAAGTTTGATGCCAACAATGGGAAAAGCCGTAGATAAGTACTTAAATGAAAATGTACAAAGTCTAAGCCGGCCTAAAATGAAAAAAATAAAGAAAAATATTCAAAACGAACCCTCTCGGAACATTAATGAATTTAGTTTGGCTATTTTTAAAGATTACTTTTTGTTTTCTTTCTTTTACTTATAAATAATTACAGCTTATTAGGGGAAATTCCGTACAACAAACTCGAGTTTAAGGGGCATTTTTTGAGTTTATTCATATTGTTGTTGTCAATAAACTCGAGATTATTGTCAACGTGAATGCTTGCAAGTCTATCTTTGTAGAACCTTGCTTTTATGGGTTAATGCTGGAAGAAATGAGTAAGCTAAGTGTTTTGTAACAACAAGTTCATGTAACAATTCAACTACCGTATATCAAAATTTCTAGTTCGAAATTACCAAAATATTGTAATGATCCACAGTGGTTCGGCTCCATAACTTTTTTGGGAGGAGTGCTCCTAGACCATTGCAATTTGGCAAACATGAATTGAGTGAACTAGATGATTTCAGCTCAAAATAGAAAAATATCTTCATAAAACTTAGCGCATAAGTTACCTTCGTAATAGGTTTGGACTGTACCAAAAGTACTCAAAAAAGTAACATACATAATATGTACATATATTCTTCATAAGATATGATATGATATAAATGAGCTACTCGCATGAAATGTCTCCACAATTGAAAAAACATATACATACATACATATACAGTTAAGGCTCTGCAATTCACTTCCGAGTCAAATTTTGTAAAATTACATAGTAAAAGTGAGCGAATCCGAAGGAAAGTAAAATATCTACAAAACATGCGGGATATTTGCGTAAATAAAAATTAGCTATTGCCGAAATTGATTTGAATCAAATCAAAAATATGTAAACTATAAATCAAGTATATGTAAAGGGGGGCAAATATTGGCAAACATTTTTTTCAGGGCTCGATAGAAGATATTCCAAACATTCATTTTAATCCATGTAGTTAGAAGCAGGGTTGCCGAAATTGGGCATTTCGAACCAAATCTGGCATCTAGCTAAAATTTTCTGCCGTTTTGTTAGCGGACACAATTTGTTTATGTAGTTAGTAGCTACAAACAACTGCTACATCTGTTTAGTGTAAAGTTTTTTTATATTAATAAAACATATTCCTATTGGAGCATAGGGTATCGACCACCGACTTGAATCGTAACTATTATGTTTGGTGCCGTTCTCGAGACATCATTCAATGTGTGTCCTGCATCTTCTAATTCTTTATCCACAGTTCTGCGCTTGTTTTCGCTTGTGCACCAGTTCGTCGACTTCCTTGTGGATTCCATCGCATTGCTTGTCGGGCTATATATTAACTGGAGGTCTTCTGACCTCTTCGCTTGGTTATTTCTGTGGCAGCTTTAAGCTGATTACATAGTTCGAGACCATAAGTCGTCATTTCATATTCCTTCCGGCCAGCGAATTTTCAGGATTCAGACATTTTTTTAATAAAAACTTGTATTGAACTTTCCCACCTCTCGCAAGCATAAAGTAACACTGATTTTACATTTTAGTTAAACATTTACATTTTAGTTCACAGCTTCAAATTGTGCTTCTGTGACTTAACAGATAGACATCGTCTGAATATTTTAAGTCCTTCAACTGACTGAAAGGCGTCCACTGTACACCATGTCCACTATTTGCTGCGTTCCTCATAATTAAAACATATTACAACATATTAATAGTAAGAAAATAAATTTATTTCAAGTTGATTCTTGACAAAAAAAATGTTTGGGGATTTGGTCGGTAATTTGGGCAGAAAATTTTTGTTCAGTGACAACCCTGGTTAAAAGTTATAGCACGCCATCCCCACACAAACTTTTCGGTTAGCCAAAGTAGCAAAGGTACATAGCATTTCCTGATTGATAATTTTTGTTGGCTTATATTTGTTTCAATATTGGCTCGATCGCACTTTCTTTATTTTGCAAAGGAAGTGCTATATTTTCGTACAAGATCACACCTTAAAAAAATAGTTTTATTAAAATATATAGCTAAAGTCAGCATAAATTCAAACTCAGTTTTCTGATACCTACATTGTGAAGTTTTCCTGTGCGCTTTTAAGAATTATTGGTTGTACCTAGCTCTGTGAAGTTGGCACCTCCATGTCGGAATAATTAAAAAAAACTAAACACCATTCGTTTGCCCAGGAAAAATTTTTGTTTGCCCACCCTTTGTTCAAAAGTTATTTAAAAAAAAATTTATTAAAAGAACAAAAATTTTGGTTTTTGATTTTTTTGGCTAAATCGTTTGCCCATCGTTAGTCTAGGATTGCCAAAAAACTTTTTTTTTTTAAATAACTTTTGAACAAAGGATGGGCAAACGAAAATTGTTCCTGGGCAAACAAATGGTGTTTAGTTTTTTTAATTATTCCGTCATGGAGGTGCTAGCTTCGCAGAGCTGTTGTACCTATTTGAGGTAATCCGAAATCGATTGTAAACAAGTTTAAAAATAACTCAAATAACCTTGACCTTCTAAGCAGAGTAATGAAAGATGGTTTGACGTAGATGTTATGTCGCCTACTTAAATTTGAAAATTTCAATAAAAGGTGTATAACGGTTGCTCTAAAAAACATACGAAAACAAGTTTGCTAGTCAGTTGTAGCTGAAGTTCGTATCAATTATAACACGAATTAATTAAAAAGTTTATTCAACTCAATCTATGACACATTAGTCAACGAAAGTTGTTAAATGCAATTTTGTAATAAAAATACGATCAACAATCATTTACCTAAATTAAAGCATTTTAAACAGTTAATTGCTTTTGGTTTTACGTTCAGCGAGTCATACGAACGAGTTTTAATAAAAATGCAAGTGCATAATCAAAATTGGCTGCTCTTCATACTTGAGTCCCTCTACATAAAAAGTACATAAAAATTTGGCGCTAGGCAAAATTTACTCAGTTTTTTATCTAATACATATCTTTGTTTAAAAACTTGTTTATTTTGCCTGTAGTGCGTCAAAGGCAAACAAAAACATAGCGGAAAATAAAGTAAATAAACTTACAAAAACAAGCACGTTTTTACATAAAGGCCAACAAACACGTTCTACTCAGTTGCATTTTTAATTAGTGAAAATAATTAATTAATTTTTTTCTAAAAACCATACGTTTGGCTGCTGCGGATCGTGCAAAGTAATGAGATTTGTTTGCTGTTTGTACACAGCTTTGGCAGCGCGCCTATAACTAAAACATATAACTAATTTGTCACAAATGTGTACAGTGCCGAGAAACATGATAGCATTAAAAACTATTGGGGATCGCTTTGAAATATACGGACGCCATAAGTTTAAAGTTTTACCGCAATTTGTGTGGATGCACAGCCATAGCTACGAAATAATGGACTTTATTTGGATGGCAATGTTAGCTTATAAAAAAACTCTGGAAGTCCTGTGTGTTGCAGAAACATTTGCATGGACGGCTGGGTCGGAGACTATTCGAAATAAAGGTTCTTTTCATTTCGACATTTTTTTTCAGTGCATTTATTTTTCGCGGCACTGTGCTCTTTTTTTGTTTTTTGCAGATAAACAAAAAAAGTACACGGAGGGAAATCTATGGATGGAACATCCATTATTATTGATATCACATTAAATAAAAATTGATAATTCTGTCCCATCAAAGAATATGGATGTTTCATCAATGCTTTTTTGATAAATCACTATTGAAATGCTATCCATATAAACTATTGATAAATTCTAAATAGTTTAAAAAAACAAAATTTTATATAATTTGACATCTGGTTTCAGTAAGATTCGAACCCTGCTCCTCTGGCACGTTAGCCCAGTATTCTACCATTCCGCTACGGCATATTATACATTTTTTAGAAAAATGTTCAATCATAAGAAATTTCAAAAATTTTGAATTTTAACAAACGCTCCAACAAGTTGTAATATTGTTAGGAAATCCATAGTAAAAATTCTTGAACTATTATGATTATGCGTCCCAGAAAAATTTACATTATTCATCATCATCATCATTTATTGGCGCTTAACCGCCTAAGCGATTTTGGCCGTTTCGTATCAAAGCACGCCAGTCATTCATTTTTAGCGATAACCGACGCCAGTTGGAAACCCCAAGGGAGTTCAAGTCATCCTCCACCTGTTGTTTCCATCTCAGTCGAGGCCTCCCCCTTCCTCTGCTGCCGAATTCAGGCGACGATAGGAAAACCTTCTGTGCTGGAGCTTCTTTGTCCATTCGCATAACATGGCCCAGCCAGCGGAGTCTTTGGGCTTTAATTCGCTGGACTATGGTCAGATCTGCGTAGAGCTCGTACAGCTCATCGCTAAATTTCCTTCGATACTCGCCGTTGGCATCACGGGAAGGACCATAAATCTTCCGGAGAACTTTTCTCTCAAATACTCCAAGGGCCATCTCATCTTCTCTTGACATTGTCCATGAATCTGAGCCATACATCAGGACAGGTATGATGAGAGACTTATAGAGCGTGATCTTTGTTCTTCGAGAGAGGACTTTACTTCTCAATTGCCTACTCAGTCCAAAGTAGCACTTGTTGGCAAGAGTGATTCTCCGCTGGATTTCTAGACTGATATTATTTTCGGTGTTGATACTGGTTCCCAAATAGACGAAGTCCCTCACAGTTTCAAATTTGTAACTATCAACAGTGACATGGCTGCCAAGGCGCAGGTGCGCCGATTCTTTCTTTGATGACAGCAAATACTTCGTCTTGTCCTCGTTCACGGCAAGCCCCACTTTTTTCGCTTCCTTATCCAGTCCAGAGAAGGCAGCGCTTACGGCGCGGTTGTTAAGGCCAATGATATCAATATCATCGGCATACGCCAGCAATTGCACGCTCTTGTAAAAGATTGTACCATTGCGGTTTAGCTCTGCTGCTCGAATTATCTTCTCCAGCATCAAATTGAAGAAATCGCACGAAAGGGAGTCGCCCTGTCTGAAGCCTCGTTTGGTTTCAAATGGCTCAGAGAGGTCCTTCCCGATTCTGACGGAGCTGTTGGTATTGCTCAACGTCATTTGGCAAAGCCGTATAAGCTTTGCAGGGAAGTCAAATTCAGACATGGCGGCATACAGGCAACTCCTTTTTACGCTGTCAAAAGCGGCTTTAAAATCGACAAAGAGATGGTGGGTGTCGATTCTCTTATCATGGGTCTTCTCCAGGATTTGGCGTATCGTGAAAATCTGGTCGATGGTAGACTTACCAGGTCTAAAGCCACACTGATAAGGTCCAATCAGTTTGTCTACGATGGGCTTCAGCCTTTCACACAACACGCTAGAAAGAACCTTATATGCGATATTAAGAAGACTAATTCCGCGGTAGTTGGTGCGGTACTACCATTATTAGTATGCAATAAATAGGGATATGGATATACCGACAATAGAAATTCATATCACGACCATAGATATTAACATGCCGTTCAATTATATTAATATTCTATCCATAGATATAAAAAATAGTACATCATATCGAAATGGTTGACATGTCATTTTACTTTTTATTGGGAGCAAATAATATTTGATAACTCGCTCATTCTGAATGAATATTGCATCAAACTCGTCGCTATCAATAGTGATATTGTCACAACATTCAATGCATTTCTCTCAGTGTAAGAAAAATTTAATAAAGTAATGACTTAAAATTGCTTTATCAGCTCACCACTTTCACACCTTCCATATCATTTTACTCTACTTTGCCTAATTATAAACAAAACATTTTATGCAGACATTCCCATAGCAAAAAAGCGTCATTCCCACAATAAATAAGATAAGCTAAACCAAGCCAAATACTTAGCATAAAGGAGCTGTGTAAATGAAACCAAAACAGTAAGCTAAGGTAGCGAAGTAAATATAAATAAAAACTTGGCTAGAAATGCAACTACATTGCGACCAAATAGAGTGTATGGAGTAGCGCTCACTGAAGAAGTCTTCTTGAATTTTAACCAGCTCACCAACCAACCGCCCTGTCTTTTTACTTGGCCGTCCGCTGTAGAACAGTGCCCTTCTTCTTAAATTACGCTTCTGTTATTTATGCAAACTTTTGCTTTTACTATGTTACTATGTTACAAAGCTATCATATTATGTGGATGGTTCTGAGGTCTAGTCTGTCGACTAGTTTATAGCAAGCTTAACATTTTAATAGATACATATCATATTCGTAAATTAGGACGTGGATCATAGACAAATAATTAGATATCCCTGCGAAGTATTCTTTGGCACGGATAATATCCGGATATTATAAAAAAGTTTGTAAAATTATATACCCTAACATCCTAATCAACCAAGAACGAGACCTCTCTGAAGTTTTCCGGAAAGTGACCAGGGAGCGACCTGTTGTTGTTGTTGTTGTTAACAATGCGTTGCCCTGTCTAGAGTGTATGATCATTCCGAAGATCTTCATCAAGCTCTTCTAAGGGGAGTCCAAGGAAACGTGCAGTTTCAACAGGGTTCGTCCAGAGGGACAGAGGGGTTAGAAGAGTAGGTTCAGATGAACAATTGAAGAGATGTAGAGTATCATGGGGGGTCCTACCACATGCAGGGCATGTGTTTAAGATTGTATCATTAAGTCTGGATAAGTAGGAGTTTAACCTTACACTATATCCAGACCTAAGCTGTGCCAAGGTGACTCTTGTCTCCCTTGGTAAGGTGCGTTCTTCTTCAGCAATATCCGGTGGAGGACTGTTCAGAACGGGATTCACAGGGAGCGACCTATTCCAAGATATCGTTTTTATAGTGCAATTTTCTTGAATTGATATTATGTAATATTATTTTTCTCCCGTGAAGTGAAACATGCATGGACTTGGGAAGTGGATTTGCTAAAAAGTTTGTTTATTGGTAGCGTATTGGTAATATCAATATTTAGGACTCCTCTTCCCCGAAAGTGACCCGGGAACCGACGTATTAAAAAAATTGATGCGTTTTGCTTAGAGAGGATAGAGAGAGAGAATGAGATTTTTTTTAGCCAGTTTTTTATCAAACCTGACTGCCCAACTTATTTGGGCAATTCACAAGAGTGTCTATTCGTCGTATCGTTGCATGTAAGGGCTTATTCTGTATTATGTAACAAGTAATTCTAATAAGAATACGATTTATAAGACAAACAATTCGTGCGTTAGGGGTTTCGTGCACAATAAATTAATCCAGAATAAAGCCCTCAACTAAACTCAGGGTTTTCGACGACATTTTTTCAATGTTCCAGCTATCGTATATGATGACATTTTTCTGCCAGGTCTAGAAAAATATAGTGTAAGAAACGATACTTTTTTTCTGGTAGCACTCTAATATAACATACATACGTACAGATAGACTACCATATTCGAACCGATGAAAAGAACGATGTTAATAGAAGACGATAAAATAAACAGGTAAAACAACACGTGCGCAGGTAAAAACCAACTGGCATAAAGAGACAAATACATATCGTTACCTTAATTCACAAAGGCTCTAACTGACATAAAAAAAATTTTACAGGAGAAGCAAAAAACAAAAAAAAATTCACATTGAACGCATGCAAAGATAGCTTTGTAAATTTGGAATATCTCCGTTATTACTGCTAGTAACTACTTAAAATTGGTAGTGAGTGTGTATTTTACTATATCATACTTAAATATGTGATAAAGTCATTTTCGAAAAATATGTCAATCAGGGCCTTTGTGAATTAAGGAAACGATATGTAGGTATCTTGGAATGAGGTAAACTGAAACCGAAAGTACCCAATGTAAGATCATATGACGAAACAAACTGATAGGTACCTAGATACCTACATAATAAATCGGATATGGTAGGTAACATACATATGTGCATAAATCTGTGGGTAGAAGGCGATTGTGAAAAGGGTGCGAAACTGATAGGGAAGGAAGCTGAAGCGATAACATACGGACTAGGTATCAGAAAAAGTAAAATCTACAAGTTCTCTGGGACTACAGAGAGCTAAAATACCTAGGTTATTATTGTAAACATTGGATAAAATTAATGGATTAATATTTAAGAAACGGTGCTGACTATACATGTACCAGTGTTGAAATACATACAAAATAAAAAAGTTTCGAGTATGTAGGTACATACACCGAAAGAAAAGTCGCTTGCAAAACTAACATTTCTGCTTTATCAATTTTACATTTCAGCAAAAAATGTTATATTAATATTGAAAATTATCAAATAAACAGGATTCACGTTAAATTGATACGAAAGTTGCAGAATCAACATTAGCATGTATGACATTGTCATATAAATTTCTCATGTTAATAATACATTACTTCGAAAAGTTTTATTTAACATTAAATATTATTTAAACGACCAGTTTCACGTCAAATTGATAAGAAAAACTTGTTGAGCCAACGTAGTACGTCATATCACTTTCATATCAATTCTCATGTTAATACACATCTCACATTTGTATAACATTCTCATGTTAAAACGGCATAAACCACGCTGCAATTGACATTTGAAGACATGCATGGATGAAGGGGGTATGTCGCATTTTGAGTGAAACGAGAAAATTGACTTTAAAGTTTTTCTTAAACATTTGAGGTTTTTTCAAGTCTTTATGGAAAACTGACAAAAAAATTATGCAAAGCCATAAAAGACGTTGCATAATATGCAATAAAAATCATAAGTTTATGTTTAGTACTTTATATGAAAAAATCGGAACATACCCCCTTCTTCCACAATTCATATTGAAAAGTTGTGTACATACCCCCTTCATCCATGAATTATCTTCTACAATTTTCACGATAGCCAAGTTCTGATAAGACAGAAATATAGATATGCATAAAAACTATTCACCAATGCCAAAAACAGAAATTGAGTGAGAATGCGTCATACCCCCTTCATCCATGCATGTCTTCATTTATCACGTTCATAACACATTTCGAAAACCTGCTTCAAGTAAAAATCCTATGAAAATTGTAATACTAACATTTGCAAAACTATCTCATGTTGAAATTACGTGAATTGACATATTTCATGTTTATAACAAATTTTGACAACATGTTTCACGTAGCACGTTAGCATTTGTGTAGCTGTTTCATTCTAAAGTGAAATAAATCGCGCTGCAGTTGACAATCAAGTTCGGTCGTTGTAAAATAATTTATTAACAAAAATAGTTAGCAGAAAACCAACTGTGAAAATTGAACGTGCAGTGAAAATGGGTGATGAATGTTGTTTATTTGTGGAAAGCGTTTCGCCGGAAATGAAGGCCGCCGGCCAGCATATGGTTTATGAAGCATCGTCTGTAGGAATCGGTGCAGAACTTTTAGTTCCTGTGTAATGCAGAATAAAAATACAGTTTGCCAAGAAACTTCCTTTATGTGCTTCCAAAAATGTTAAGTTTGTCACCTTATCAAATGTATTACATTTATTACATTAAATATGTTCCTATTTCAAAAAAAAGTTAATAAATTGACCAAATATAATATCATTTCGATGTGATTATCATTAATTTTTTTGTAGCTTCAACGTTATTCTCACGTAAGTATCAGTATTACATACTCTCACCTAAATATACATCATGGTCATTTTCATTTTACGTTTTTCCTGTAGGTACATACATTTCATGTCAATTATACATGAGTATCCCTTCAATAATACATAATGGTCATGTCAACTTTACGTTTTTCCTGTACGTTTTTACGTTTCATGTCAATTGTACATGGGAATGCCGTCAATAATACATGATTGTCATGTTCATTTTACGTTTCAAGTCAATTGTACATGAGAAAGCAGTCAATAATACATGATGGTCATGTTCATTTTGCGTTTCATGTCAATCATACATGAGAATGCCCTCAATAATACATGGTGGTCATGTTTATTTGACGTTTTTCCTGTACGTTTTTACTTTTTTTTTTGTGCATATCCATTTCACGTAGAAATGATATTTTCGAAATTGTAAAATTGACCTTTTTTCTTTTCAGTTGCATTTGGTAAACAAAAAATGTTAGTTTTACGGCGGTTTTTAATATTTTTTTCTTTCGGTGTATGTAAAAGAACTCCAAATTTTGAACTTACAGTTTGCACAAATGGCGGATATCCAAAAAAGGAGAGCGAGAAATCGCTTTTAACTTTCGACAGCTGGGAAGCGGTTGTCTGCAACTCAAGACCGATTTTTATCGGATTTTATTTGTTTTTTAGTTGTTGTTCTTCTTTAACACTACACTGTAAATTTGGTCAATATGAAAGAGCAACACTTATTCACAATTTAGATTTTTATTTGAGCGGAAAAAATCTAATTCATAAACACACTAATCTCGAGATATGGATTGTGAGAGGTTTTTATTCACTTTGCACTGCTAAAACAGATGATTTATTACAAATTTAATAGGCAAATTAGCACAATTTCTACTGGGTTTGCTTCCACCAATTGACAGCTGATACATTTCGTATTTGACAGATGTCAAATTCAAAACATGACAGTTGACAGAGGGAGGAAGACCATGATGGGTTTGGGCACTTCTTCTTAGCTTGGGCAAGGCTTACAATATGCACTTATGTCACACTGGCGCTACCCAATTAGATTGTGTAACTACTCCCAATTCACTTTAACGAACGATAACACAAATGTCACCAAGACTGGACGCACACACAATTGAGGAATAGCGATCAAAAGGATCACCAAACAAAAGTGATCAAAATGCCGTTTGCGATACGGAGGACGACTTCGAACTCGGATTTACCGGACTGATATACCTACAAACAAGATGGCACAGAACACGTCGGGCACACGCGCGTAGGTATTTACGAATATATTTTTCCGTTAAACAAATTATTTACAACAAAATACGAGTTAAAATAAAAAACGCGAAAAGAAAACGATACACAAATATAAACAATTTTCAACAAAGAAAAAATTGAAATGCCAAAAAAAAACTTTTCAACTTTGATGTTTCTGAAACACTAAAAACAAATGTGCACAGATATTATTTAAAAAAAAAAAACTGTTATAGTAGTTGAGTGGTTTTGTAAAAAATTGGAGTTGATTTTTGAACGGCTCACAATTTCTTGTTGTTGTTGTTGTCTTGTTAACGACCCTTTGTCGATCACTTACAACAATTTCCACGTATTTCTTGAGAACTGACACTGTCTTTGCAAATTGTTTAATTAAAAATTTCACTTTTATTTGTATTTATTTTGCGTTTACAATTTATTTAATTCTCCTTTATCTTTTTACAGACACACCGACGAATTCTATGTAAAAACTGCGACTGAGATTCTGTGTTGTTAAAAACACATGAGGAACCACCACAAACGGCAACGGTGGCGGCGAAACAGCAACAAAGAAGAATAAGCAATAACGGCAAGCGTATGATCAACAAATTGTTTTTGTTTGGATGGTTTTGTTGTGTGTGACCCAATCAACATTTTCAAAGATAAAACAAAATGATTTAACGGACAAGGTAGCTGAAGGGCGGTATCGAATTCACAAGAAAAGCAAGAACTTCATGCAAAGTTAGGCTTAGGAATTCTCAAGAAATTGTTCCTTGCTAATTTTTCTACAGGTACTATCAAGGCCTTGAAAGAATAAGTCAGTTTTTTATAAGTAGTAGTAGTACTGTTTTTTATGAAATAGGCAACACTGGGTTTGCCAAGAAATATGTATACAAAATCGAGAGTACGCAGTTCGGTATCAAAAGAGTACTTCAATTGGAGCATCAGAGTACTCCAAATGTAATCCTTTTTCATATAAAAATTGTGCTCCAATTAACATTGCGATGTCCTAGGACTGGACCATCTACTCCAACCATCGCTTTGATTCTTCTACTCAATGGAGTACCTACTGTCAGAATACTTTGCAGTGTACTCCAATGTTGTTACTCCTTGGAGTATATACTGTCAGAGCGATAGTTTCGTGATTTTCGTCGATAAGGCAAGAGCAATGATCGGCTTTCAAAAAGCTGAAGGTGGTCCGATGAGGTATACAAAGGATTAATATTGGAGTACTCCAATATCAAAAAATTGGAACACATAATCCAACGATTTTTGCAGGGCTACTCCTACCTTCGCTTTCTTTCTACTACTCCAAGGAGTACCTACAGTCAGTAGCTACGGTCACAGTACCTTGCAAAGTACTCCACTGTTACTAATTTTCTGTTTTCTTTTTTACTTAAAAAAAAAAGCAAGTAAGTTTTGTCGATAAAGTAAGAGCAATGATCGGCTTTCAATAAGCTGAAGGTGGTCCACTGGGGTATTGCAAAAGATCACTACTAGAGTAATCCAATATCACAAAATTGGAACACCTGATCCAACGATTTTTGCAGGGATGCAGAAGTGCTGCCAGTATCGAGGATTTTTTCATCTCGAAAGGAATATACATATGTATTTGCAGAAAAGAGATTTTGCGAACATCTGAACAAAGTTAAAGGTCTAAAGCCTCAATTACATAAATCTTTTCGACTTTAGCTCGGACTTTGGGTTTGACAGATAAGTTAAGTTGAAGAAAGGTTAAAGTTTGGCAAACTCAAATTTTGCTTGCTTTGACAATCAGCTGTTGATGACTTTTCTTTAATTTTGATTTTTGCGCGCGCATGTATCTTTGTCATAAAAAGTAAAATTTGGTATAGTTAATTTTTTTATTTGAGTGTAATGGAGTGTGGTTGCTAAGTGACCTTGCTCAATCCCGACTCTTGCGTCCTCGTTCGTGCACTCTGGGCAACGGGAGCTACCTAGGCTCGCGGCAGAAAGAGAGGGAGCCCCGGTGGGGCCACTCTGACATACTTGGTTTAAGGGCTCACCGAGGTTTTGGCGCAGCGTCTGTTCACCATGAGGTGCGGCTGCAAGCGGGCGTCTGTCTTGAAGCAAGCGGCTCGCTATATAAATGTGTAAATATTTTCCAAAAACCCCGAAACGGGTTGTGCGCTGGGTTTGGGACCCGCCACGTAAAAAATTTAGTCCAATGAAAAATAAATTAAAGCCTCGGATGAGAACCCCCTTTAATGTTGACGACCCGGCAAAACGAATAAGGCATAATGATTTGGATATTAGGGCATGTACCGGGAATGTCCGGACCCTTTCAAGGGACGGTACCGCTGCCCGACTGGTTGATGTCCTCGTTAACGCAAAGGCTGACATCACCGCCCTGCAGGAAATGCGATGGACGGGACAAGGAAAGACGACCATCGGACCTTGTGACGTATACTACAGTGGCCAGACACGCGGCAAAGCGCGTGGTGTAGGATTCGTGGTGGGAAAGAGACTTCGCCGCCAAGTACTAGCGTTCACCCCCGTGGACGAGCGTCTCGCTGCGATCCGCATCAAAGCGAAATTTTTCAACATAACATTTATCTGCGCCTATGCGCCGACTGAGGAGACGGACGACGCAGAGAAGGACTCCTTCTACGATAAACTTGAACAGACTTATGATCGCTGCCCCCAACATGATATCAAAATCGTGCTCGGCGACTTTAATGCGAAGGTGGGCAAGGAAGGAGTCTTTGGTCCAACAGTTGGAAAATTTAGTCTCCATGATATAACATCCCCCAACGGCACTAGGTTGATTGATTTCGCTGCTGCTCGCAATATGGTCATCAGTAGTACCAGGTTCCAGCATAAACGAATACACCAAGCCACATGGCTGTCTCCTGATCAAAGAACAAGAAACCAGATTGATCATGTCATGATCGACGGCAGACATAGCTCCACCGTTCTGGACGTGCGTACCCTTCGTGGTCCCAATATCGACTCGGACCATTATCTTGTTGCAGCCAAGATACGCACACGCCTCTGTGTAGCAAAGAAAGTGCGCACAGTAACGGAAGGAAAGTTTGACGTCGAGAAGCTGCGCACGACACAGACAGCTGACAATTTCTCCACTCGACTCTCACACCTGCTATCGGAGAGCAATCCTCGACCTAACGATGCAACCGAGCAATGGAAGCATATCTCTCACTCATTACGTACCGCCGCTGAGGCCACTATAGGGTTCCAGCGAGCCCGCAAAAACAACTGGTACGATGAGGAATGCAGCACTGCCTCGGACAAAAAGGACGCTGCCTACAGGGAGACGTTGCGAACGGGCGCAACCCGCAGTGTATGGCAACGCTATCGTGAGGCAAAGAAGGAAGAGAGACGCCTTTTCAGAAAAAAGAAACGTGAGGCCGAAAGGCGTGAGTGTGAGGAGCTTGAGATGCTGGCTGACAGGAATGATGCCCGAAAATTCTATGAAAAGATCCGGCGGATGACGGAAGGTTTTAAGACCGGGGCAAGTTCCTGTAAGGACAATAATGGCGACCTGGTAACCGACGTACAGAGTGTACTTAAATTATGGAGGGAGCACTTCTCCTCACTGCTAAATTGCGAGGGAGACGTCGAACCCGATACCCCAATCCCTGACGATGGAAAAGTCGTCCCACCACTATGATGAAGTGAGGATAGCTATATCCCGGCTGAAAAACAACAAAGCGCCTGGAAAAGACGGACTGCCCGCCGAGCTGTTCAAACACGGAGGCGAAGAGCTGGTAAAAAGCATGCATCAGCTCTTATGCAGAATATGGTCAGACGAGTGCATGCCTCCAGATTGGAATTTAAGTGTGCTCTGCCCAATCCACAAGAAAGGCGATCCCGCTAACCGCACCAACTACCGCGGAATCAGCCTTCTTAATATCGCATATAAGGTTCTTTCTAGCGTATTGTGTGAAAGACTGAAGCCCATCGTAGACAAGCTGATTGGACCTTATCAGTGTGGCTTTAGACCTGGTAAGTCTACCATCGACCAGATTTTCACGATACGCCAAATCCTGGAGAAGACCCATGATAAAAGAATCGACACACACCATCTCTTTGTCGATTTCAAAGCCGCTTTTGACAGCGCAAAAAGGAGTTGCCTGTATGCCGCCATGTCTGAATTTGACTTCCCTGCAAAGCTTATACGGCTTTGCCAAATGACGTTGAGCAATACTAACAGCTCCGTCAGAGTCGGGAAGGACCTCTCTGAGCCATTTGAAACCAAACGAGGCTTCAGACAGGGCGACTCCCTTTCGTGCGATTTCTTCAACCTGATGCTGGAGAAGATAATTCGAGCAGCAGAGCTAAACCGCAATGGTACAATCTTTTACAAGAGCGTGCAATTGCTGGCGTATGCCGATGATATTGATATCATTGGCCTTAACAACCGCGCCGTAAGCGCTGCCTTCTCTGGACTGGATAAAGAAGCGAAAAAAGTGGGTCTTGCGGTCAACGAGGACAAGACGAAGTATTTGCTGTCATCAAAGAAAGAATCGGCGCACCTGCGCCTTGGCAGCCACGTCACTGTTGATAGTTACAAATTTGAAACTGTGAGGGACTTCGTCTATTTGGGAACCAGCATTAACACCGAAAATAATATCAGTCTAGAAATCCAACGGAGAATCACTCTTGCGAACAAGTGCTACTTTGGACTGAGTAGGCAATTGAGAAGTAAAGTCCTCTCTCGAAGAACAAAGATCGCGCTCTATAAGTCTCTCATCATACCTGTCCTGATGTATGGCTCAGATTCATGGACAATGTCAAGAGAAGATGAGATGGCCCTAGGAGTATTTGAGAGAAAAGTTCTCCGGAAGATTTATGGTCCTTCCCGTGATGCCGACGGCGAGTATCGAAGGAGATTTAACGATGAGCTGTACGAGCTTTACGCAGATCTGACCATAGTCCAGCGAATTAAAGCCCAAAGGCTCCGCTGGCTGGGTCACGTCATGCGAATGGACAAAGAAGCTCCAGCCCAGAAGGTTTTCCAATCGTCACCCGAATTCGGCAGCAGAGGAAGGGGGAGGCCTCGACTGAGATGGAAACAACAGGTGGAGGATGACTTGAACTCCCTTGGGGTTTCCAATTGGCGTCAGTTATCGCTAAAAAGGAATGACTGGCGTGCTTTGATAGGCGACGGCCAAAATCGCTTAGGCGGTTAAGCGCCAATAAATGATGAATGATGAATTTTTTTATTAAATTACTCAATTTACCAAAACACTCTGAACGCACAGAAATAAGTAACAAATAAAATGTATAAAAGAGAAACGTCAAAGCGTTCAGTGTAGCATACCTCTGAAGTTGCGCGCAAAGTTTTCAAGTTTCAAATGTCAGGCGAGGTTAACAAAGTTTTATGTAGTTGACCCTTGGGGCTAAAACAAAAACAGCTTTGTGGCGTTGCGTGACATTTAAAACTTTAGTAAAAAGGTAATGGCCGGAAAAAGTATCCCACAATAAGCACGAAAATATACAAAGAAAAATCAACTGATTATGACATCGCACGTAAAAATATAAAACTTGGTCAAGAAGCGGTTATGAGACAGGTTGATTTGAACTACGTACCTACATCTTATCTCTGCTGTAAAAAATGAAATGTACGTAACGCGCTCATAAAGTTGTTTCAGTTTTCGCCATAAAAACAAACTCAAAACATAATCAAAAGTAGAAACGTGTATTATTTTTGTAGACGATAAAATTCTTCGAAGTGACCCGGCCATATTGCTGCCTGGGTATTTCAATATTTTCGTTTATTGCCTCTCTTTAATTCTGCCATTTAGTGTGCGTAATATTCTTGTCTTACAGTGCTACCGAAAGCCTTCGAAGGAAGCATACCGGAGTTAACAGTCAAAAAAACTACCTACATTTAGGGCCATTACCAAAATCTCCGCTTAGCGCGAACATGTTGAAAATGGCCTTTAGGGCCCAAGGTCGAGTTATTACCTTCGACCTGTAAAAATCACACTCTCACCTTATTAAGTTGTTGCTTTGTTTATTTGTTCTTTCGATCGCTCAAAATAAATTGTAAGTGGCAACCCTGCTTCGGCTACTCTCTTGTTATTGCATGCGATTTGTTCTATTTTTCTTGTTGGTATCTTTGCGCCACGGTGTGCATAAGCACACATTCACACAATGAGCAAAAAAACAAATACAAAACAAAGCGCAGCAATTTACAGAGCTCACAACAAAAGTGTTTAGGTAGGTGTTTTCGAATAAACTTGCGATTAAAACAGTGCTGCCAGATATAGTTTAAAAATATTAGGGCGTTTTATTAAAAATAGTGTGTGCGGAAAATTTGCAAAAAAATGAAAGCACAGTTTTGCATGCATGCATGCATTTACCTGCCGATGCTGTCACCGTTCCTTATTATTATTATTATTATTATTATAAGGCCTTATTACACCGCAACCATTTACACGATCTATCGTGTGACCTTTCAGCTTATTGCTGCATGCGGAAGCTCGTTTATTTTTACGGCGTTCTTTTTTAATTTCATAGTAAATATGTGTCTTTTAATGGTTGGAAAAATCTAAGAAGCATTCAACATCATTTTTATAGCGTGCTCAATTTCTCAGAAATAAGAGAAAAGAAATTAGCTAGGTACATGCTAGTTTGAATACAACAATTACGCAATTCACAACATCTAGTATTTCGTGCTATTTGTCTATTTTTCAAAAAATTTATATTGGAAACCATAGAACATACAACGATAGACGAATACGACACCCCTTGTGAATTGCCTAAATATTTTTAAAATTTTAACACATAAATTGAATTTATTTATCTACTAGAAACAGTGGTTACAAGTTTTTAAAAAGTTCCTTTAAGTAAAGGTGAAAAAAGAAAAAAAATCGAAAGAAAATACTTTAGAAGGTCATTTTACAAGGCAAGTGATCTTCGTTATTAAACGAGACTACCTTTCCCCAATAGCCCACGGTAATATCTGTTAAAATAAGTGGCTTTTTCCACATCTATTTTTCTTCTTGAGATTCTTGATGTTATCACGAAAAAGTGGAGTTTCGACACTGCATTTTCCCATGGATTAAAAAAAAAAATTTGGTCACTATATTCCCACCCTAGTGACATGTACACTTTTGTCTTTCCTTTACTTTTGCTCAAAATATAATCAAAGCAAAAAAATTTGTGCGTTCAAACTGGCAACGGTAAGAATAATAAGAAGCAACGAAAGTATACCAAAATCAAATTGCAAAAACAATTGATATCACGATATGAGCACTCGGTAATTGACTCAACGTGCACACTCAGCAGACGAATATTTGAGTGATATCGTATACGATATCTAACAGAGCCAATTAGATTGATCGACTCAAGGAAGCGCACTCAATTGTTGTTGATCGTTTGTTTTATCTAAACTGGTCACTCATTGCGATATTAAAAGTCTCCAAATGAGAGGGCACTTAAACTGTAGCGGTTGCCAGATTGAAAGGGAAAACTTGGAAAAGGGGTTTTTAATAGCAATATTTAGTTTTTGAGGATAGAGTTGTGTTGCGTTTAAGTATTTTTATATGTATGCATGTTGAACTGGGCCAAATGAAGGAAAAATGTTCTCTTTGAAAATTAGATTGAAAGAAAAAAAATTACTTCTAAAACTACAGATGTTAATATTAATTTCTACTATTGCTAGTTTAGAATTTACATTTTAAGTGTGAACTGACAACACTAAAAATTGTATAAAAGAAATAGGGTCAAAAACCACAACAAAGCTGAAATGAGATTTTTAAAAAATAACTTTAAATAAAAACGTTTTAAAATTCAATATCCCTTAAGAATCTGCATTTCCTTTGCTTTTAAAGCGGGCTACCCACCTGCCAAGAAAAAAACGAGCATATATTTCTTGTGCCTGGTCAAGAAATTTTGACATTTATCAAATTTTCCTTTATTTTGCAAATTACTCTCAATAAAAATGTATAAAACATGTTTAGTGAAATATTTACTCACCTTTGCCGTGAATGTGCACGTTTACCTCAAGAAATATATACGAGCATATTTATTTCTTGAGGTAAAAATAGAAAATTGTAGTATTTTATAAGCTTTTTTTTTTTTTTTTTTATTTTTAGTTTCACCTGACGGCTGTCTGTTATCAAATCTTGCAAGCTAAATTTGATACACCTCCCGGTGTCCGATTGATCTGAAATTCTGCACCCATGTATAACCCCGATGACAATGCAATATTATAAAAAAAAAAATTTCGATAGGTGGAGCGTGGGTCGCTATATTTTCAAAATTCGCATTTATGGTCCGATTTAGCAGAAATTCGTAACATGCATTACTACCATGAAAAGAAATATTTTTGTAAAAAAAAATTCCGCTAGGTGGGGCTGAGATAGCGGTAATAAAAACTCAAAATCGTAATTATGGACCGATTTGGCTGATATTTTACGTGTGTGTTACTTAATTAATTTCTAAATGTTAAAAAAAAATTGGACCCGCTAGGTGGCGCGTGAGTCGCTTTATTTGAGAATTACGAAGGTCTGTTTTCAGTGTCGATTAATTCGTTTTTCAACGAACTTCCCGTTGAGGTAGGATTTTGAAATTTTCATCATCGTTTAGTTTTCTGCCTCCACGCAAAATAACAAAAAAATAATTCCGATAGGTGGCGCACGAGTAGAGATATTCGAAAGTTTTCATTCCAGGAAATTTTGCTTTTTATATATTACTAACTTGCAGTTAAGATGGGATTTTGCAAATTTTCATCATCGTTCAGGCTTCGCTAACAGCAAATAAAAAATTAGCTTAATTTCAAAAATCCCATTTATCGTTTAGTTTAGTCTTTATTCCAATATCCCAAAAGTAACTTTATTAACCACGCGGCTTTATTGTAAAAGATTCTATGGTTTCTGTTGCTGCTAGCAGCCGATTGATGTCGCTGCGACATTATTGCCTCTTGTTGATAAACCGAACTAAAAAGTAAAAAATTAAATTAAAGAAAAAAAAAACTTTTTTAAAAATAAGCTTTTATTATTGGTTTATAAAATTAACTAAAAAGTAAAAAATAAATTGACTGTAAAGGAATATAACACTTTATAAGTTCATTGTAACCTTTAAAGATAATTTGGCTTCTTCGTCTGCCACAAAATAATGCCATATTGTACATAATTATATATTTCTAACATTAAAACTTTACACCTAAATTATTAAATCTTCCAGTATATATCACATTCCTAATTTTATTAATAATAAAAGCGTGTTACATTTCGATAGCAAGAAAAGAAGGCCCTGAATGTCTTAATTATACCATCAAACGATAGACGAATACGACAATGAATTGCCCAAGTATTTTATGGTTTTTATATTATTTTTGTATACCTATGGGACCGTTCAAGTATTACGTAAGCAGATTTATTACAATTATTTACTTTCTGTAGCTTTATTTAGAAAGATGCACAAAAAAAAAAACGAACAGAAATATATTCCAATACTGCGGAAACATTGATTGCATCCATCAAAACGAATTTCCATTTTCACAAACTATTTTCGTTTTAAAAAGCAAATAAAAACTACAAAACATGAAAAAAATTATTAAGGCATATCCGTTTTTAGTTCGTATGCATGCATCTGCGATTGTCCTGCGGGTGATTTTACCAGATAAAAACAAACAAACAAACAATTGTAATTCAGAAAACGTTAATTGAATTTCAGAATGGGTAGTTGAATTTATCATTTTGATATCAGAATAAGTATGTAGATACCTAATTGAATTTCAGAAAACTAAGATTCGATTTCAGATTATTCAGCTGGAATTCAGAATGTAAGAATTGGGGTTCAAAAATCGTCATGTGGATTTCAGAATATATCTTTCAAACGCGTTTTGGCATGATAATGATTGATTATTATGCATGTACATACATATCGCTGGCTTCGTAAGCAAATGTCCCAAGTCCATTTTTTATACCCAGCTGTACTTGTACACAGGGTATTATAACTTTGTTAGGATAACGGTTGGTTGTACAGGTATAAAGGAATCGAGATAGATATAGACTTCCATATATCAATATGATCAGGATCGAAAAAAAATTTGATTGAGCCATGTCCGTCCGTCCGTCTGTCCGTTAACACGATAACTTGAGCAAATAATGAGATATCTTCACCAAATTTGGCATGCGTACTTATTTGGGTTCAGAATAGATTGCTATTGAAAATGGGTAAAATCGGACCATAACCACGCCCCTTTTTCGATATCGAAAATTTCGAAAAACGTATAAAATGGGTTAATTCAATATTAGAAGCAGCTACAATGATAAAATTTGCAATATGTATTGATTTAGATGTTCTAAGGCCGATTTTATAAAAATTTTTGAAAAGGGGGCGTGGTACCGCCCACGTATATTTGAAGAAATTTTAAAATTTTGACTCTTAATAACTTCAGAACAGTTTATGCTAGTATAACGAAATTTCGTAGAGGACATACTATTGTTGTGGTAAATTCAGCTATAGAAAATAAACGAAATCGCTTCGCGACCACGCCTACTTTTTCATAAAAGTTATATTGAAAGGAGGTGGAAATATTGAAAAGTCCATATCTAATTAACTGATTTCGCTATAATAATATAATTTGGTACATACATCAACTTTCATATTCTTTACATAATTTTTTCAAAATTTTGGAAAGTGGGCGTGGCACCGCCCACTTATGAGTCAAGCAATTTTTAAAATCGACTGCTAACAACTTCAGTACGGTGTGAGATAGATTTACGAAACTAGGTACCAGGCATGTTATGTTTATGTAGAGTACTACCACAGAAAATAAGAAAAATCGGTGAACGATCACGCCCACTTTATGTGCACAGCTGGGTATGTAATGTTCGGTTTCACCCGAACTTAGACTTCCTTACTTGTTTTAAATGAGATTTCAATGCAAAACGATAGTACCTACAGTTATAAATACATTGGGATAAATTAATAAAAAAAAGTTTTTGCTTTTTCGAAACCTTTTCTCAAATTTTGAAAGTTTTTTCATACAAATTTATGTCAAATTTGTGAAAATTTGAGAAAAAGCAATTGAGTTTTTTTAAATTAATTTATCCCATTGTTTAACATCAAAAAAGTGACTAAAACTTCGATTTTAGATATTGTTATGTAGTTCAAATGTTCTAAGTTCACCAAGTTCAAGTTTTGACCGTGACACGAAACACGCACGCGTGTGTCCATGTGCTCGTGTTTGAAAATGCGATTTCGTGTCCTGCTATTGCGTGATCGTTTTGAGCCCGAAAACAAAAAAAAAAAAACAAGTAAGGAAAGCTGTCTTCGGCTGTGCCTTTCATGAATAAGCGTCACGATTTTCACTGTTCGATCCCCAGTACAGCCTATGTGAATTTAACTTTAGCGCATACCGAAATTATCGGAACTATCGATAATATGGGGGCGATGTGTTATATTGGTCCAATCTCATTGATTTTTAACATCGACATTCCACTTTCTTCCAGAGCAATAGTTACGAAATTGCACGACCCTATCTATATAATTATAGGAGTTATAGCCCAAAATCCGTTTATCGGAACAATCGATTGTATGGGGGCTAAGTGAAATATTTATCTCATCTCAATGATTTTCGATATCACTATTTCACATATAAAAATAGCAATACTTACAAAATTTCACGTTCCTAGCTTTATAATTACAGAAGTTATAGCCCGAAATCCGTTTATCGGAACAATCGATTGTATGGGAGCTATATGAAATATTTATCCCATCTCAATGATTTACAACATCGATATTTCACATATAAAAACATCAATACGTACAAAATTTCACGTTACTAGCTCTTTAATTACAGAAGTTATAGCCCGAAATCCGTTTATCGGAACAATCGATTGTATGGGAGCTATGAGTAGTTTTGGTCCGATCTGGCTGGTTCCGACGAACGATTATTCTCATATAAAATAACGCCTCCATACCAAATTTCATCGAGATATCTCTGAAATTGAGGGACTAGTTTGCGTACAAACAGACGGACGGACGGACAGACGGACATGGCTAAATCGAATCAACTCATCGTCCTGATCATAACGGTATACTTATTAGTGGGTCTATCTCTTCTTCTTCTCATACTTACAAACATCGGACCAAAGTTATAATACCATTTCATGTTCATGAAAGGTATAAAAACACGCACGATAAAACACGATCAACATTTTCACTTTTTGTACTAAACTGTCGCACTTTTATTTTTTGTAAATTAAATTTTCTTATAAGTATCTTAATTCCACTTCACTCCATCCCAAACTTTAGTTTAACACTTGATTAAATGCAAAGATACAGATTTTTTTTATTTTACCATTATAATAGTTTTGCCTAGTGTTTTTTATTCATGTATGTATGTATGTACATAAATACTCAAAAAATATGTGTAAAAATATATCGACAACTGAGTGGAAGATCACTCTGTTTCAAAATATTTTTCAAAAACGACCTAGATAAGTTTTTTTTGAATCAAATTCTTATAATACATTTACATTGCACCAAATTAGGCAAATTTGGCTAAAAATTGCAAATTTGGAGCCCTTTTCCATACAAATCTCATTTTCCAAATTTGGAATTCCTTTACATCTGGCCTCATATGCCGAACAACACAATCCACAGTTCCTCAAAATAGCAACCCTGCCTGTGATCCACATTTGGAATTGCGCAGCAAGAACCTTAAAGGGTAATTGACAATTTCATCAAGTTTTTTTTTTTTTTTTTTAAATGGGCCTATTCTACCAGGAAAAGGCAGCAGCCTTCTTGACTCTTCTTTTATTATTACTCTACGCTTTTTGTCCTGGTAGCGGATTCTTGCAGGGAAGGTGAAGCCAAATGCAAATTTGCCAGTGTAAACGGGGTCGAACTGGCTCATTTAAATTCGACAAATTTGGTGCGGTGTAAATGTACTATTAGAATGATTCATGCTCTCATTATACCAAATGTTATTCAATTCGGCCAAGCAGTTCCCGAGATATAAGGAAAAATAAATAACTTGAACTTGTCATATTTGAAACTCGGCCAAAAATAGCTTTCATTTGATACCCATATGTTCATATCTTGCTCAATATTTAAAAAAAAAATTAGATAAACCGCCCCAAGTGGCAGTAGCCATGTAATTATTCTTGGAATGAATCATACTAGTATCTTTATGCCAAATTTCATAGACATCGGAAACAAAACAAACAAACAATTTATTTGTTAGAAAATGTCTAAGTCCATGTACCTAAATATAATAAAATTATAGAAACAAAATGTTCTAAGTCCAAAATGCGCTCATAACTTTGCATTTACTTTATTTTGAAATATTTTGATAGCTGATATTTAGCAAGCTGAAGGAAACAACGGCATGTTTAGATTTTAAAAGGATTCACAACAAAAAAAGTTATATGGTGTTTCCTCCAAAAACAAACACCGTGTTTGTAGGTTTTGGGTTTGAAATAATTGTCAACTGTTTCCACTGCGTGTTTGATATAAATTGTGTTCAATCTGTCATTCGTGTAATTTTATTATTCGAAAATTTTGTGGAAAATGCTCCCTAGAGTACTCCAATGTTGTTACTCCTGGAGGTATCTACTGTCAGAGCACCTTGCAAACTACTCCAATATTATTACTCCTTGTATTATATACTGTCAGAGCGATAGTGTCGTGCAATGATCGGCTTTCAAAAAGCTGAATGTGGTCCGATGAGGTATACAAAGGTTTACTATTGGAGCACTCCAATATTAAAAAATTGGAACACATAGTCCAACGATTTTTGCAGGGTAGTTACCCTGCAGCGAAAGCAACTAGTTGAAAACTACTTTACAACTAGTTGGTGCACCGGGCCCAACTAGTCAGTGTTCTATCCTTTTTCCATATAAGCAACTGATATTTTTTACGTGTTGATGTCCTATGAGATGTCAATTGTCAGATTTCGACCAGAATATACCAGTTATCTACTAGTCAGGAAATACCAGTTTCATACTAGTTGTAAGATACCAGTTCCATACTAGTTCATCCTGGACTAGTATAATTTCCATAAAATGAACTAGTCCACATACTAGTCCAAAAAGGACTAGTATGAAATATACTAGTCCCATACTAGTCAAAAAGGCTTTTAACCTGGACTAGTATGATTTCAACCAGAATTATCCTCGCTTACCCTTTATTTTATCATTTGACTTTATTTTCAATTTCATCCAGAAAAATCTAGTTGTATACTGGTATGAAATGGATATTTCGTGACTAACTAGTATGAGTTCTGCCAGAAAGTTATAATTGTATACTAGTATGAAATGGATATTTCCTGACTAGTATGAATTCAGACAAAAAATTCTAGTTGTATACTGGTATGAAAATAATATTTCCTGACTAGTATGAGTTCTGCCAGAAAATTATAGTTGTATACTAGTATTTTTCTGACTAGTTTGAGGTTTCGCTGCAGGGTAATCAAGTATACAGATCAGTGGGTATTGAATGGGAGAGTGTGGTAGTATGTTTAGCTCAAAATTTTAGATTTTTGAATTAGCTCCCTTTAGATCTAGGTGTGCGATTTGTGATATCGCATTGCTGGCAAAAAATATATGTTTGTATTGAAACTTGGGTGGGGAATGCGAGGGCTAAGCAAGAGCAGGATGGCGAGGCAAATGCCACTTCATGGGCATAATATTTTCTTAAACACGAACGCAAATACGAAACGTGTAGTTAGTCTAGTTACCCAGTCAACCATTCGGGTCACAGAAGCTGGCGGTTCGTCTGAATAGGTCAGAGTTTTACAGCATTCAGACTGAAGTTGAGCCAAACTAGCTAACGTCTTCCTTGGAAGAACGCGTTCTTCTTCGTATGACTGGGTTCATCGGGCGAGAGATCCTCTATTTTGTTAGTTAGGCTAAACTCAGATTTTGAATGCGCCATTTGAATAAAAACAAATAACCGCAACTACAAACAAGTCGACGAATTGCGTATCTGACGGATACTTAATGCAAATTGAAAATTTTTACTGGATGACCTTATTTTTGTATAGGTAAATATACATTGAACAATTGTTGTAAATTCTCTCGTTCCTACAGTAATGCAAAAACGCAAAACAAAACTGGATTTACGAACTACATTAACCGATTGTCAAGTTTACTAATTTTGCTAAGATTCATATTTCGTTTTATGCATTTTATTGTTTTCTTTAAATTCACAAATTCATTGTTATTGTTTGTACAGTTTTTGTTGTTCTTCACTTAAACTAACTACATAAAATAATTTGTTAATTTTTTTGTAGACACGATGTAACCGTTTCCGTTGTTAATCCATTTTGTTTGTTTATTTTATTCGTCCTGAGAATCCATCAATCCTACGATATACATACATTGAAGATACCTACGGATGTTTTTAGTCTGCTTCCGGTTCTGCATTGAAACATAACATTCTTCCTTAGGTTGTTTTATATGATTAGTATCCCTGGACAACATACTTTCGTTCAATCCAATTAGAAGTGGTTTCGCAGATGCTTCCAGTTTTCGAAATAGGCCTGCATACATCACCAAATCTTTAGTTTTACTTTCAGAGCAATGCATTCTTTTGGAGACCTCAGAGCACTTCTTTCCTTGATAGAGCTAAACTTAAAACTGACTTAAACAATTATATACTTATTACTCCTTAGGTACTTACTTGTTACCTGCGCCTTCATTTGCACGTTTTTTATACTTAGTTAAAAAAGTCTAGGCAATATGATATCCATAAATTGCATGAATAATGTTATCTTAGTAGATGGTATGAACATCACAGTTGATATCAGCAGGCTCATCTTTTAAGATATACATATGTACATATGTACGTTGGAGATGATAAAGTAGTGACTGGCCGAGGAAAAGTCGATTGTGACTTTAAAGAAGATACCGTGATTTTTCGCTATTGTGACAGTATATTTTGGTATCTTTTAACCCTAGCCCCGCTGCTAGTCACTTGGGAACTCTTCTACCGGCACGTACAACTTACCACGGGTATATTCAATGCCCGGAACCAGCTCTTTGGCGGTAGTTGCACGTAAATGTTGTTCAGCTAAAAAAATAGTAATTAAAACTATCATCTATGACATTTGCTAAAGCAACTCACAATCGCTAACGCATGTACCTAAATTTGCAAAAGCTTAACATTTCTGCACTTGAAATTGTTTTTAATTTCATTGTACGTCAAAAATCGCCGAAGGCAACTCGCTGATGCGAATTCGGCCACATGTTGTTGAATTTCGATGATGAAGTCCTGTACATCAACACATATTCATTTGTACATATATACACAGTTTGTTGCCAACATAACCTAATGTAGATGTTGTTGACACCCAACTCAATCCAATCAAACCCAAGTCAACGCAATAGAACCAGCGATCCATCGAAAATTGTTATGTAAATTAATTCGGGTATTTTGCCATCTACAAATCAGCGCCAACAACT